>OZ026614.1:58146437-58571437 GCA_964020975.1 Hermodice carunculata | reverse complement strand
TTCATCACCAGGGCATATATACAGCTCCATGCTGTGGGCATACATACAGCTCCATGCTGGGGGCACATACAGCTTCATGCTGTGAGCATACATAGAGCTCCATCTGTGGGCATACATACAGCTCCATGCTGTGGGCATACAGCTCCATCTGCGCACACATACAGCTCCCTATGTGGGCATACATACAACTCCCTGCTGTGGGCATACATACAGTTCCATCTGTAGGCATACACACAGCTCCCTGCTGTGGGCATACATATAGCTCTGTGCTGTGGGCATACACAAAGGCTCCTCCTGTGGGCATACATACAGTTCCATCTGTAGGCATACACACAGCTCCCTGCTGTGGGCATACATATAGCTCTGTGCTGTGGGCATACACAAAGGCTCATCCTGTGGGCATACATACAGCTCCCTCACATGTAAAGTAAAGTAAAGTAAAGTAAAAGTAAATACGGCTTGGTAGGAAAATACAATTTCCAAATTAAGCCGCTCATTAGTCTATGTTACTGTCATTGTTGGTCTTAGTGGATGATCTAGAGCACGGTAAGTAAAGTGCCCCAAACTGGATGGCACTGCCCTGTGTGTCAACAGGTATGTCATAGACCCTGTATATGAAGATTGAAGCATTGGCTATCATTTGCGTGGTGTGTCTTCTGTCATGTCTATTTGATTTTGTCATTTCAGGGGCGAGGTACGTTCCCATTTGAGATGTCACTGCTGGAGATCCACTCAGACCTGGACTGGGACCCACAGGTGACATCCCTTAACATGTGGCCTCTTTATATCTGTGACGACGGCAATGTCCTCTACTACAGGTAAGTGTACAGTATAACCCTCACGTCACATGACTTCTATAAGTACAGTTCAGTCTACAGTACAACCCTCATGTAACATGACCTCTCCTATAGAGGTACAGGTAAGACTACAGTACAACTCTCATGTCACATGGTATTTACTATTGGTACAGGTAAGTCTACAGTATAACCCTCATATCATATGAGCTTTACTATTGGTACAGGTACAGGTACATGTACATGTAAGTCTACAGTATAACCCACACATCACATGACCTTTACTATAGGTACATGTACAGATGAATCAATATTTTTGACTTCTTCTTCCAAACTGTTTATTGAATTCTCTTTAAACTTGCCAAGCTGTAATGTGAATGTACCTGGACCTAATATGTACCAAATTGTTCACTTCTACATTACCCTGCTGTCATTTTTTTGGTAACTGAAGTGTCAAAATCAGGAAGATTTGCTTTAGGGCATATGTATATGGTAGCATTGTTGCAATAGGGATGGCAGCAAATCTAACACACTGTCTTATATACACTATCTTAATTGGTGATGGTGTATCCAAGGACCATGGTTACCATTTAATACTAATAGGAAATACCTAGGGGGTATCTTTTAGCACAGTTAATTTTGATCTTAGGTGGCTTTGAAAGGTCAAAGTGACATATTGGCTTATATCTTTGTAATAATGGATTCTGTCACTCAAGATTACAAATGGTGACTCCTGAATTCTATGGGTAAAGACTGATATTGAAAATAGTGATGATGGTCTTACACAAAGGTGACCTTGATTTGAAGCAAAAGGTCACAGGACAGTTCAACCTGTGCTGTCACGGTCTGCTGAGCACAGTCCCCTTTTTGTTTTGTTGTTAATTTTGACCTTGAGTGACCTTGATGGCTCACACCAACAACAAGGTTTCATTGTATGTGGGTGACCTTGGTCTTATGCTCAAGGTGACAGGATCACATGAACTCCAGAAGGAAACCTATTCAGAAATATGAATAAATTAAGGAAAGAAAGGTCATGGGCAGCCAGGGGTGGTCCATTCTGTGAATGTTATCTTTCAATGTTTTTCCTATTTTAAGTTAGTGTATTTACATGGAAAGAAATATCAACTGATCAAGAGGACTGATCCATGTAGCTGTTGGTGTGATGTTTCAGCCGTTTAGTAAGCAGGGTTAAGACCAACCTGGTTTAGTAAGCAGGGTTAAGACCAGCCTGGTTTAGTAAGCAGGGTTAAAACCAGCCTGGTTTAGTAAGCAGGGTTAAGACCAGCCTTGTTTAGTAAGCAGGGTTAAGACCAGCCTGGCTGCTATGACTGATACCATATGTGTGGTGTTGCAGGGACAAGACTGAGGAGCTGATGGACCTGTCAGAGGACAAGAAAAAGGAAATACAGCAGAAAGAAAATGCAAGGTAAATTGATCGCTTTGCCCTCAAGTTCTTTTTAGCTCTGCTGAACATAGGTTGCAGAGGTTATGCAATCACTCGTGTCTGTCTGTCCTTCCATACATAAACTTTTCCTTGTGAGCAGAATGCAGTCTGCAGTTTTCTAGATCAAGTGTGATATTGGCAGTGCCACCTACAGAACATTGCACATAAAACTCTATTTGGTGACCTACTTTTTTATTCACCATGACCCAATTAATATGGATTTTGGCTCTTGTCCAAATTTATTGCTTTTCTTCAATAACTTAAACTGGATGTGGGGCACACATTTTGAACATTATTATTTTTAATCTGAGTGAAAGGTCAAGGTCAAATGGCCAGTTGGAAGGGGGGGGGGGGGCATCTTGTGAATGCTCTGCACCAAACAGTTTTTATTCCCTGCCCCCACCTCTTGGTTAGGGGATATAGTAATGAGCTCCATCCTTCTGTATGTCCTCAGCCTATATCTCAAAAAATATAAGAGCCAACTATTTCAAATATTCTGGGTAGGTGCAGCTTATATAGTAGGTGTGCATAGGCATGATGATATTGGTGTAATTATCCTCCTCCATTTATTAATTAACAGCAGCCTTTTGAAGTTTCCAGGGTGGGAAGATGTCTTATATAAGGTGAGCATAGGCATAGTTTTATATGGCTACTTTTTGTCTAGCATTAAATAATTAACAACGATAATTAAGCGGCCTCAAAATTTTTACCACATATCTCGGAAACTAGAGCAGCTAGCCTTTTGAAATTTTCAGGGTGAATTTTGTGCAGTCATCATTACAAAAGAAGCTGGATGTTGTTAGATTTTGATGTCACCATAACCATATTTAAACAAATGGCAGTCTAATTAGATGTTCATTGGAACTTGTTACTGGAGTGCATGCTGGTTATCCTATAACAGATGTGTCTTTGCTGGAAGCTATCTATATTGCACATGAATGTGATGTATTTTTTGTGTGTGCTGGTGACTTTTGTCACAGGAATGGGTTGTGCGTCAGGTTTGATTGCCCATATCTCGGGGAAAATATAAAAGCTAGCCTTTTGAAATTTCCAGGGTGGGTAGATCTCATATAGTAGGTGTGCATTAGCACAGTTTTATTTGGCCACAGGCCATCTGACCTCTGGTAATTGCACATTAATGTACCAATAAAAAGAAATTGTGGGTGGGGGATTAGGTAGCATCAGCTGCAACTTGTTGAGTTAGCTCCATATTACTTTCAGGACTTATAAAATGTGTGAAAATCTATGTTGACAGCAATGTTGGTGGTGTTAACCACATTATTATGTATTATATTGATCAAAATGTGAAAATCTTGTGACCAGTCTGGCATCCTTAATTTTTTATGGGTCTTTATGAAATGTAATGGGATTGTGGAGGAGGTAAAAATCTGCATAATATATGATACTAGTGGCACCAACTGTACTTTGATGGAAATTTTGAGTTAAAATGTCGAAAAAGATATAAAATTCCATATCTTGAATAACAATTGAATTAGACATGCCAAATTTATAGGTCATATAAATCATGTCCAATGCTAATATGTTATTTAATATCAGTGTCCTTGACCTATTTTTGTTAGGTCATCAGACTTGTAAAGTGAGAAGAGGTGATTGTGTATTATGGCAGGCTGTAGCTTGGACATAAATGGGAAAGAAAATTGAGCCTCCAGATCAAAATTGTACTTGAATACATTCTACATAAAACTGCTCTTGGTGACCTAATTTATGGCTTCACCTTGACCCAGTGTCACCTTCTATTTTTCAAGGTCATTAAGCACTTAAGAAAAGGACATTTATATTGTAATTCAATATCTTGATGAAAAATAAGGCAAATGATACCATGCTGCACAAACGTGTATCGTGTGGAAGTTTGACATTGCATATTATGGGTTACCTTTATTAATTTCTCAAGGTCAAGGAGGGAATGCATTTCAGGAAATAATGTTTTGATAATGGTTGTCAGTAGAGCATTAGGCCCATGGGCCTCTTGTTTTTGTTTTGTTTTTCTATTGTCTCATACTATATTTTTTGAAGAGTTCAGAAGACATGAAAGTATGATACAACATACAGCAAGAGTAATTGTATGAATTCACATATTATGGGTATATGCATATAAAGGCATATGCAAGACACTTAGGCATGGCCCTTTATGTGAACCCTCTGTATTCTTAACAAAAGTTTTTTGTCAGTACTATAGGATGAAATTTCACTTGCCATGACGTTGTCATTGGTTTCTTACAGCCCTTTGTATGTTGCAGTTATGTGAAAACCACCAGCCATCACATTTTATATGGCTCTATCAACAGCAGCAAGAAACAGATGATTGTCAGGTAAAACTAATGAAACTGAACAGATATCCAGCAAATAGTATGTTCTCTATTTTTGTTGCTTGCATTTTCAGGTTGTCTCGTATCAGCACCCGCACGATGTACTCACCGCGTAAAGAGAGGGCACTGAAGATCTACACTGATGACTCGCCAGCTGCCTCCACTACCACCGCTGAAGTTGATTGACAGTCAGTGGCGCATCATAGGAGATTTCTGTATATACCACATGGACATTGCTTACAACTAACAGATGGTCACCAAGTGTCATCCCACAGTTCCTGAGACCCGTGGACTAAAATGTCACTGTCTGTTGTCTGGGGTTGACTTTGGTGTTATCTGCAGTATTGGAAGTCTTTCTACAATAATCAAGTCAAAATAATTGGCCATTATTACCATGATTACAGGATAGCAATGTGCTGAACTGACAGGGTCGAGGCAGCAGGTCCTATGTCAGTTAACTCAATGGTCCATAGTAAGTAGAGCTGATGGAAAATGAAAAAAGAATAATAATAATAATAATAATAATAATGGACTGCAAATGTATGAAGCCCCACATTAAAACACTTTGCTCTTGTATAGCCTAACTGGTAAAATTCATGAACTTTCAACTGTAAGAATAGTTTTTCATGGAAGAGTGAATTCAATATCATGTAGTACTCATGAGCAGCCAATACAGAAAGTGAGTTTAGTCTTACATGGAAGAGTAGGTCATAGACCTTATACATTTACTCATGAGCAGCCAATACAGGAAGTGAAAGTGAGTTTAGTCTTACATGGAAAAGGGGGTTAATATACCTTATATACCTGCCCATGAGCAGCAAATACTGGAAGTGTGTTTAGTCTAACATGGGAGAGTGGGTTCATAGACCTTATAGTACATGTACACCTACTCATGAGCAGCCAATACAGGAAGTGAAAGTGAGTTTACTCTTACATGGAAAAGTGGGTTCATAGTTATACATTTACTCATGAGCAGCAAGTAGTGGAAGTGCATTTAGTCTAACATGGGAGAGTGGGTTCATTGACCTTATGGTACATCTACTCATGAGCAGCCAATACAAGATGTTGGTAGAGTATTTCATGAAAGAGTGGGTCCATACATCTGCTCATACATTTGTAGCTTTAAACACTTGCGGGAGTACCACCAGCCATTAATATTTACTTCTCAAAACACATTCTCTTTCCATATCTGTTTTATGGGGGATGGGGTTCCACTTACCTCATAAAGTATATGGTGAGTTCTTCATTTCTAGGACTGAAGGCGCCACCTGCCTCGTCACGACTGGTGATATGATAGAAATAAGGTCAAAAGGTCAGGTCACTAATGGTGGAGCTATGTACTTCATGTCTCTTGGTTTTTACCTCAGCTGACTTGTCAGTCAGCTGAGGTTTTTTGAGGGTCCGTCGTCCGTCGTCCGTCCGTCCGTCATCCACAATTCACATTTTCGACTTCTTCTCAAAAACTGTCAGCCAGATTTACTTCAAACTTGGTGGAGATGTGCCTTGGGTGGGTCTCTACCAAGTTTGTTCAAATGGTCACGGTCCAGTGATTTTTGGATTTTTAATGAATTTTTTTGTTCTTTTTTAGGTAAATCTTAAAAAATCTTCTTCTCCGAAACAGCTCACCCAATTACTTTGATATCACACAGGAACACTCCCTGGGACTCCTAGTTCTTAATTTGTTCACCAGGTGGTGCTGCAATTTTTTCCTAATTTTTTATGAATTTTTGTGTGGTATAGCTATTTTCGACTTCTTCTCCAGAACCGCCACTCAGATTAAGCTGAAACATGGTGGATATGTGCCTTGTAGAAGGGTCAAACAAAGTTGTTCACTATGTGGGAATGCTGCAGATTCCTGATTTTTAACGATTTTTTCAATTCTGGTACATGTCGGGCAATGCAGCTTTCCTATTGATTACTATGGAAGTCAATGGGCATTCTAATGCTAATTCACATTTTCAACTTCTTTTCCAAAACGGTCATCCAGATTAACTTCAAACTTAGTGGCAATGTACCTTGGGTGGGTTTCTACCAATTTTGTTCAGGTGGTCATGCTCCAGTGATTTTTGGATTTTTAATGAATTTTTTTGTTCCTTTTTTGTGCAAATCTTAAAAAATCTTCTTCTCCGAAACTGCGTACCCAATTGCTTTGATATCACACAGGAAGACACCTAGGGACTCCTTGTTGTTAATTTGTTCACCAGGTGGCGCTGCAGTTTTTTCTAATTTTTTATGAATTTTTGTGTGTTATAGCTATTTTCGACTTCTTCTCCAGAACCGTCACTCAGATTGAGCTTACAGGTGGTGGATATGTTCCTTATGGAAGGGCCAAACAAAGTTGTTCACTGTGTGGGAATGCTGGGGATTCCTGATTTTAGCTCAGCTGACTTGTCAGTCAATAGAGCTGTGGGGTCACAGTGCAACATACATGAATTTATACTCTTCATTATAACTTGAGAACTACTTGAACTTTGATGTTGCACTTGTAAGTGTTCTTCTATAGAGGTCAGACTTACTCAGAACATGGTGTCCTTGATCCTTTCCCAAGTTCATAGAGCTGTAGGTGTGATGAATGTCCAGATCAGCTGAGGCTCAGGCTGTTCACACAGCCCTCTTGTTACTCTATCCCACACTTTGGCCAACTTGGCATATATGCCAAGGTTGATGCAGCCAGTCTGTGAAGTCCTCTGTGAAGTAAAATGCTTGCTACCCTGTGTTGAGCCTGGTGAAGGACTCACTGGAACAGTGTATTTACAAAAGTGGGTTACAGTGCTGCCCATGAAAAAGCCAATTAAATTAGCCAGTCAAATTTTGACAAGTGTAAAGTAAAATTGCACAAACCTTCATGCTGTAAACTAACTCAGCACATGAAGGTACTTGTCGACATTTGATAAAACACAAACTAACGATATTTTCTGTGGCAAAATGCAAGATAACGGATTGGCTGAACCAGCATGTATGCAGAGTACACAAGGCAGCAGCAGCCTCTACACATATATAACCCTGAATTAAAAACAAAGCACCAAAATAGCAGTATTCTGTAAACTATATGCATATACATGTATATGTACACAAAAGAGTGAAGAATAAGTTGTTCATATTATGATTATAGTATTACTGGATACAGGAGCATGCAGAATTGAAAACGGCTCATGAATACACTTCCTTAGAATAGTTTTGGTCATGGATATACTATCAGCAAAGCTACTGGTGTATTGTAACAAACAAAAGTGACAAAATGGCTGGAAGTATATTGTAAGAAACAAATGTTACAAAATGCTGGTAAGTGTATTGTAACAAACAAAAGTTACAGCGTGCTTTAGGAAAGAAATTATAAGGTGTTTGTGAGCACTTAACATAAATACCAAAGGCTCTTGAGGACACTATCTTTAGCAAAAGAGTGATGGAGGGCTCCTGTGTTCTTGGCTGGTCAGTATATGACACTGGTGGAAAGGCAGGTACATGTATGAGGATGGAGAGCATGTTACTGCAATGCCACTGCTTGAATCAAATCCCTAGTGATTGACAGCTGATCATACTTTAAATGTGACTTCTCATGGTACCCCCCACTCCCCCACTCCCCCACCCTCACCTGCTTACACTGTATTGTTGATTATCATATGTAAGGTATAACTTGTATATGGATGAACCATTGCAGAACAAAATGCAATTGACCACACGGTAATCCTATTTATTCCTATAAAGATGTCAGTCAATACTTTAATATTCAAGTTTATGAATCTCTACAAGTTTCTACATAAAACAGGCCACGTATGTACACTTTTGTGTCTCATATTTAGCTGCATCACATCATTGTGCCTGTGGGAAGCAACGTATACCCCCCTGACTCTGCAATATAAGATTCTATGTATTCGACCCATGTCTTGAGAGACAACTTCAATGAGAAACCAACTGTTTTGAATGAGCAGTTTAGAGTACTTGGCTTTGCTTTTTATTTTATTTGTACCTCGTATGAAAGAGAGACTACAATTTGGTCATCTCCAGAGGTGGTCTTTCAAAACAGGTCTCACTGCAAGGGGCCTGTTGGTGGTGTATTGGATCAAAGATGTGAAAATCACAGGATTAAGGTACATGGAGCATATTATTCCTTTTAAGTACCCCTACCCTTTTAAGTGCCCCCCCTCCAGTTTTCTGGTACAAAAGTTCTAAAATGTTGGAAAATTGTATATATTTTATGATAATTTTTCTTAGCATTACAGCTAAAATGTCAAAAGTCCGGTCTACAATTTGAGCTCACTTCAGTGAAATTTCCTAGGCACCCCTGGTACCTAGAAGGATAATATGGTATGTCTGTCTATATTGCCTGTGCTAATCTTTGACCAATCTTATTTCCTTACTGTAAAGCAATTTCTGATTGAATAACCATGACAGACAGCCAAGTCTGCTGCATGATATATATTGGTAATGGTTTCCTGGAACATTGTGGTTCGTGTTAACCTTAAGGCAACTCTGGATTTCACATGTGTTCACTTTGTGCATGACTGGAATTGCCAACTGCATGGACTGTGTGTTCTGTCATTGTGGTCAGTATTGTAGGATTTCCACTGTATCTTGGATGCTGTTCTCTGTCAGGCCATCCCTAATGCACCGTGGAATAAATAAGAGACTTTGTCAAAAAACAAAGAGCCTATACGAACAGTCAGTGTTGACTCTTTCAGTGCCAATCACGTCTAAAGTCAATCTACTTAAGTCAAACTAGTCTGAATTATCATACAGATCACATATTATTTCTGGTAAAAAGATCTTTAATTCAAGTACCAGTATGCCTATATTTCCAGAGAGAATTATCCAGGTCAACAGCTTTTATCAGCGTGCATTGGGCCAATGCATGCCAAGAAAAGCTGTTGACTCAGTCCAAAATTTGCCACTGAAAGGGTTAAGATACAAAGGAGCAGAGGTTCAAAAGGTTTAAGTCAATGACTAATGCACACCAATAAATAAGAACAGACTATCATTAGAACTTTATGTTTCTTGTGATGTGCTGTTAAAATTTCATTCCAGGTAGGTATCTTTTAACTGCTGCATGCAGAACCACCACAACCTTGTAATATATCAAGGTGTACAGCTAAAATAGTCAGGTCAACACAAGTAGTTTGATGTACTGTAAAATTTGTCCCAGTGAGTGAACTGGGTATTTTGTTACAGTCTACCCCTGGAATATGTTACATTACTATAATTGAATCTGTTGTTGGAGACACAGAATTTTAAATCATATAGGAGAGGTCAAGAAGGCTGAAAATGTGCATACGCCTTTTTGTATGGACTCGCTGGTGTTTGCATTAGATGCTTACAACAGCAGGCAATATTGAACCATGGAGGAAGGAAAAGGGAAAAATAAAGTGCATGGGTCTGTGTTTAGGTCTGTTAGGGCAAGTGAACAATATTGAATCCTACAGAGGGGTAAAGTGATACCTGTGTAGGCCATTATTTGTGTTGCAAGTACAATAGAGATATACTGAAACTGGGTCATTATATGTATTGACAAGCACGAGCAGACTGTTGCATTACATTACATTACATGTATAATGAGGAGAAATGTTGAGCTAGGAGACCATAACATGATATATATGGCAAGCTGCATCTTCAAGTGATGGCGTGAACTAATGTATACTTTGATACATTCAACAATCTTCAATAGTTATAACCACCAGATTTGCATAAGTGCATATTTCAAATTATAATTTTGTTGAGAAAATTGCAATGTGCGTAGGTCTGTGTATTTGATGCTTGATTACCATTGCTTGTATGTAGATATGGGATTGCAGTAGTCTAATATTAGGCATTGGCATCAGAGTTTGGCAGAATGAGTATTAATATTGTCCTTCTGAGATGGTTCCTAATTACCCAGAACTCCCTGGTGATGAAAGTCTCTATCAGAATACAATTTCATGTATTAATCGGTTAGGTTTCATTGTCAAGTGAAGATGTGGTCTTGGAAAGTCATGACAGAACTGGGCTTGAACATCTCTCAGTTGATAATGTAGGGCTTTTATGATAAACTCAATCAAATAAACTAAAATAAGATAATGCTGTACATTCAACTCAACCAATTTGAAATTTAAACAAGGAAAAAAGGACACATGCTTTCATCTGCTGATAGAGTTAAGCTGGGGTGATGCTGTGGTGTTGATTTATTTTCACAGAAAATGCATAACATATTTTGAAGGATTTTCACAGTTTTATATACAAGTAATGATTTGTCAGCCAAGAAGCCAATGAAACACAGTTATGTTTTTCAAATACAAACTGTAAACTTGAATAAGTATGTTGCATTGTAAACCTTTTTGACACAATGTATTTCATTAGGAGATTTTTTAGACAGAATGTTTTTTCTAATAAGATAACTCAATCAGATTCAGGTTCATAATGAGTTTCCACTATATCACACATCATGGTCTCAAGGGTAAGCTTTAAAATCATATAATTGCTGCAATGTTCTTCTGATATTATTAGAATTAGAATTATAATATTCAGATGTCCACCCATCTCTCATGTCATAATCCGCAGTCTAATGCATGCACCAAAATACTGATATTTGATGGTTCTTTTTTGTTGAAAGGAAAGTTGAATCCAGAAAGTAAAAACCCAAATCATGAAAAAATGAAGAGCCATAAACTGATACAGTACATCACCTTGTTAGAGGAAAACATATATAATTATAGTTAATCAGCTGATGAACTTAAGTTTATTCTTGGAAAATACATGATGCTTCCATGTTTATTCTTGTGATAGATGTGACAACCACCACCATTGTGCTGTTTTTGATACGCAATACTTAATGGAAGTGGAATAAAATGGAAATTACAATGTGACAAAAAAAAACCTCTGAAATTATGGTCAGGAAAACCAATGGGACCATATCAGAAAAAAAGGATTGGGTCAGGAGTCAGAAGTGGAATTCCTATACCAGTGGCTCAGGTATGGTTGAATAGGAAAAGTCAGATATTCTGGAAATTGTCATCTCCCCCCCCCCCCCCTTGGCTTTATTCCTGTATACATGGATGATTTCATGATATCAGTATAAACAATTGTATGCATGGATGATTTCCTGGATGCAGTGATGAAATCAAGATTTGTGCATAGTTGACTGCATAATTAATATTGGCAAGTTATTACTAGTTTACATTGATGACTTCCTCATTTCATTTGACAAGTGAAGACTTACACAGTGGATCAATATCATTTCAGGTGACTTAAAGATTTTACTTTGGTCATTTTGTGTATTCCAAGGACTTGTATCTGGACAACTTCAGTACTTGAATTGTCAAGTTGATACTTGTGCACTTTGAGGGCTTCATCATTTTGGTTCTTGTGTTTGTACTTTTTACCTGTTTTTTTTTTTCACATTTCATTTGTTTAGCTGGCACTAGATTAACTCATTCCATACCAGTCCCTGATTTTACTGTATATTCACCTAGACTTAAGACGACAATTGCATATTTAAATTCTTCGTGAAAAGGGCTTTGATTCAAGTACCAACATGCCAATAGTCGTAAGTCAGTAGTTCTGGCGCTGACCAAGGCCTGTGACCACAGTATGGAATGGATTAAGTGGATACAATTATTGCAGTTAGTGAATTAGCACCTGTGAACATGGATGATTTTGTGATTACAGAATTGAAATTATTTAGAACACGGATCACGTAAGACTCTTACCACACTGGACAGACCTTTGATGGTTTTATCATACTTGTTCATATGACAAAAAAAAAAAACAAACAAACAAAAGAAAAAAAAACAGAATCGATACTGTAGTAATCAAAAAGGGGGATTTGGGACAATGATGTCTATAACAGTTGTAAGCAAATCAGTGAGTGTTTTTATGCATGGCAACATAAGACAATGGGCCAGGGTGTGATGACCAGGCAGACTTTCAGTAGTACCTTATGTAGTAAGCCATCCTATCATTCATGCTCTTGTACCTTGTCAAAGAGTATTTTGATGTCACTTTCAGCATGTAAAATAGACTATAAATAGTTTGGAATAAGTGACAGAATAATTGTCACTGTGGCATGTATTTGTAAGGTCACTCTTTGTAAACGTGCTTAGGGGTGTGTACCTTCTAGGGTGTAGGTAAAATGAAGGTTTACTTTGACACTTGATGAGGACTAATATGCCAAGATGGATTAAGCTTGCATATGTGACAAACACATATAATCAAAAAACCAAATAATAACTTGTCTAATTTATCCAAAGTGTTTAGAGGGACTTGTATATATGTGGATAAAAGGAACAATAAATTGCAGCAGAAGTTTATATTGACACAATGATATGATGTATAATCATCACAGCTACACATATTGCTTATATAACTTTACACAGGTATACCCTGTGCATTGAAAACAATGTTTGTCATTTGTCACAGGTCTGCTGTATGGTATAGAAACTATATAATACAGTATATGCCATATGCGTTTGGTAGAGACACTTGTGCAGTATAGAAAACAGCCATATATGTATCACTTCACATGGGCATGCTGTATCATATAGAGAGCCAGATCTGTCCTATATATCACTGCAGACAAGAAAAATATATAATGTGTCTGCCATTGTTAATGCAGACTCCTCAGGTTTTGTACAGTTTTTGAGAGAAGTCAGTACTACCATAATTAATGCTGGAAGGATTTGATAAGTGACAGTAGGCCGTACGACTTGTTTTACCAACTCTTTTCAGTATGATACAATAATGGCTGGAGTCACGGGTACTACCTGCATATGTATATATGTATGTATGTATATGTGTGTGTGTGTGTATATATATATATATATATATATATATATATATATATATATATATATATATATATATATATATATATATATATATATATATATCAGGTACTTCAGAGATAGACTGTATCTAAATCAATAATTTCATGCAGAATATCTCCTGTACCTGGTGACATGCATAGTCTAAGTCCATACTAAGCAAATCTATTGTACATCTAGTATTATCATGTTTATGTCAATGCTATGTACACAAATACCAATGCTGTCTAAACAAGTGCTTTTGTATAGATGATCTCAAGAATAGCACTTGAAAAAAACTGCGAACAAAAACATAATAGTAAAAATATTAGGAAGTAATGTTATTCTTATTACATGGATGGCATTTTGATATGTTACTAAATGGATACAGACTGGAAAAAAACAGATTGATTTCCCTTATACTATGTCCTTGCATTATTGATTGCATGTATCTTTGAGGTATATGAAGTGACTTGATTGTACTCAGAAAGAGACATATTTTGCTAGGTGAACCTATAACAAAAATTGCCATAGATGCTTGTATGCATATTAGTTGATTGGTTATATGGTGCACAAAAACTATTGAGAACAGGGCTGTTTCTACTTTTGTCAAAGTCTGCTTTGTTGGAAATATAGCCTGTGTTACTCGGCTTATTTTAAATTGAGTGATATATGTACTTGTGTGCAACTTCAAGCCAGAGTTGAGCTGGATAGAGATCCGCACCAGTGTTGTAGCAGCCATCTTGTTGGTGGTAAATAAAATGTACTTACATAATTACTCTTTGCATTTGTTGTTTTCATGACACTAAACTTCATTAATATTGATAAACAGGAGTCACCAAGTAGCAAGTCTCGTAAAATTTCCATTTGGTCAAAGGTATTTTCCATCAAATTGCATTTGGTCAACTGTCATGAATTCTCTAGTTTAGTATTAGTAGCACCATGTAAAGGTAGCACATAATGGATGGGCCAAAATGTGGAAAAAATTAGTGCAATTCATAAAATTTGATGGGACGTTAGGAGAGGTAAAATGTTCATGTTGTGTTCGAAGGATTCCTCTGTTAACTTCTGGGGCCCCTCTGTTTTCCCAAAGCTGGGTTAGGAATGAGATAGTTGCTGCAGTAGCCAGTTTATATTTGTATGGCAATTTAATTCTATTTCAGATGATTTTTAAAAAAATTCTTACGCATACTTAACTAAAGCAGTTGTATCACACAAATAAGTTTTCTTGGTGACCATATGAAGTCAAGTTTATAATTAACAAATTCAGATCCTTTGATCCCAACCACTTTTTACCTTCCTATAGGCTTGGTTTATATAAAGCCTTTGATTTGATATCAACTGGATGGGGCACATGTTGCATGTGTCATCATAGAGTGCAGTTAAGTTGTCGCTAACCTCCAGCACATGAGCCCATGATTACTATAGCCACTCTGAATCTGATAAGCCTAAGTCCAAGGGAAATAGAGCTACTTCCTCTTTAAACTTGGTTGAGGCAACAACCATTTATATATATATATATATATATATATATATATATATATATATATATATATATATATATATATATATATATATATATATATATATATATATATATATATATATATATATATACATAAATGCTAATGACTTTCATTCTTTTCTGATATGCCTAAATGCACATTTACTCAAAAATTGACAGTATTTTCTTAAATGCCACAAACCTGACACATTACATTGACTCAGGGTTGGCAGTTAAATAGAGCTTAATTGTTTGAGGGGTAGGTGTCATCACAGAGTCTGTTTTACATTTCTGGTGCAGAATGTCCATTGTTGCAGTCCTTGTTGGGATTTCCCTTGCTTTGTACAGGTGGTCTAGCTGCAACTGTTTATTTTACTATCACTGGGACTGAATATAAGGCCCCAGCTTGTTTCCACTTCAGTTATACACTGGCCGGTGGTTTATCTAGGATAAGCTGTCCAGCTAGAAAGGGTACATATTGGTTCAGGGGTAAGTCAGATTACTACTCAGAGAGACGCGTACGGGTAAAAGGCTACGAAACATGTTGAGTAGTTACCCACTGAAGACCCTTGAATTTACTTTCGGCGGATATGGCCTATGTCAAAATTTTACAGAGAAACGTGTGCAATATGGACAATAGTAATTCCATATGTATATAGGTTAGACAGGGACAGGTTAGCTTATGGAGACTAAAGAGTTCGGACTGCGGAATAGGGTTCTGGAAGGAGTTCGGACTGCGGAATAGGAAGTGGTTCTGGGCAAAAAGACACAAATACAATATATATATATATATATATATATATATATATATATATATATATATATATATATATATATATATATATATATATATATATATATATACTCATCTATATATCTAGCGTAGTTGCACTTAATGATATCGCAAGGTTTTTTATCCACTGTTTTTCTCCGTCTAAACTGAGTGACCTTTATATATTTGTGCAACTACTTTGCTTATTGACAACTATTCGTACTTGTTTACATATTTTTTATTTTTATAATACGAGAGGGATTAATATAGGCATTGCCTTTTCCCAATTGTATTTTTTTGAAATAAAATATGTGTACACCAACTGTATCCTGACAGGAAGGATGTGTGAATCAGTAATAATTCAAATTGACTGAACATTTCCCATTATTAGAAGGAAAAGGATCACATGCTTCTGTGGGCCGAAGAAACGCAGAGGAGTATGGCAAGCCGTTTTGTCATATTGGCTTAATTGGCATAATCGCTAAATCATTTTGCGATATCGCTAAATATGTAGCAATAACTCTAGATCATTTGTGGTAGCAATATCGCACACCAAATCATTTAATGATATCCCTAAATGTGTACGATTAGCGATATCGCTAAATGGTTTAGGGATGTCGCTAAATAATTAAGCGATATCATTAAATCATTTAGCAATATTGCTGAAATTTAATGTATTTTGGCTCACTGTCGTCAAACTTAACAATCAAGCCTATAGATCAAAATGCTCGCTATTTCGAGCCAATCACTACACAGGCACAGTACAATTGCCCAGTATTTACCGATTCACTAGTCATTTAGCAATATCGCTAAAGTTCAGTAAATATATATTATTTAGCGATATCTCTAAATCATTTAGTGATGTCTCTAAACCATTTAGTTATATAACTCTAAATCATTCAGTGATAACTCTAAATCGTTTTGCGATATGACTAAATGATTTAGGGATATGTTAATGAGACAATTTGCAGTATCCGCAAATTAAATGATTTGGCGATATCGCTAAATGATTAAGTGATATCGCCATTTGGGACTAAATGTTAAAACGGCTTGCCATAGAAGAAAACCACTCAACAACAATCAATCTGAGACACCACTGTACTTACAACATTCAATCATGATATTGGCATCATGCAGTATGGCATTTTGCCAGAAAACCTTGGGGTTTTTTTTGTTCTTTTGTTTTATTGTTTTTTCGCGGTTGTAAAAAATGGTGCATGTCTACCGAAGTAATGTATCTGAATGTTTCATTTTTGTCCTTGACCTGCTTGTTCGGGTTCTGACCTACATGATTGCAAGCGCATTTTTCCTGATGTCACTGAAAGTTATTCACAAATTTTAATAATCCTGAAGTCCACGAACAGCCTGGCAACAGCACTACTTCGTCAGATTTACCTTATATCATCACACTGTATCAATACAGGTTTAGGTAAAAGCAGCCCAGATTTTTTAACTGTTGCATTTCGATGACAGTTTCGTTACTCTGCATTTTGCTTCTAACGTTTTATAGACTACAATGAGAAAATGATTGTCATGGCAGGCTACAGTATGCAACTCCCAACTACAGGTACACGATTCTCCGTGTTTTAGTGGTTTACTAATTGACAGTTGGCAAAGCAAAAATAAAAGGTATACCACACACAACCTTCTTTGGGTGTAGAGAAACATCTGATATTTATCAAATTTTCTTGGAAAACGAAATTTATTATCCACCATGGTTACCCTTTGCCTCCATCATGTCCATAGCAGACTTTCTTGGGGCGCAAGGTTTTGACCAGCCTTTTTGACAGTTTTCTGGCGATGATCATATGACATTGACCTTCAATAATAATAATAATAATAATAATAATAATAATAATAATAATAATAATGATGATGATGATGATGATAATAATAATAATAATATGCGGTCGGCTTCATGCAAAAGGGAGCTTTGTCTTGATCGGTCATAACGTGTCGAGTTGTTGGCAAAAAGTGTCCATGTGCCAATTGTCAAATGAGGTAGGCAAATGTACAAAAAAATGTACTCCGCACCACCATGATTCTGTTAAAAGTTTTGTCATAAAAGGCCTAGAGAAGTCCGACTTACAGAGAGAGAGAGAGAGGGGAGAGAGAGAGAGAGAGAGAGAGAGAGAGAGAGAGAGAGAGAGAGAGAGAGAGAGAGAGAGAGAGAGAGAGAGAGAGAGAGAGAGAGAGAGAGAGAGAGGGTACTTAACCCACAGGGTTGCGTGTGTGTGTACATATGTTTAATGTATTAAACTTTGGACTTTACATATGTGTACCCAGCTGCTTGTATTTGATACTGCTGTCATTCCACCCACACATGAGGCTCTCCACGCCTCGTGTCACATGCTTCAGCCCTTAACATGAACTCCTTTTCATTGTGTCTGAGCTGAGTTGATCATGTTCCCTGATAAGCCGTTCACAAGGTTGTAGTAGCATGTTGGGTTTGACTTATGATGGTCAAATCAAATCTATATATATCTGATAAGTACACTTGAAATACTCAGACCGGCAACAAAATGCATGTAGTCTATATCATGTATACTACGTGTATTTAAGCCTTGTTTTGCTTGAATATTTTCAAGAATATAGAAAGTCGCACGTTCTCCTCTTAAGGTGTATAATGTTTATCTGAGGTCCCTTTCTTGTATTGTATATCATGAAGATAAAGATTCGAAGGTAAATAAAGTTACTGTCATTCTATGGTGACACGAACAGAGCATTGTACGTAAGGAGCGTTATCTTCAAAGTTCCTCTGTGGTTTGATTTTCATTTCCAGACCTATAAAAGTATACATATTCTTGGTCACCATTTGAGGATTAAGTGTACGTCCCAAATAGACAACAAATAAAATTTTATTGCCTAAATGGAGACTTTGAAACTTTATAGTACTCCCAGATTTAACGTTTTCAGTTTTGCCATGCAGGATAAATACAACAATAATTTTCTCAGTGTTTCTTATGATACATATATACTTACATACATATGATAAAATATTTTTGAAGAAAACAAAATCTCTTCCCTCAAACTGTATATACTTTTGATCATATTGCATGCAAAATATGCGAACTTTGCTCACACAATCGACGAAGTCTTACAATTTCGCGCATACAATTGACTCAACAGCTTTACGATTTTTTTTCTCAAACCCGTTCGAGTTTGTGATTTTCTTTTGCAATTGTACACGTGTAGCAATTGTAAGAGTACTTCATTGGCATAGTGAGATTTTAATTTCTGATTTACTGATATAATTTTATGAACCATATTTTTAATATGTTCACGAAGTCAATCCTCATAGTTTCGCCCATGAAATCAGGGATATCACACCGCCCCATGTTTTCTTGCTTTTGTGCTTTTTTTTTTTTTTTTAAATAATATCCTGAAATTACGACGAAAACTGAGACCAGAAATTAACAACATGTCCTTTGACTTATCCTTCCGCAAGAATGCCTTCACAATTTACCAGAGCAGGTTAAGATGTAGACATCTTAATTCATATCCAAAGCTTTGCATGCCATGATGTTATGCTTGGTTGATTTTCTGACAACGCTGAAGGTCTTGTTGTCTCTGTGTGACCCTGGAGGCTCGAGTGGCCCATGTAGTGAGTATACGTTGCATTCATATTAGTTGCGGTGCTGCTTTGGTCTGCATTATTCAATAAATAAATACCGGTACGTATAGGCAGATCCCTACTGTGACATGTTAAAAGTACTGCTCTTGATATACTTGCAATTTTGATACAATTAACTGTTTAAAAGTCATGGTCGTGTCCTCTAAACACACACTGAGCTTGGCATAATTAGAAGGAGTCCTGGACAAAGCATTCTTAATTCCCACAAATGTAAGTGACAACATTGGTCCTCCATCGATATGCTGATCGTCACTGCTTCCTAGCGATAGGATCAGATATTTTGGCGGAAAAAGAATATGCATCTCGCATGTTGCAAAAGATACAAGATGTCGAAGATGACTAAAATTGTATTGGTGACAGGCTGCAATATTTAACTCCCACTCGAAACTTTAGGACAAGAATCTTTTTCAAACAGTGTAATGTTGCATGGCAATTGGTTGTTAAAACAAACTGTTTTTACATAGTTCTCAGATGAAAATCACGTGACAATTTTACTAATTTGCAATTTCTTACATAATCTACACATGTTCATTAAACAAAGCTAGGGTCATGAGAAAAAATAACCAGTTGTTATTTTTTCGCTGATTGCAAAATACCGTTAACCCAAGTAAGTTTTTTTTTCATAGTTGAAAACTTGTGATAGATCAGTCGATGTAAGAATAATGTATTTAATCACAATGTAGACTTGACGCACAAAACAAATCTTTCCACTTAAAAGAAAAGGCAACAATTAAGTGAATCCGTTCTTTCATAGGAAGTTTTAAAGTTTCTACTGGTACCATGTGAACACCCGGACAAAAATATGACTTTTCAGTTTTGCAAATCTCTTATTGCTGCAAAAAATATTAACCAAGCATAATCAGATTATCTAATATCCCGATTACATCCTCTATTTTGGGATCCATATAGAAAGGATACTGTCATTCAAACGGCTAGGCACATTAAACTGTTTCACTAAAGTATCGCTAGGTGCTTTACATCGAAATTGATGATTTACACTTTAAGTTGCTGTAAATGGTCAGAAAATGATTAATTCATGTCAATTGGCATTACCATTGCAACAGATCGACTACAAGTGACCATAAGAGGCATTTACTTCAATTGACATTGCCATGGCAACGGATCGACCACAAGTGATAACAGCAGGCACATTTTCAATCCAGTTCGGAATTTTGTCCATTTCAGAAATAAGAAATTTAACTCTTATATTCCCAGGTGTTGACATGTGTCGACTAGGTGGTCAGTCGTGATAAATCTCTTCGAATTTGCTGGTTTCCCATTATCCAGGCGCTGCAGGATTTGATTAAGAAATAGAAATAAGTACGAAACATCACATAACTTTCAAGTGAAGCAAAATGCATGTCATTTGAGTGTAGGACTTCTATTGGTCAGTAGAGAAAAAAATTCCAGGTGGTTCCCATAGCAACAAAATATTTCTATGCGTCAAAATGTACCAAAAGTGCATACCTCAAAACTTGTACTTAGTAAACTACAATATCATTTAAATGGTTTAGGTTCTGAATTCAACATATATGAAATATGTAGTCACGACTGTGTAACGATACATATATATTGCATCATGATATGTGTACAGTCGTGATTGCATCATGATATGTGTATAGTCGTGACTGTATCATGATACTAGTATGTGTACAATCGTGATCGTGGGATATGTACAGTTGTGAAGGCATGGCATATTATCTTGACATTTACACGCAGATTAGGATCATAGCTATCCGTAATGGTACAAAAGCCCAGAAAACATAATGAAGCACTAACTGATCTTTTTTACCAAAATACAGGGATGTCAATTTAACTGACTTACAGTGAAAATACCGTCTACATATACTTGACATGAATTTCCAGTACTCATTCATAAAATATCACTTATTCACAGAAATTGTCGATAAAACGCACACTCTTTTGAAAGGTATACACGCAACATGCAAAGCATTTTACCATAGACAGATAGGACCCAGCCTCTAACATTTCAAACCGCTATGTATGTACAAATTGTGGACACAATAGTAATGTTCCGGTCTGTTACCCGGTACATTTATAACGCTACGCTATTCCAACAGTGGCAGATGATTTTATCGAACAAATATATGTACTTCCCTGTACGTAATATCATATAACGCTTTAAGCTCACAAATTTGTGAGATGACCACCCACCAGTCCACGACGTTATTACAATCTTAGTGTGGGTCTCCCGGGCTATTCATATGCTAGCTGGCATCAGGTTATTTAATGCCAGTCATTGTATCAGGTAAACGTTCTAAATTGTACTGTGCAGGTTGTGTGTTAAGAGCAAGGAAGAACTATAAGACCCAGACTGTTAAACCTAATAACTTAACACAGTCTTTTCTTGTTCTACCACTGGTAATACAGCTGTCGGTCTAGGGGAGGTTGTGTTGGTTGCTAACCCCCCCCCCCCCCAAGTCGCAAGCGTTAACATTAACATTTGCGGTGTGAAGTTGCTGCGGTTCTCGCTCAGTCTGCTTCATGCCGTAACTGGTGTTCTAAGATTGTCGACTTTAATATTAAGAAATATACTCCTGTGAAATGTATTTTCATTATACAAGCAATGACACCCTACCAGGTTAGTTAGTACAGTCCCCGCCACAAGGTGTCACTCACAGAATCATCCGGTCCAGTGCACTCAGGTGGAGGTTGGTACAATATATTTGCCTGAAAGTGCGTGGAATATTTTACACCGTCACAGTCATGACCGGTTTTACCAACACGGCATAGGACTTTCACTCAGTAAAAAAAACCCACAAAACCTTAAAGCTGTTAGAGTCAAAAGACTTTTATTTGACATTTATAGGAATATGTATACATACTTGTAACAATCAATCATAGTGTAACAAAATGTAAAGTTCGCTGTCAGATGCAATATTTGTGTAGGAAGACATGATCGAGACAGGATGACCCCAGCCGAGAACAACATGTCTGCTATCACTGGGGCCACCGAAAAGAGAGAAGAAAATAAATTTACATCGTGCCAAGAAACCCTGAAAGTTAAAACGCAAAACAGTCGAGAGTTGGCAATATGCAAACAGTATACACTAAGAATATGGCTTCAGCTGTCACATAAAAACAATTTTACAATCTACTAACATCTTGATACTGTTGGAGAAAATATACTTTTGAGTAATTCTAAAAAAAAACGGAATATGAATGCGTATATATCTTGTCTGTGACACAAGAAAGAAGGACCCTAATAAGGCAGGATATAATATCTGATACACTGTTCTTAAGAAGTTTTGGTAGGCTTAGGGAGAGGCACATTTTGTCTACCTATGGTTTTGTACGGGTGAGTATATAAAGGAATTTAAAAAATACGACGAACGTAGCATGGTAATTGATTTTTGGATGTATCTGAAATAAAACTTAATGGCTCTCATTTGAAAAAAATATTGTGTACCTTCAGAACATTTAATTTCTTGAACAATGGATCGATATGAGCGTGATGTTTTGCAGAGCAAATAAGGCGCAAAACTTTTTTCTGCAAGAGAAAATACGTTCACACGAGAAACCCCAAGTAAGAAGAATGTAATAATTCAAAGATGACAAAAAAGCAAGAAAGAAAGAGAGAGTTGTAAAATGATAACAAGATAGCTTTTGGAATATACTTACTAAATCTTGTGAAAATACCGATTAGTTTGGAACATTTATTAGCTATTTTACTGATACGGGCATTCCATTTTAAATTCTTCTGCATGGTTAGTCCAAGAAAATGAAATTCTTCAGCTTTAGAAAATATGATATTATTTACTGTCTACTAAGTTGAAATTAAAGTTAATGGTTTTGGTGGGACCAGAACCACAACTAAGACCTACTTTTTTATTCTTTCTTACTGTCTCCACTGAAAGTTCACGTTCTGACTTGCTTTCATTGAGTCGTTTCTTCTTTATGTGTCTGTCATGTACCTGTTCTTCATATACATTTTCTATCTAAATATTTATATTCATATTCCTCGCTGGTTACAACTTGATTACATGTCAGCTTCCTCTATTCCCTGGCTCTTTTTTATTATAATCTGCTTGCTGGTCCACCTGCTCTCATACTGTCGTTCACAGGTTGTCTCCATTTTATGCTGTAATTTCTTCGGGACAGCTTTACTGTTCTACGTGTTACAAAATTGTGCAGTGGAATTTCTCCTCTGTAAATAGACCATTTTGATATTAAGATTATCATTTTACAGTCTCGTTGGTGTTCATCCTTACATTAATCTAAGTGATATCCATATCGAAACATTTTTCAGTCCCTTACGTGGTCTTAATGGGAGGTTCTACTTTATTATACATTTATCTTTGTTAGTTTGTCATGGTAAGTGAATGACATCAGTCACGCAAGTCATCTCCAATATTTCTTGACATGCTAGCAGTTGCTTACGTCTACCAGTAGTTTTACGCATATTGCTTGCGTAGCCAGAGAAGAATTCATAACACATATCCATCATGGTTTGTCCTTCTTTTTAGTTAAGTGCAATCATCAGAAGGGTCATTTGATTGTATATAATAACCATCTTGGCGATTCTATCTCTGTAATCGATGTAATGGTTAAGAATGCAGAGCCATGTCCTTGAAAAAGACTGAGAGTGATACAATACAATACAATACAATACAATACAATACAATTTATTGGATAAAACTACCCCTTTACACCGGGGGCATCGGCGGGCCGGGGATTACCCGCGATGCGTCCAAGTTAAGAACAGCAAGTTACACATCTTAAAAACATACATATTCAAGAACACAGTTTACACGACATATGCAAATAATGAATTCATACTATTATACATTTATGTCCCGTCCACCAAGGACTTGCGGGAAGACCAAGCTTCTTTCAAATATTTTTTGCAGGCACCATCAAATACTTTTCCAACGTAAATATCTTCATAATCGAGTGCTGCGTCCCCAATAAGTAGACACATCTTTGCTAAAGGGGAGGCAGCTATAAAATGTTCCCAAATTTGTGAATTATGATGATTAATTTATCCTCAAGTTCTTTCCAAGTCTTTATACGTATCTCATTAAATGCTGGGTAAGTAAGTAAAAAATGACAAATATTTTCAACCTCATGATTACACAATTTACAGGCCCCAGAGGGCGCGACGTTCCATCTGAATAAATTTTCTTGTAAGCCCAAACAACCTGACCGCGCCTGAAATTTAAGACGTGTAGATTCAAAATCATTCATGCCAAATAAGCATGCAATTACTGACAGCCCCCCCCCCCCCCAATTGTTTACTGGTCCATGAAACTGATACGTTGGCCTCGCCAAAGACACAGCCAAAAAAATGTTACTGCAGGTCCCTTTGAGCCTTGCAGAAAACTCGCTCGGTGACCTTTTAAGTCGCTAGACCTTATTGTGACTATATATCAGGTGATTTTTTTTCCAATTTGGAATAAAGTTTAATTTGGAATTGGAAGTAAGATGATCCTGAGTGACTGTAGTATTACTTGCATTTCGTAACGTGGACGCTGAAAATTGTATACACCTTTTACGTACATTTTCAATTTTAAATTATTATCTACCTAGAAACATTAAAAAGAAAAAAACAGACCGGTATAGTCTACAACGTTTACAGGTGCTAGAATGTCCCTGCTAATAACATTCCGGGTAAATATTCGTGCAGTGATTTTATACTGAAAGCGCCATCATGTACCTGCCGTTTCGGACTTCTCACAGTTTTGGTTTGCAGGAGGCAACTAAACTCTACATACTGACACCTTTATCAACTAAATATTAAACCTGAATGCCTGCTAAATTGATTAAACTGTAAACCAACTAAATTGGAAGTTCTGGTATCTGTTCCAGTCTAAACAGAATTGACTCCTCTAACATAATTTAACGATGGTCCTTGTCATTGTACGTCAACTGGTCGATGAGAGGAGACAGTTGTCCTTGTCCTCGTATGTCAACTGGTCGATGGGAGGAGACAGTTGTCCTTGTCCTTGTACGTCAACTGGTGGATGTGAGGAGACAATTGTCCTTGTCCTCGTCCGTTAACTGGTCGATGGGAGGAGACAGTTGTCCTTGTCCTCTTTCGTCAACTGGTCGATGTGAGGAGACAGTTGTCCTTGTCCTCTTACGTCAAGTGGTCGATGGGAGGAGACAGTTGTCCTTGCATTCGAATATCAACTGGTCGATAGGTGGAGACAATTGTCATTGTCCTCGAACGTCAACTGGTCGATGGGAGGAGACAGTTGTCCTTGTCCTCGTACGTCAACTGGTCGATGGGAGGAGACAGTTGTCGTTGTCCTCGTACGTCAACTGGTCGATGGAAGGAAGCAGTTGTCCTAGTCCTGGTAAGTCAACTACTCGATATAGGGATCGACATTGTCCCCTACAAAGTCCTTGGTCATCCATCACAAAATCCCTTTTTTGTTCAGTTTCACCAGTAAGTACATGACTAGAAGTTTACAGACACAGCTCATGTTTCTAGGGTGGGTTACTGTCTGGTTCTTAATGATATAAAACATGTTTTCAACAAACCTGTCCAAAAAGCTCATTTTGAATACGACCTACCTTCCTCGGCGTTCCGAGATGCTGAGATATTCGATAGCTCCGCGTTTCTGACAATCCCTATAATTCCCTGTCCTGAAGCAGAGATGAAAACTGTAAAAGGCAATGTTTATCATGTCGTCTCAACAACTGTTGTCTCGGATCTATATATTTATTGCTTCAGGTGCTGGTACTCTTCTCTAGCGTATGTGTAACTGTAGAATCTGTCATCATTTCCAAATATAAGTGAAACCAACAAAGAGGCATATTTTAAAAACGGTTTCACATTCCTTTGCATACGTATTTTTCCCTACCGCCATTAGTATATTACCATGCAAACATACAATTTATTTTCACTAGGTTAACTAATGATTATCAACAGAGGATAATTGACCCAAGAGACAAACAAAACACCAAGGGTACGTCTTCACATGTTGATTAATGTTGCTATCAAGTTTCATAGATGTACCTCAAACACTTTGGGCAATACACTTGGCACAAGTTTTGCGTCAGCCAACATTTTCACTGAATAGACATTTTCAGCAAGTTAATTAATGAAAAATAAACAGAGGTTAATTAACCCAAGAGACAAGCAAAATCCCAGGTGCCCATCTTCATACATTGATAAATTATTCTATAAGCTTTCATAGCCGTGTATAAAAATCTTGAGATGTGCGCGACACAAATCACAGAAGTCCAACGTTGAATCAACATTTCACTAATTAATGACTAATTATCAGAGGATAATTAATCCAAGAGACAAACCAATCCCCAGGTGCACATCTTCATATTTTGATTAATGTTCCCACCAAGTTTCATAGGTGATACTTAAATACTGTATGGGATACATGCGACACAAATCTTACAAGTCGAATGTCGAATCAACATTTTCGCAACTTTAATTAATGATTAATTAACACAGAGTAATTAATCCAAGAGACAAACAAAACCCCAGATGCACACATTCATATATTGATAAATGTTCCCATTAAGTTTCATAGTTGTACCTCAAATGCTTTTTTTAGATACGCGCAACACAAATCGGACAATTATAATGTCGGACGGACGGACAAGGGCAAATCTATATGCCCCATATCCTCTAGGCGCGGGCATAATTATAATATGCTCATAAGGTCGTAAGTTTTGTGTTAACTGGTTCAAAAGCCGATTCATTTTAATGGAGAAAAAAAAGGACGAATTATCATGTGATTATGTAAACTTTAGGGGTGAAGACATTGTTAGAAGTTTGAAATGACAGACAATTAAAGAGAAGAGGCAGTTTCATATGGCTATTCTAATGTTGAAATGCGCGCATGGTCTAGCACCTAACTATCTTTGCGACAAAATCTGCCTTCTACGATTCAACACGATACGCGACGGGAAATAATATCCATGTTCCTTTTCCTAAAAAAAGTATATTCAAACGTTCGCTTTTGTATGAAGGTGGTTGCATTTTTAATAGCCTGTCGGACTTTTTAAAGGACTGTAAAAATGTGTGTGATTTTAAATGTCAGTATAAGGCTCACTTTTTTTTAATGATGTATCTTAGTACCTGTGTTTCTCAACTTCTTTTAGTTTTCTAGTCTTGTAGATTTGTTTAGTATTTTCGCCTTGTCATATTAACCCTTATACGCTTTTAGTAAGTTTTAGTTTTGTTTCCTTTTACATTAAATTTTTAGTTAAGTTATTCATCTAGATGTATGCTGGGCCCCTTGGAAGAACAGAGCTGTGCTCTGAAAGGGTTACCCAGGGTAAACATATTCTTAAATAAATAAAAATGGGATGGCGCCCTCAACATTCACCATCCTGTTAACCAATGACGGAGAAATAAATAATATTTGACAGTGAGCCCATTCATATTTCAGGTACGCATTGGGGTAAAAATTTACTTTAAACTGGATGTTCTTGGTGACATGTTTTTTTTATGAGTAGAGGAAACACAAAGATTGGTGAGTTCCACCAATAGGCCATCGTTCTATCCTGCAAATATTCTGGTGAAATCTTTTGAGATTTAACAATTCACTTTTTCTATTTGATTTCTTTCACTCAAACATAGTAACGTCCCATATTCCTACTTTATAGAAGTAGTCCCAGTGCTACTTTCTTTCTGCAGGATGAAATTAGGGCATGCTGTATCCCCGGGTTGTATCTCCCCATGGAGAACGGACAAGCTTGTAGACTACAATATCCTGCATAATAATATGCACGGGATCGTCTATCCTGCGGCCAAGTGCTGAGATTTAGCAACTCAACTTTTCCTGTTTTCTTTGACTGAAACACAGTAACGTCCTGCATTTCTACTTTACAAAAATAGTCCCAGGTCTTATTTTTTTTCTGAAGGATGGAATCAGAGCATACTCTGTGCCCGGGTTGTATGTCTGTGGAGAACGGACAAGCGTCTGGAATACAATAGACTGCATCGTGATACACACATGTTTGCCTGTCCTGCGGCCAAGTGAACGTATGTATATCAACATGGTATTTTAGATGGCCATGCAGGTAAATCCAATGACAAAGTATCCTGTGACAGTGAGCATTTCTTACTAACAGTACGATTTGCAATCAAGGACACACATGGTATTTGTCCCATGATAAAGCCTCCAAAGCTGTATGGCTTATTGCTTGAGTGAGGCGCTGTAAATGTTTGGGCTGGAGTCAAAGGAGAGTCACGCTGACGCACTAATGCCCTCATGTCCTCTGACCCTAAACCTTCATGGATCACTGGCTCACTTGAGCAGGTAGTTTACAAAAATCTCATTTATTCTTGTACTGTCCATAGATATTTGGTCACCACCATGTACTGGTGTATGGTATCACCCTGACCTGATGGGACGCTCTTTTAAAGCACCCGAAAGTTGAGGATTGTGGATTGTTCAGTAAGGTGTGACATCAAAACTTGCAGCGCGGCTAACCACTGGTAAGGTGGGTACTCATACTAATAACGGGCTTACATAGTGGAAGAAAATTAGATTTATTCCCTCACGGTCTCACGCTACAACATTACGAATAGCCAACTAGGTTAACGCATGTTTATTCTTATTTCTTCAGCTGAAACACCGTTAATGCCATACAGGTTTATTCAATATCTTAAGATCGACATAGCCTTCCAACAAGAGCAAAGTTTGTAGAAAGCGCTCCGCCTTATACAACCCGCCCACAAGTTCAAAGCATATGCTCAAACTGAGGGAAATGATTTAATCCAATATCGATTATGTTTTATCCGGCGCCCTACCTACAATATCCGTCACATCTCATTTGAACAGTGTATATCACCGTTTTAGTGGACAAAACACATCGGTCGCAAACGTAGGATTTGCTATACATATAAACAGGAAAGGGTTGCTTTGTTGACATCGGTTGCAAGAGAGCGTGAAACACCGTGCACATCATATATCAGCCGTGACAATTTTACATCGGAGTTAACTATAACTTGGTGGGCTGCCGAAAAAAGATCGGTGAAAAGAAGCAATATTGTACAAGAAATCCTTTTCCAGCAGATTTAAATCCTACAATTCGAACGACCTCAAATGACCAGATGGGGAAAAGGCGGCGACGAGTCAAACGGTTGACTGATGAAGGCCCATGCAGTGCCATAAATATGTTTTCACTATAGACACGGAAGTGAAAAAATGTTTACCTTCTCATATAATAGTGCGTCTTACTATAAAATATATCTCACCATGTCCAATAGCATATTTGCTTTCTCATAAACAACTAATCGAAATCATGTACGCCGACTGGCAGTCATACAAATAAGAGTGAATGTGTCTTTGTTGCCATGTTTGAGTGTGGCCACACGGCACTTTGAGGGTCTAGACACGCTGTCAACCTCGTCTTAGTCACCAACCTCCAGCTCCCTTCTACCAATTTTTACCAACTTGATAGTGGTCGACACACCCATCCCATCCCACTCCCACTCCCACCCCCACCCCCTCTTTCCAACTTTTTCCTGGCACTTTCACACCTTTCCAAATTTACACCTTATTTTTGGAATTTACGTCTCCCACAATCATTCCTGTAAATTTCACTGGGGTATCAGAGTCATTTCCACACGTGACGGCTGATTATTTTACATTTTCAGTAAAACAGCTGACCCCTAAGACAAGCTTTCTGCAAAGGTGGGACACTGGCCATTTTGTCTTATTTCTCCTGTAACAGTTCATTTATCTTGCTTCCTAATCTTTGTGACCATTGTGTCCATACAAATGTAGGGCCCTGACCTTGAAATCCTCTGGAATGTGCACTGTGGCAGATGTGTTTCCTGATTGGTCAATCTATGTCCTACAGGGAGGAAGGTGGCTACTTTGAACCCAAGACAGTCTTACCAATTTTGTACTGACCAACTTGAAAAGGTGGTGGGATTTTGTGCACACTTTTTGATGAGTTGGTGAGACTTGGCCATTTACAGTTGGTACCCGCGAAACAGTCACCAGCTTTTACCAACTTGCTGGAAAGAAAAAGTTGTTTTTCTGGCTTGAGGTGGTGTATGTGAATAAAGTATTCTACGTGATTTGTTCCCCTTTGGTATGCGTTTCAATCTCGATTCGTCTGCTCGTGTATTGACTGAACTAATCTGATCAACACGTGATTTGTTTTACTCGTGTGAAAGCTGCATGTGATAATATATACAAGTCGTGTGCAGGCAATGTGACCTACTGTGGTGTAGTAGAGGGCTTTGTAAGTAATTTGTTTCATGTTTGTATAGGCCGCATATGTGTGTTTATTTCATTTGCTTATAGCCTGCCTAGATGAGTTTTTACTTGTACATATGCGGTATGGATGAGTTGTTTCACCTGTGTGGGATATATTAGTAATTTGTCTCACTTTAATCATGTTGTTTCACAGGTGGAAAGGCTACATTAGTGTTTACGTTTAATCATATATTTTTCAACTGGACAGCAGTACATCGAAATGTCACTAATAGTGGGGGTCTCCAGAACACGGAGTGACACACCAAATGTATATTACAAAAACCACAGGACAAAACGAAAACAAAGCTACCAAATTACCAAAGAATCTGTACATATGATTCAGATATGTACCCCATATACGGAAATCAAAATAGTTAAAGTCACCAAAAATACCACACCAAGCAAGATGGTTCCCTACAGGCAGATGCATGCATATACGTCCCTGTTCAAAATAATGGGGTCTAGTGGTAGGAAAATTCATGGGGGACACTTATGAATAAGTTCATGTAAATCAGCAACTGATTGCTTATACATAACAGAACTATAATATGAAGCGTCCTGTGTCTGCGATGGAATTTGTGGAAGGCATCACAAATTTGTATATTGAACAGAATGGACGATTCGTCGACACCAAATAGAATATGAGTTAGTATGTTGCTCGCTATGTGTATAATCAGATTCGAGTGAACGCCAGCAGCAATAATAGGGATGATGGAGTTGAGAAGTTTAATTCTGTAAGTTGAATACATGTACTTTGGACAAAAGAACAAAAAGTGTTGCAGATCTTCAGTGGGGGTAGGTACAAGAATTTGTAGGTTGTGGGATGATGTTGACTTTAAAGAGATCAAAGTTAAGTGTCGAGAATCCTAGATTTACCTGGGTATGGCAAATGTTGGCAAATCCATGTAATCTGTGTCCAAGGGAATAGTAAGCAGGGACATTATCCACTGCTGGAATAGTTACTTTTAGTTTTGATTGGAATATTTGGATGGAAATTGAGTCTTTTGTATCGGAAGGAAGATTGTTCCACAGCTTAATAGTGTCTGGAATGAAGGATTAGGCTAAGCGATTAGTTTTGCAATTGATGGGACGTAAGGAGCTAGTGTGGCGAAGGTTTCGAGCATTCAGAGTTGGAGGAATTAGTTGAGAGAGATATGAAGGTGTTAAGTTGTGATACATTTTATAAAGAAGAAGTAACTGAAAGTACTTCCTTCTGCTGGGGAGTGTTGTCCAACCAAGTTCACGTAAGAGATTGGCATGTGATGTGTACCTGGATGCACCTGTGCATATTTTGGCAGCTTCAAACTGTATGGATTCAAGATCATCAGAAAGGCCTTGACCACAGTTGGCAAAGAGCACACAACCATATTCAAGAATTGGTCTAATCATAGTTAAATAGAGTTTAATCAGAGCCTTGCGGGAAAGTTTATATTTGAATCATCAGAAGGCAATTCGCTGGCTAGCTTTGGTGGTAATGCGATAAATTTGAGCACGCCAGGATATATTTTTACTGAGAATAATACCAAGATAAGTGTGTGTCTGCCACAGGTATTTCAGAGTCTCCGAGAAGAACGGGTGGACGGTGTGGTTTAACAAGTTTGGTTGAAAATATGAAAGAAAGAGACTTCAAAGCATTAAGCATAACATGCCATAATTTTCCCCAGTTGTGTATAATGGAGAGATAAATATAAATGTTGAGATGATTAGAAAATTCGATGGGGTTGTTTACAATTTCAAGTAGACAGGTGTCATCAGCAAAATGTCTGACATCACATGTTATAGGGTCAAATAGGTCTTTAACATAGATCAGAAAGAGAAGTGGGCCCAAAATGGAACCCTGGGGTACACTAGCGTCAATAGGTAGCCATAATGAAGATTGGCCATGAATAATCACTCGTTGGCAACGATTTGAGAGATAGTTATATCAATCCATGCCACAAGATCATCAGAGATGCCGAGTTGTCGAAGTTTAAAAAGGAGGCCATGATGCCAAACCTTAGCAAACGCCTTTGACACACCTAGAAACACCATTCTAGCATCTTTGGACTGTTCTAGGCCGTTGTAGAAATTGTGAAGGATGCACACAAGCTGATTGACAGTTGAGTCATGGGCCTTAAAGCCAGAATTTTGGGAAGTGAGCAGGTAATTTTGTGTCACGTATTCATAGAGTGCGTTTAAGACCAGTCGTTCAAGCACTCTTGAAACATTACAGAACAATGAAAAAGAACATTGTTTTTAATTTGTTTGTTGGCCCTTTTAAAGACAGTGTGTTACATCTCTTCCAAGCATAGGAAAAGTTTGCCTCCTAAGCATCCCCTAGACTCGCTATTGCTTTCTTATGTAGGTGCTCTTTGGGACTTAAAAAAATTGAGATTTTTGTAAGTAGTTTACAGATCCAGTCTGCTGTGTTCTTAAGTAGGATATTCCCTATATTATATGGGTCTGATGCAGAGGATAGCCTCAGGGAAGATAGAACTTTCTTAACACTGTCTTCATTAACGGTGATATTGCGTAAAAGTGCCTCAGTTTGGAACGCGAAATCGGGAAGAGGTGAGACATCAGTATCATGATGTGGTTTACACTGGCTGACAAAGTAGGCGTTAAAAATTTCACATTTTCAGTGATACATGATACGATCTTGTTATCGTCAATGATTGGGAGTATATCTTGGTGAATTTTGCATCCCAGAACAGACTTAGACAAGCTCCACCATTGTTTAGGATTAATGTCTTTTCATTAAGTCGAAGCTGCAAATTAGAAAACGTAAGAAGAGACGGATTTCCTTATCATGGTATTATTGTGATATTTTTTTGTGGAATTGTTATAACCTGTCAATCTTAAGGTGGAGGTCATAATTATGGGGGCCGGGTCTGTTGGATGCTCTGGTTCACAAGGTTGACCAGAGATCAACCTAGATCGCTGTCTTCAGATTTCGAGTTCCAATCAGAACACCTGTCATTGAAATCACCAGTTATTAGTAAGATGTGAGGGTTGCATTCAATAGCCGAGGAAATGAAAGATGCCAAAGATATGAGAAATTCGTCACGGTTTTCTGCAGACTGGCCAGGTGGACGATAGCAGTTATCAACTAATACCTTCTCGCGCAAATTTTATTTTATTTTCAGTGATTTATAACACTTGTGTTACCTCCAAAGCAGACCCAAACTCTGTGAAGTGCATGCTCCGCTGTGGTCTGCCCTTGTTTAACAAATTCACTGCCTTAGTTTTGGAAAAGTGACCAAGGTTCTAATTGGATGAGTATGGTTACCATGGTAACGGGCTACAGTAAACCAGGGACCAGAGGCTGCTACTGGCCAAGGTTATAATGATCACCTTTTGATTGGTGTCTCAGTCTAGGAGGAGGGTTACAGTATAGTTTGATTCCCCTTACCATAAATAAAATCATGTCAAAGAAGGGCAGAGATAACACGGAACTTGGTCAGCTTTGTAGGCAAACATTTGTGTTTAAATTGCATAATTGATTTGTTTCACTTGTGCTTGGGTTGAATCAGTTATTTGTTTCACTTGTGCATGTGCTGCATAAATTGTATGTTTCACTTGTGTATTAGTTGCGTCAATGATTTGTATGAGCAGTTCCTGCGTAGCATAATGTTTGTTTCTACTGATACTACATGAGTTTTATTATCAGGTACAATGTACACTATTGCCCTTTTTCATAAAGTTAACACAAACTAGTGCAGTAACAAAAACAATAAAAAGCATTTCGAATACACGCGGACACAAATAACAACACGTCATCCAATATATAGATATACAAAGCAACGTGTGGTAAGAGGTAAAAAAAAAGTGAAAAGCTAGAAAGATAATTTATGGTAAATAGATAACCGTGTATGTCCCTTACGCTTCCGCTGTAAAACTGGCATGATGCTCCGAAATAGTGAATACGATTGTGCCAACCTGTCCTACAATTAAGGCATCACATACCAAATATGCAGGCCCGAAGGAAGGTCGAGTGAGGGCAACGACCGTGGGCAGCACTGGACTCGTATGGGAAGGACGATACAACCAAATGACTAAGGGCCATTCCACAGGAACGTCTTGTCTTCTTCATATTCAATTAATGTTTTACCAGGCTCTGTGACAACCAGAAAGTAGTATATGGTGACCCCGAAATGGTGCCTCTACATGTGTTAGTGTCAATAAAAAAAAACTGCTTCTACTTAGGATCATAAAAAGTAATCGAACTCTGGGAGCAATAACTCTAACATGCAATGATGTGAAAAGAATATAGGCCAACATGCATTGTAACAAAGAATCTAATCGTTGTGACACACATTGAAACCTGTCTAACAGGGACACCGTTGGGACTGAGGGAAAGTGTCCCTATTAGCAAGGTGTCCTTATCATGAAGATGTAGCACTTAGGTTCCAATTGAGATACATGTACATGTAGTTGTACCAATTAAAACAAGCTTAGGTTGACCATTTTAAACACATGTACACATGGACATAACCATATTTCCCTTAAGTTAAAAAGCTATTAAAAGACAAGAAAAAATCTACCTATTTACAAGTTTTTTGCATTTGTTTTAGGCTTTGGGTTGATCTCAGGAGATTAAATTGCTAACTGAAAGTGCTGCTTTCATCTCAGTAGCCTTTAATTGGGATTAAGCATTGATGTGCTGATCCTAGCACTTCAGGTAAGTCCCAAAGAACAGTGGGGTACCCGGCAGAAAAAGGCAATTGAATTCATTGACCTGTGACTGTGGATTGAAAAGTGTCTTCAGGTATGGGAGACAGCTGTGTGTAAACCAGGGAGCTGCTTGTCTGTGACAGGTTCGTGAATAAACTGTAAAACTGACTCAATGAGAAAAAGTATAGCTTTCCCCCATTGAAAAAAGTATAACCTGTCCCCATTTGAGAGGCAAAGTTTTGGGACTAGATTACTGCCCCTAATACACAGTAGGGAGGTGTCCCTTTGCTGAGGTAATAATATGAAAATGACTTAAAATGTTTAGTTCTGTGAGAAAGTGTCTGATATGAAGAAGAGTCCCCTTTTTCGAGGTGTCCCTATTCACAGGTTTTACTTTAATACATGTAGGCCTAACTATTAATAAGCGTATACCCACGTGCTCGACCATGCCCACCTTGTAGGAAGATAGTACAACATCGTATGATTTCATATCTTTACTGCCACGGTATTTCATAATTTAAAATGTGAGGTATTGCTTTGTATCATCGATTTGTTGGTTGATTGATACAACGTACCTCGTATGTCATTGACATGCTCTCCTCCCCTATGCTAACATTTTGTGATCAGTTTTTTTTTCAGCACATTACATAACAACATCACATGGTCAACCTGAGGTTCATGATCACGTGTCTTCGTGCAAATTCCTGTAATTTCCAGGATTGAGCTATCATGCACGTTGCCATGTTTTTTTGTTATTTTCTATGTTTTTAAATAAGTTTTGTTCACATTGTTTATCTTCCTTTTTTTGTTATATTTGTATCTTCAATGTACATCGTATTTACCTTAAACTTTTGGAAACCGAGCTGGTTTGCAGCATTAGACTGGTACCTTTCTGTATTACTGATCTCCGGATTAAGCTACATGTACTCAAACCCAAAACATTCGCTTGCCTTTCGTATGTGCCTATTTATTGATACTGCCAATGACGTGCGTATTTTCCTAAGCGATGTATTCTGCTTCTTTCAGTTACTGATATCATTTGTACCACATGATGCTCATATTACTGGTCAAGAGAACTCTCTCAAAATAATCGATAATTTCGCCACACGGCATATCCATGGGAATAAGCATACCGCAATATAGAGGCGCCATCGGCATTTTTTTCCCGAAAATGTCTAACCAAACTTATTATATGGTACTGACAACCTGGACAATGTAATACCCGCTTTTACTTACCTTTTCCTACTTTTTGCTTTTTCACTGTTAAACGTATGTTGTAATGTTCGACATATTAGTGAAATTGCTCCTAAATTTGTGGTGTTTGACATTCACCCGAATCCAGATCCTCCCGATAGCTTTCCTCACAAATATTTAAATGTTTGTCATGCAAATGTTCGCAGGTTAAAAAGCCCAGGTAAACTTGAAGAATTGTTCAATTTGGCCATTACTGAGAAAATTGATGTTATTACTTTATCTGAAACTTTACTTGATGCTAGTTACCCTACTGAACAATTGTTCATGGAGAGTTATAGTCTGCCGATCTATAAAGATGGAACTGCGGCACGTGAAGGAGTGGCTATATATGTGACCGATAGTTAGCCTTGTACCCAGCGTGCACATCTAGAGTCCATGAATAGTGAATGTTCATGGGTAGAATTTCCATGTAATTTTGGTGTATTTTTATTTAGGGTGTACTGCCATCCACCTGGGCAGAATGCCATGAACAGAGACACATTTATGGTGATCTCGACTGCTACATGTATTCTATTTCATGTGCATTTGACGGTTGCCTGCAAAGCAGATCAAGTTACGTGTTACTAGTACTACACTTGGTCTGCCCTTCTTTTATTTATACTAAGGGGGGCAAAACTACACTGTGCCCCCCCCCCCCCCAGGCTGAGATACCAATCAGGAAGCTCATCATTATCGCCTGGACCATTAGCAGCCTGTGGTCCCTAGTGTACTGAAGCCTGATATCATAGCAAGCATACTCAGCCAATTAGAAACTGAGTCACTTTCCCAACACTAAAACAATGACCTTGCCAAAGAAGGGTAGACCCCAGCCAGGTAGACAATATACGCAGCTTGGGTCTGCTTTGGAGGCAAACTCGAAAGTAATCCTAAAGCGCTTCCTTTAACTGGCGACTTTAACGACAGGTGTCGTTCTTAGGACTCTGATCATTTAAAAATTGACAGGTTTGACAAGTTGACAAGTTTTTATTGCAGTCTATTTTTAGATTAAATCTGTTGACATATGGGTGCACATAAAATAAAAAGTCAACAATTAAGTTAAAATAGATATGAATATATACATAGACATTTGTTGTAAAAGTAGTCACGCAGCGCCCTGGGCCACCTCGGACCAGGCTAATAATAGAGAGGCTTTACACCAAATTTACAAAGGTGTTACAGTTTCAAAAATATGTAGCAATATGTTCTTGAAAGTGCATATGGATTTCACATCAGGGATATGCTGGAGGATAGAGTTCCACATTGAAGAAAAAATATTAGAAAGGGAATGTTTGTGGTTCCTGTTAATATGAAGATGTCCTTGACTGGAGGACCTAATATTGTATGTATGGACTTCTGTATGAGGAGCGAAGAACTGACATAAGTTTGCGAGGGTCTTATTGTAGAAAAATTTTCAGATAAGCACGGACCAGTCATAGTGTAGCCTCTGTTTGACACTCAGCCATTTAAGGGTGTCCAGTATATCTGTGATGTGAGTTTTAGGATTACAACCTAATATGATTCTCATAGGGCGACTCTGGATCCGTTGGAGACGGTTCATTTCATATTTCCGAAGTGAATTGGACCAAACAGTACTGCAGTAGTCAAAATGAGGGAGAATTATTGTGTTGTATGATGTAGGTCTGCGCCTGAAGGGACCCCCCCCCCCCCACTTGAACTACTCAAGCAAAAGTCTACTTAATTTATTGATTGCAGATTCTCCGGGTTATATTTTGATTTCGGGCATTTACCTTCACCCACCCCACCCCCACACACTTTTGATCGTGCAGTACCTAGAGTGTTTTGAGCTCTATTTATTTCCCATCGTACTGATAGTGATAGGCTCTTCAAAAGATACGGGATTATAAAATAGCAAATTTTGAAAATTTAAGCAGAGCCGCTCTTGAGACTCTTTTCCACACTTGTTTTGACGTCTTTGATGATATTAATGACATGGTGTTTCATTAAAATTACTTACTGATCTGTGTTATGATTTTATCCCTTCCCGTGAAATTGTCATTAGACCTAAAGATAAGCCATGGATTACCTGTAGAACTAAACGGTTACTCCGTCACAGGAATCGAGCAAGGAAACGCTTCAAGCACTATAGCAACATAATTCGTTCATTTGCTCTTTTTGAAACCCTCACTCTCGAAAGATTTTTGTATGCTTTATAAAACGAAGCGTAACATTTCTCCTGATGCAATCCGTAGTTCTATGCGTTTATATTTTTCTAAAATTCAAAAGGAATCTGATTCTTCCGCTATTAATCCTAAAAATAGTGGAAATTAAGTAAACGTTTACTGGGCTTCATCATTCCACGCCACCTCTTCTTGAGAACGGTACGGTTATTTCCGGCAATGTAAAAAAATGTGAAGCTTTTAACAAATACTTTGCTAATCAATGCAAACTTCCTCGTAAAGGTAATCCAATACCCCTGTCAGATTTATATTACCCTACTTATGCACGGTTGAATCAATTTCCGGTCAATAAAAACAATGTAATGAAAATACTTTTGTCTTTAAAGTCCAGTTCTGCAACTGGCCCTGATGGGAAAGGCAATGTCATCATAAAGAATACTGCTTTTAGTATTTGCCTATCACTTACTAAACTGTTTTATTGTTTTCTTGCCGCTTCGTGCTTTCCAGATTCAGGAAAAATACCTAATGCGTGCCCAGTATTTAAGAAAAAAAAACAACAACAAGCAAATAAAAAGTAATTGTCGCTCCATTTCACTTATTTGTAATCTGTCAAAAGTATTCGAACGCTTGATATACAATGCCATGAGTGAGCACTTTACTCGTCATGAGCTTTTGACACCCCAAAACTCAGGATTTAGACCTAAAGATTCAACAATTAACCTACTTGTCAAAATTATTCATGACATCTACAAAGACCTTGAACTCAATAATAAAGAAGCCAGAATGGGTTTCCTCGATATCAGTAAGGTCTTTGACCGTGTCAGGCACGAGTGTCTTCTTTTCATGCTGAAATCACTCGGGATTGAGGATTCCTTATTGCACTTTAGAAACAGTTCCCTATGAAATCGATATCAAAGGGTGACAATTGGTGGTCAGTCATCTTCTGTGCTGTCTTTAGAAGCAACTGTACCTCAGGGCTCTATTCTGGAACCCCTTTTTGTTTTTAGTTTACATTACTGACATAACTGGTGACATTCACAGTAGTATTAAACTTGTTGCTGATTATACCAGCATTTTGGATATAATCCATGATTCATCAATTTCTGCCGAAAGAATCAATGCCGATCTTGGCACAATCTCTGGGGCAAGTAGTGGAAAGTAATTTTTAATGCCACAAAGTCCTTAGCACTATTGTTTTCCCCTAAGCGCAACAAACGCGACCACCCTACTGTTCGACTTGGTGATTCCACCATACCTGAAGGTACAAATCACACTCATCTGGGAATAACCCTCTCCAATAGTCTTATATGGGATGCCCATATTAGTCAAATTATCCAAAAAGTAAGAAAGCGTTTGAGTTTAATACCTTAATCAGGTTGTATAAAAGCATGATACAGCCAATTTAGAATATGGATGTAAAATTTTTGACAACTGTACATAGGCCTATACCCTCGCGGATTCCTTCGAGTCTGTTCAACAAGAAGCGGCTTGCGTTTGTTTGGGTGCCATGAAACATCCGCCACGTCATCTCCTCCTTGAGTGAATTAGCCTAGACAACCTTCAATGACAGACGGAAATAGTTTAAGCTGATCCTGTTTTATAAAATGGTTAATAGACTGACCCCGGCTTACCTTTCTGACCTGGTCCCAAATAATCCTGGCTGTGTTACTGTCCATTTAAGAAATCGTCGTAGTTTAATACAGTTTAAGCACACATCTAAACGGTTTTGAGAATCTTTTATCCCTTCTGATATTCAACTTTGGAATGACCTCCCTGATGACATTAGAACGTCAGCTACCCTTTCCCAGTTTAAATCAAGACTGAAAAGAACTCTCTAATCTGTAGACGCTGTTCCGGCTCATTATTCGCATGGCAAAAGGTTCTTTTATTTGGTTGGGCTTATCCCGACTTCATTCCCATCTCCGCAATTTTAATACTATCTCATCATCTACATGTAAATGTTTGAATCCCAATGAAGGCAAGGAAATCTTTACTGAAACCTGTTTTGTTGTATATTGGCACCGGGAATGAATTCTAACTTTATTGTCCACTTGGCAAACGACTCTCGGATATATCAATTAATTACTTTATTCATGGAAATGAAAATATCTATGATATGTGCTGCTACACAATAACACGTAAGATGACATCTATTATAGCTGCTGCACAATTAACATATAAGAGGACATCTATTATAGCTGCTACACAATTAACACACAAGATGACATCTATTATAGCTGCTACACAATTAACACATAAGAAGACATCTATTATAGCTGCGGCACAATTAACACACATGGTGATTTCTACTATAGCTGCAACAAAACTAACTCACAACATGACTTCAACTATAGCTGCTACAAAATTAACACACAGGATGGCTTCGACTATAGCTGCTACACAATTAACACAAAAGATGACTTCTAGTATAGCTGCTACACAATTAACACATAAGATGACTTCTACTGTAGCTGCTACACAATTAACACATAAGATGACTTCTAGTATAGCTGCTACACAATTAACACATAAGATGACTTCTAGTATAGCTGCTACACAATTAACACTTAAGATGACTTCTACTATAGCTGCAACACAACCAACACACAGGATGACTTCCACTATAGCTATACAATCCGCACATGGATGATTTCTGCAGTAGCAATACTATCAGCACATGGTACGAATCCTACAATGAAAACATGGTAAGGCTTCTGCTATAGTTATACAATCAACAGATGGTACGACTTCTCTGGCTATGCAATCCACACATATTGGTTTGATCTGTGAGTGGACGTCGTCGGTAGGTATACAGGCAAATAAGCTTAATGAAGTCTTGCAAGTGCTGTGGCAGATCATTCCAATATCGATATTACCAAGCATGGTACAAAATTAATATGAACACTTTTGTTGTCCTATTTAAGATAGGCTAATATGAGAATACTGAGTAAGCTCTGGAAAACAAGTCAAGCTGATGTGAAGTACATGTGACCTACATGAAAAGAACGGATATCCTCAAAGAAATCCTTTTTCCATCTTCAACACAAAAGCTTCCTTAGTGCTTCATTTTATCTCCAAACAAAGAGTCCGTCAGAATCTCCTCACGCACCACTTATTTCTTTTGCCAAACAGAGAGTCTCTGGGATCCCCATTCAGGACCTCTCACTTTTCTTTGTAGATGTAGAGAGACTAGGAATTCAGCATAGTACCCCTCATCTCTGTTTCACACATTCTGGCACTTTTTTGCACATCTGCTGGAGTTACGAGTTTCTAATGAAATACTGATGTATATTATACATAACCTATTTTTGAGGATCGCATTGCATATATAGATCTATGTTTTCACGTGCGAACATGAAAATATTGTACTTTTACCATCGATATTTTATTTATTTTGACCTTTCGTTTCTTTCATGCATGAGTTACGCTCTTCAAGCAATTTATAATAACTTGTTTTGACTATTAACTTAGCAAATTTCATCACCTGTTGGCGTTCATGTAAATGAATTAAACCACAACCCTATGCCTCTTAAAGTACTAACTTTTGGATTTTTTTCGGGTATAGGTTCATTTGAACGTTTTGTTTGCAACCTGATCATTGCTGAGGATAACTGTAGACTCTCTGAAAGAGCATACAAATATTGAGAGATAAGATAGAAATTTTCTATCTCAAATCATATGGTTAAAACGAAACTGAACCCTAGCCCCGCTGACCAGCGTCACTCTATTGGATGGGCACGGACATCAAACCTTACCCCGCGGACTAATGTCACTCTACTGGATGAGATGGAAATCAACTCTGGCCACGCGGACCAACGTCACTCTACTGGATGAGCACGATAAACCCTGGTCCCTCAAACTAGCGTGACTCGACTGGATAAGCCCAGGTGTCAACTCTGGCCCCGCTAACTAGTGTGACTGTACTGGGGACTGGATGGGTACGGACATCAACCCCAACTTTACTGACTAGCGAAACTCTACTGGATGAGCACGGATATCAACCCTAGCCACGCCAACTAGCGTGACTCTACTGGATGAGCATCTGCCCTTTCTACTTTTGCTCCTGTCTGTGGTTGTTTTTTTTCTACATTCTTATAAATGGTGCCTCGAATTATTGTTCCTTTCATTTCAATTATATAAAACCATCAATACTAAATGTTTGACAGTGAAATAGTTAATTATTGTGTTCACTTCTCTGTGGTTGGGAGTAATCACACTGCGTTTTGCATCTTCTTGTTGAACCATGCATGTTTTAATTTGGAAGTGCATCTTGCTCCTTCCTAATCATTCATCATTTGTATTGGATCCATTGTGTATATGTATACTTGATTTGTAAAGGAATCTTACCGATCATTCATATTCATGCTGATGTTTTATACCACGCTAACACACTGTATTACCCTTGTATTTTTTTATGAAGTACCATGCTTTGTACGGTTCAGCTTGGTATAATAAAACAATCCGTGACAGCTTTGGCTACAACCCTGGTGGTATAATAATTGGGATTTGAATTATTTCCAGTTCTCTTTCTTTTGACAAGCCTTCGAATTTTATTTCAATATTTTTGACCAATCTCGAGAAAACTATCCAGATCGAGAATTGCAGATGTTTGCAGAAGCATAAGCATGTATAGATGCCTAAACCTACCTACAGACAGAGTGCTTTGCTGTGAATATTGACATGCACTTTTCTTTTTGAGGCATAGCATTTGGTGACGTTAGTTTTCCTACCACAGAATGCGCTTCAGGGCTTTTAAATTTCTCGACGAAAACATCACATATACTGAAAAATAATGTGACAAGGAAACAAAGAAGAAAAAGAAGAAGAAGAAAAAAAATTGAAGTTATCTTTTAGCAGAAAGAAACGAATAACTGCTTCTGTGGTCACACGCATGGCGTAAGGGGCTTATTCCAATAGGAAAGGTCAGGATTAGCTCTAAGGTGTGTATTCGCCCCAATAAACAACTGAATACACAAATATGTGGAGGGCTTGAGCTATGTATTCCCATTAGTTTATATGTTAAAGTAAACCATAAATAAACCAGTCACTTTTGTAGCTGTGGTTATATGATTGTTGAAGTATTTTGTTTTGCATCTAGATTTACTGTCTGAAATCTTGTGTTTTACGTGCAGTAGTTTTCAAGTTATTAAGTTGCAAATTACAATGTAAAAAAATGGGAATACACAACCTTGACCCTCCACTGACTGCAATGCCCTCTTTTAGGCAGTTCTGGAACTTCTGTGCTACCCTTTGCCTATTGGAGTTATGCTATGGCGCACCCGGATATTTATATGACAAATTATAGCTAAGCAGTATTCTTTAGGGAAGTGCTACAGAAAATACAAATTGTAATTATTACGAGACATACTGACATGGTTGTTTCTCTTGATAACATCAAATTAAAATAATCAAGGGAAAATATTCAACTTACTCCAGGTCTGCTTGTGATATGAAAAAGCTTGAGTAATGTTTACCCTTTCATTGCCAATGGTGGCAAAAGTCAATGTGTTCTGAATTAACATGACGATACTACATTCGTATTCCTTATAAACCGACCTTCCATTCAAGTACTAGCATGTCGACAGTTGCAGAGACCGTAAGAACGGTGCAGGTCACCAGCTTTCATCGGCGTACATTGGGTGCAATGTGTCAAGAAAAGCTACTGGTATGAAAAAAATATTGGCACTGAAAGAGTTAGGACTGAAGTATCCACGTGCGTAGACCCTTGTCAAGCCCAGCGACCGCACATTTATACATGTATTTTACCAGGCAACCACGTTTTGGGTAGGATAATATTGCGCCTGCAGACCAACCTAGTACTAAGTAGCATACATAAACAAGAACATTAGAGTCTGCTTCGCAGGCAAATCGGATTCTCTTTACAGCAATATCTAAGTTCATGTTAAATAGCCTGCACGTAGTGCTCTTTCGTTGATCAGAAAAATATATGTATCTGAAGACGGCCAAGCGTGTAATAAATGTTTGAGGGCAATCCAGTGAGATGTATGTGTTCAAACAGTATGAAGCAAGCGAAATATAATTTTCTAAAGACAATCTAGCGAGACTTAACTGTTAAAAGACTATCCAGCAAGATATGAGTGTTCAACGATTAACCTATTGAGAGTGTTCGAAGACTATTAAGCGAGATATAAGCTCTCAAAGACTATCAAGCGAATTGTACGTGTTCAGATATTGTCGAATGAGATGTATGTGTTCAAAGATTTCCAAGTGAGATCTAAATGTATTTGAAGACTATCAAGTGAGGCCAAAGTGTTTAACATTTATCAAGTATGAAGTGCAGACTATTGAGTGAGATGTAGGTGTTTAAACATTTAGTAAGCTGCATGGTTGTGTTGAGCTATGGGTGTACGGTACTTTGCGTGTTGCGTCTAGATTGGTTCTTTCCCAACTTTATGACAAGCCATGAAAAGGTAGCGGATTACTCAGTGGGAGTAGATACGGTGGGCTAATGGAATGACTCAGTAGATTTTTGGCAGCTTAAAATGTGAAATATGGTGCTGTGAATGCATGCATGCGTAAAACACTGGATGACCCTTGTCGTTGATGACCGGGCATTTATCTGAAGCTTGATGATAGAACTGTCAATTTTACGCACAGTGTCAACAAATTCATCATGGAGGGCAAGAGCATATTTTGTAAAGATTTAAAGGATTTTTTAAAAGTGACCATTTGCGAATATATTTATAAGCCGTGTGGTATGTGGTTGAAGGCAAACTATGTCATTTCAGAGCTAACAAATAAGCACTGAACCTAGAAACTCGCATACAGCACAGCTGATGCTTGATGCCATTTTCTTAGCCGTTTTTTCCAAAATGTAAGTGGATTTCAGTTCCTCCTACGTGTAACGTCGTGTTTCTGCATCGGCAAGTGGTTTATTATTCGTGACGACGGTACACTCTCAGCCATTCAGTTGTGTTGCCCGCAAACATACAATTGTAACTGATTGATTTGTTGTGATTTACCGTCACTCACATCATATAATAACAATGTGTATCCTTCTGATCCAAACTTATGGTGTGGTAAAATGATAGATGTGTTTCTGAGTGTTCAACACACACACACACACACACACACACACACACACACACACACACACACACACACACACACACACACACCTATATACCCTACTAAGCCCGTATACTGGAGTATGTATCTTGGCACCATCAAAGTCCTCTCAAAAACTTTTTGAGTTATGGTGCGGAAACTAAAGTCTCTCAACGGACCGACATGAGCAGAGCTATATACCCCGCCTTCTTCGAAGGGGGCAAAAAAAGCATGGATAGCATCGATTACACTCGATACTAATTGTGCATTATGTTCCGAAGAATATGCTGTGTTAAATATCAGTGACGAGATAACATTAGTTATTACAGACCCAAATATCCATCAAACACCTTTGATCTAAGCTACACTGCTTGGTTAATATGTGTTGTCGCATTTTATCTTTGTACACTTGATCCTAAACTAAATTGAAAATCATACATAAACAACTGAAAGCCAAAAGAAGGAGAGAACAGAACCATATCTGTGAACCGGAGACAGGAATGAAGATCTTAAAATTGTTACTGTCATCAGTCTCTTCCTGATTAAACATGTTTATAAATCCATTTAGGACCACAAAATATGTATGTATATTATCTGATCGCAAGGTCATAAACTGTTTACAGTTACAGCTTATTCAAAACACGGACCCTCGGGACCACTAGATCAGAAGGAACTTGACAGCTTTTTTAAATGTTAAAGACCCAGTGCAGCAATTGAAAGTCAGTCGTGTTTTAAAAACTTTCGACAATGCTGCAACGGCCCATATGCATCACCACTTTTTAAATATTTCCGAAGAGCATACTGATCTGACCAGATATAATCAGAACTGTTGTTTTTTACCAATAGTCAGTAGCGCAGCTACGGATTCATTCATCTTCACAGCTGTTAAAAGTAAGAATGAGTTACCAAATCATATAAAATCACTGACGGAGAACAGAAATTTTGAAACTCAGGTCAAAGCTCATTTAACTGAAAAGGCCAAACAAACTGAATATTCGTGTCTTCTGTGTTTATTAAGTCTGTGATGATACAGTAGTCTGGTAATATACTTATTCAAGATTTTACTTATATTTATATTTACATTCATTGGAATTTTAACCGACGTACCTCTAACTTTAAAATTTAATCCCTAAATCTTTATCCCCAGGACCCTTATGAAAACAAGCAGGTTACCACGCCGGCTTTCTTGGGTTATCCTGGTGTCGGTCTTTTAAGAATAAGCAAGTCCTTCAGTACATTATCAGACATGTGATATGAGGTCATAATTTAATTTCATTTTCCCATGTGTTATTATATGTATGTATACTTTTGTACACTGGTCTCTTTTATTTGTGCATAATTTATCTTATTTCATTTCCATTTGTATGCATGATTTAACTGGCACCGAATACAATTCAATTTAATTCTCTGTGCTCTGTCTCCATCTGTGGGGCAGCAAGGTGTACATCAACACAAACATCACCACTTTCCACATTTATACAAAGAACGAATTTGATCAAGGGCATAAAAACGGTCAAAAAGTTATATTATCATCTCTCTCTCTCCTTCTCTCTCTCTCCCTCTCTCTCTCTCTCTCTCTCTCTCTCTTTGCAAGCAATCCAATTCAATTTACTTTAAATGCAATGCATGAATCGATTGGAAGTAGTATTTCAGGTTTTTTTTATCAACTATTTATACAGCGTCGGCTGACGTCTTTATTAACTGTGTGCGGCACTGCTACCCAATCTTTCATCGTAATGTGACGTGTTCATACATAATGTACCTTGTCCTTTCATTGTCAGTTGTACAACTTCTCTATTATTTTATGTAGCAGCGGGATTAATATAGGTCATAATATTATTTTACCAGGTATTTATGCTTGCATGTCTTTTTATGTGTATATTGTGTATTTTCCCGTAACAGGGGTAAACAACAACAACAACAACAACAACAACAACAACAACAACAACAACAACGATGATGATGATGATGATGATCATCATCATCATCATCCAGGAGGTAGCATTTGTGACCACAGCAAGATAAGGTCAAATTAAAAAGGCTTCAAAAGGACCTTGACCTTTCATTTTAATGATTACTTCAAATACGACAATTTAAGCCTGACAAATCCATTGTCATGTGCCTTGCTTTTATCTTTGTTGTTGACTGATTACTTTCCTATGTTCACATTACCCTATTTGACGTGGAATAATTTTATAATAATTTGGATACACATGTGATAAATGGTTGATTTTATTAAACGAAGTTACTTGTTGCATCGTTGCGGTCTTGAAATCGTTACCATCCATCACCTGTCACACGTATTGTTTTCTGAAATGTTGTCATTTTACCAACATTAACAACGTATGGAATGTGTATCCAGACAAACCGTCCAGTTATATTTTCATCTTGATTATGCACCCATGTTTATTGTTTTTTTTAGGTTTTCAGTGTTTATTTTTTGGCTTCTGTTTCCATGTGGTTTGACTTGAGTTTTTGTGTTGCGAGTTTTCAGTCAATACATATTCTGTTATATGTTGAGGCACTGTCATTTACTTCCATTTCACCATTTTCATGCACATGTTTAACGTATTTGTCACTTCTATCATTGCTGACACGCAAAGTATGGTATCTGCTGTTCAATTTATGGTATTACATTTTTTGTCAAGTTGTTACACGCATTTCGTGTGCTTCAGCACTGGGGCAGTCAGTATATATACTCCGGCCGCTATTTATTTCATATCCTGTTTCTACTGCCTCAACTTTGAACATTGTGTTATCATGTGAATCTCAAGGACTGTGATTGAATCGTTTATATATTATATACTAATATTCGCTGCAAAATATATGCTATTGTACTTAACGTGTTTTGAGCTGGTGTGGATACTTAGGTTAAAAGTCGTGTCGTTATGCACCCAAGTTGGTGTGCAATTATTTATATCATATTGTATACTTGTGTATGTGAGAGCTGTATGCTTCCTCCAATTTCAAACTGCGATCATAGTGTTGTAGGTGCTAATCTACTGTTTCGGAAAAAGACAGATCACACATTCAAAAGACGCATTTGGGACAACGGTAAGGCAGACTTTGAGGTTTTTAGAAAATCCATTCGAAGTGTGGACTGGCATTAATGTTTTGTTTCAGTAGAAATGGATTTATGTTGGGATTCCTGGTCCACATTGTGTACGGAAACTACTGAACAATCAATCCAAAACATAAATATTGAAGTTAGACCACATGATTTACGTGGTACAACTTCCTCTTGCGTTCACTTAAACGTCAGGTTAAAAGAAAATACAAAAAAGCTAAACGTCAAAATTTCAATATCCATGAATGAACCTCTTTCTGTCAAATTCGAAACCATAATCAACAACAACTTAGAACTGCTTAAGATGAGTATAATACTAAGCTTCGTGAGGACCTCAACAACCCTTCGAAGAAAGCCAAAACTTGGTGGCGCACACTTAAATATTTTATGAACCGAAATAAATCTTCAACTGTTCCTTCTCTCATGCATGATCGTAAGCACATTTCTGATTTCATGTCCAGGCTGAAATTGTTCATTCCTACTTTGTAGAACAATGTTACGTTGATTTTGCAACAGCCACTTTACCCGAATATACTGATCATGCTGCATCTATATGTACTCTTGACTCACTCACTGTTATGGAGGCAGAAGTTCTTGAGGTGCTCTTAAGTCTTGGCACAACAAAGCTTCTGGTCTTGATGGCATAAGTGCAAAATTGCTCAAAGATGCCGCACCTGTTATCTTCCCCTCACTTGCTACATTATTTAACTTATCACTTTTTAATAGACAATTCCCTTCAGCTTAGAAAAGATCAAACGTTTCTCCACTTCATAAAAAAAGGTCCAGAGAATTCATGTAATAATCACAGGCCGGTGTCTCTACTCAGTGCTGTTGTAGAAAGTACTTGAAAGATGGTTTTTAAGCATGTATTTAATTTTTTTTCGGGAAAATATTGTTATCTCTGCTCATCAATCTGGTTCCATACCGGGCGACTGGACGGTCAATCAGTTGGTTCTCCTCTATGATGAATTATTTCTAGCTGCGGATCAACAAAAGGAAGTACGGATCACTTTTTGGGGGGGGGGGGGGTATTACTAAAGTTTTTGACAAGGTTTGGCATTCTGGCCTTTTGTACAAATTAGAGGGAGCAGGTATTGAGAGAGATCTTCCGATTGGTATTCGGATTATGTAAAGAATCGTTACCAATGCGTAGTTATTCAAGGCCGATCCCCCAGTTAGGTTACAATTTGTGCTGGAGTGCCTCAAGGTTCCGTGCTTGGGCCTCTTATGTTTCTTATTTATATCAGCAATATTGTGGATCCTGTTCGTTGTATCATAAAAATGTTTGCTAATGATACCTCCCTGCACTTTAATATTGATAATATCTTTACTGTCGCTGAAATTATGAATTCGGATCTTGCTGATATTGATCAATGGTCCAAGGATTGGCTTGTGACCTCCTAAGCTCTAAAACCTGACTCCATGCTCATCTCTCGTAAGACAAACTAGATTAACTTTCCACCTATTACTTTTCAAGGTCATGCATTGCAAAATGTTATCAATCACAAACATCTTGGACATACGATATGCTCTGAGTAAATATGGTCCAATCACATTGCTGAAATCTCTCACAAATCTAGTAAACTGATTAACATTATGAAAAACTTGAAATTAGATTGGACAGAAATACACTCAAAACTATTTATACTAGTTTTGTCAGGCCGATTCTCGAATATAGTTATCAAATGTGGAGTGCCTGTACGGTATTTGATGAGGAAAAGCTGGAAAACGTTCAACTAAAAGCTGCTCGTATCGTAACTGGTGCAATCTACGGAACGAGCAATGCTCAGTTATACAAAGAAACCGGATGGTCAACTCTAGCCAAACGTAGATAAATATCAAAGTTGACGCTAATGCATGAACTTGTTGACAAACTCATTCTTGATGCATTGTGCTCAATTCCTTTTACTGCTTCTACTGCGGGTAACCAAACCAATCGTGCTCGTCAGCAATTTAATCTTAATCACTCACATCCATGCTCATACTGAACTCTTTGATAATTCATTTTTCCCTCGACTATTATGCTGTGGAATATGTCACCGGTAGAAATTAGAAATTCAGCGTCAAGCGAAATATTCAAATAAAATATGAAGTCAGTTGTCAGAACTATCAAATTTCCCCAATTATACAATTTTGGCAATAGATTCCTCGCACTTCAACACACCCGCCTTTGTCTAGGTGCTATTTAATTAAATTGTCACTTGTTTAAGATCGGCGTGAAAGATACAGCTTTATGTGCTTGTGGTATATCTAGCAGAGATATATAGTATCACTGCTTTATTTCTCTTTGTATGCTGTTCAGCGATTAGTTCTCCATACTGCGATTTCAAGGTATGCTTCTTGCACATTACAGACAGTTTTATACGGCTGCCCCGAATGTTCTCTTGAAGAAACTACTGGGATTTTTTCTGCAGTGCATGAGTTTATTTCCGAAACTGACTGCTTCAAACCCGCAGGCATTGATTACATTAATGGGAAGACAAACACGTATCTGTTACATTGCTAGATTGTGATACATATTTTCAGACCTAATATCATATAAAAATTACATTGCGCCACTACATGCTACATCATTGTGTTTGTCATCTTATTATTTGTCTAATGCGTCTAGTTTGTCCAGTATATGTTGTATTTGCCTGCAGGAGGGCTTCTAACAGGGCTTTGTCCTTTCCTCAATTGCTGAAGTAATTATAGGGTATGTTAATTTTGATGTATCTGATCAATAAAATACGTTTAAATGAAGCCTGACAAATCTCCCATCCCTGCAACCCAAATATGCACAAACAACTGCAATCGAAGCAATCAAGATAGCACTTCCTATCACTTATGCAAGTTGAATGTAACTCCTTACAAGTTAAACAAGTAGCTTTAAAAAGCTATAATCATCAAATTGTCATGCTAGTACATGTAAAACTGTGTTGATCAATATCGGGCTGAGCACTGCAAATTACTAAGTTAAAAACAAAACAAAACTGAAACTAACTAAAAACTTATAAAGATTAATATAACAAGGCGAAGTTGCTAAAACAAATCTACATGAGCTAAGAAACATAAATACTACTATAAAACATTAAAAGTGAAACTTATACTGACATTTGAAGTCATAAACATTATCACAGTCCTTTAAAAAGTCCGACAGTCTATTAAAATGCAATCACCTTCATGCACAAAAGAGCATTTGAATATATCTCTTTTTGTTGGAAAAGGAACACGGATATTGTTTCCCGTACGTAGCGTGTGGAATAGAAATTAATTTCATTTAGGAGCCAAACTTGGTCGCAAAGATAATTAGCTACTACACCGTGCCTACATTTCAACATAAGAGTAGCCATATGAACCTGCCTTCTCTCTTTTAATTGTCTGCCATGTCAAACTTCGTACAATAACCTCATAATTGCTAGTGACAAATTTGGCTGCAGCATTTCGCAGTCTCTGTGCTATTTTAAGCCCATTCTTAGTGCACGTACTCAACATAGTGTCAGCATAATCAATGCAAGGTAGAATTGTTGACTTACATATTAACTCCAATTTTTGTCTTGGTAAAAATATCCTTAAACGTCTAAATACGGCTAGTTTTCCAATGACTTTTGCATGCAGTTTCTCCACGTGCATATGCCATGCATGTAAGACCTGCATCCAAGTGCACAACTGACTATTTAATACAATCTACTTGTTTTATTTCATGACCATCTAAATTAACTACCAAGTTAATTTTAAGTTTCTTTTCCCGTTTATAACTATTTCATTTGATTATTGGCATTTACTAATAGTTTTTTAATCTTAAACCAATAAGCTACTCATTAAGTGTGCGTTGTAGGGTGTCAGTATCCAGAGTTTCAGAAGAAAACAGCGGGTTTTGTATAATGAAACCAGGATGTTGTAGCTGAAACCCTGGTTTTTGTGAATTATTGGACAATACAACTACCATATGGGCCGGCGGTCTCGCGAAATGGCAGGTCAACATGGGGATCGTATATAAAAAGGCCAGATCCCAGTGTGAAACTTACCTTCAGGAAGAGGCCTGATTATGTGCATCTGACGCACAGACGAAAAGCACATAATTGGAAAGATTAACTTACTGAGGATGAAGGTTTGCATGAGGTCATTTTGCAAGTCATCGCAAAAAGACATGAGATTCCGCAAAGGACGTTTAAGAGTTAGGCTTCTTCAATTTCCCACTCAGACGTTCCGGGTGAAATTGTCCTCAATTCATCTCGTCCTCGCGTCATCTCGTCCCCAGGTCAACCTGTCTCCAAGTACTACTCGTACCCAAGTCAACCCACATCGAATCAGCCTGACCCGAGGCCGAGTTGACTGAGTGAACGTCAGCCAACTCGACCGTGCATTCAACCCGTCATTTTACTTGAGAATTTCAAATATATTCCAATTTTTTATTTATGATCAGTCTTGGCGTGTACAGTCTTCTCTCAATCTTCCCAGTTTAGGGGTGTCCTAGATAATTAATAAGCTCAAACATTTCTTTGTTAACCTAGCCCTATTCAGAGGGTGATTATAAATTTGCTGGCATATATGTATTAAATACACGAATTGTTACCACTTATATTAAAACTTGCCAGTGCTTTCGGACCTGTGTCCACTATCGGGGCAACCGTCTCCATGAGCTTCGTCTTTGACGCAGTGGCGCGCTTGGCACTCAGCCTATTGATAACCCTTATTTCATTGCCTCAGGGCGACTTCTATGTCTGATACAAACTACTATTTCTGGGGCCTACAACTGGTCACTGTTTGTCGTTGTATTTACATTTTCAGGTAATTCTCACTGTGGAAAAGTCCCACTATATATTGTATATTACAGTCATTCGACAAATTAACCTTCCCTCAACACTAATCACACATATATTTTGGACGCTACCTCTTCAAAATATCCAATCGACTTGGCTGCCATTGTGAAAATAGTGAGTTCCGCACCAAATACCAATGGTTTGTGAGTGAGCATTGGGACGATCTTGCCGAGTGGGGGTGGGAAGAGGGTTATAATATATGAAACCAAAAATATATAACTTGCAACTACTTCAGAACATCAATAATGATGTATATGCTGTGGCCGCGATTCACTTTGATATCCAAATCAAGTGTACTTTTGTGAGACTGTCCCGCAATCAATGCCTTAATTGTGCAATGTTCAAAATGGCGCTGGAGCGTGCTGTGTCACATTTGGAATTGTAACTAATGATGATAACTGCTTCAGACACAACCAAGAGGGCAGATTAAAGTTAGGATAGTAAGTCATATTTTAAAAGTACTTTAAGGACTGTTTGCCCTGGTAACTCAAAGAACGAACACCTGGAACCGTGCTGAAAATACATGTCCAGGATTCACTGTGATTTTCCTTTTCCACAATGCACTGGTTTAAACATATTAAACATATTTTTATTTCTGCAAGGATACAATTGGGAAACAGGGCAAAGCCCTATATAAATAATGCATTGTGCCATGTTTAAATGGGCACCCAATGTGCGTGCATCATGCCTTCATGTTGCATTTGGATTTATAACTAACGATGTTTACTGCTTCAGACACAATTGAGCAGGCAGATTAAAGTTAAAATTGTAAGTCATCTTTTAAAAGTACGTTGACAACTGTTTGCGCTGGTAGCTCGGAGAATGGACACCTGAAACCTAGCGATACTAGATACCGATACTGCACCCATAGTGGCTATATGCAGCAGCTATGCTTTCCTCAGCCCAAGTTGACCATCCAGACAAGTTGAAATAAAATGCTGTGTTTGAGTTGACTTTACTGCAAAATAACGGCACACGTTGGCCAGCTTTTCTGTTAACTTTGTCTTACAACTTGGTTACCGTTGATTTGAACGACCATTTTTTTTCCATGGGTAATTATATTTTGTGGGTGATTTTGCTGGTCGGTCGCATGTAAGAGCTGGTCCAAGTTGTCCAACTGGAGCATTGTAGCAAAATTTTGCATTACAGTCCTTAAAAAATGCTACAGAAATAAGTGTTTCTCAAGTAAAGAAGTTTATTGAGAAAATGATGCAGGGAATGTAAATTTGCTGCTGCAATTGAACTGCACCGTGGTCTTGCGCGTCAGGTCATTTAACATTGCAAATGCACCTGTGTCAAGGAACCCTGGTCGTTTTGACCAGGTGGGGACTGAGGTCGGTACTCACTCGTACTACTGTACCACGATTTTACCTATTCCCATCCAGTACCTGCAAGGGTATATCAAAGAGAGTGAATGTAGGAACATTTTAAAAAATAAGGTGAAATCATTCTAGATGCATGAGTTCGGAGTAATGGAGAGGGACCGCTTTATATATTTATAGTTTCAGTATCTTAGTGTTATCAGGGACCTGCAATTTATATATATAGCAGGTCCCTGGTGTTATAAAAAGTACGCCTTTGGTGTTTATATTTATTTATATATTAATTTATTGAAAATTTAGATCAATCTTTTAATTCATGAATAATTAAAGCTACTGTCCTGTGCAAAGCAACTTAATATTTTCAGATTTCATACTTGCATTTCTTCTATATTCATAAGCCAAGGCAAGATTTCCTGGGCATTTGGTACTCCCATTTCATGCATAATAGTTCAGTGATAAAAGTTATGTACATTCAGGCCTAGTGATAATCTTACTGTATTTTTTCTTCTTGCTTTTGTGGAGAAAATACACAACTTACTTATTGTGGGATAATTTATCTGTTAATTTTCCCCTAACTAATGAACAAAATATGTGTGCACAAATTCTCTAAAGCCTTAAATGCATGAATGCAAAATTTCCCTTACCTTATTTGATAACATGGCGATGTTTTTTTAAATTTATGTTTTACTAATTTTAGCTAATTTTCATCAGATTTCTGTACAACCTGAGGGAAAATAGCCAAATCTGTACAATAATGGCTGAAATGTTGTGATTTTGTCAACACTTCAAACAGACAACAGATAGGTGTGTTATTCTGCTTCAGAATTACAGCAATTAACGTTTTTCAATGCATTTCTATAATTCAAGTTTTGCGAGCACCCAGATTTGCTGTGAAGCAAATCTTCTCTTCTAGTTTTCATTTATGTCAGAGGAACCACAAATAAGGAATCATTTTTCAAAGAATTTATGAGTGAATAACGTATTAACGAAAGATCGACCGGAGGAACTATGCCTAACCAATGGGTCGGTCAATCAATCAATCAATCAATCAATCAATCAATCAATCAATCAATCAATCAATCAATCAATCAATCAATCAATCAATCGATCGATCGATCGATCAATCAATTATGGGGACTTCCATGCTCCTGTTTTTTAAACACCTTAAGCGTAATCGAGGATCAGTGTTTTCGTGACATTAGTATATTTCATGCTGCACCTGACAGGGACCATCCATTATTCTGAAATCAACGGCCCCAACAGATTATCAAATCACTGGTATTTTCTCCTTGTGCCTTTTACGTTGCGTTTTCTTTGTTGTGACAATACAGAAGTGACCAGAATATCACCTCCAAGGCAAAGCCGCAGACATTGCAATCACAATCCATGTAGTTTTCTGTCGAATGCAGAGTAAATACGATGGTCCCCTGAGGGGTGAAATGTGAAGAACCCAAGCACCTTTTGAACTTTGCTCATTTAACCCTTTTCCGATCATAGGAAAGCGTCTGCAATAAAGTATCGCTGAGGCGATTGCTTGAGCAAGGAAGCACTTGAATATATAATGGATAGTGACAAACGTATATGCATTCATTTCACGCTTATTTTCTTTCGATTTTTATCGTGATCCGTTGACACAGTTATAGGGAAGGGGAGGTAACTGACCATCGACCTGGTAACAATTTACTGTGTTTGCTTGCAGAACTTAAATAATAGCTGAGCCAAAATCTTTAATCGAGACTGTACTTAGAACCGACTTTTCCATAATGCGTCCCAAAAATCAAGGATAAGTTACTGCTTATGCGCTTATGAGTGCTTTGTCACCTATGATCGCAAAGTAATTATACATCCACAATAATAGGTCCTGTGTCTTTTGTACGTAATAAATGTGTTACAAAGTATGAGTTCCTTTTGGAAAAATAAGCTCAGTCAGGGAGCTTACTTTCAGTGAAATTAACTAGACGCCAATATGCAGTTGTGTGAATACACGGTCCTTGCGAAGAGGGATGACAAAATTCATTATAATCTATTAAAAGACATTGTAAAATAATAAGTAGTAGGTCGAATTATCTACACACACATGACATTACTAAATATTTCATTATATATTGAAACAAGAGAGAACGAATTATATTACATATATTATATATAATACACACACACACACACGCGCGCGCGCGCGGGCGCGCGCAAAATATTCAAATGAAACACTGGTTCAGCCTACTCAACAGAAGATACACATAAAAACCAGAGTTTAATAAACGCAAATATTGTTTTCCCATTGTCCTCGCACTCAATGAAACATATTTGCTCTCACGTTTCTGGCTCAAAAAGCAGAGTGTAGCCTTTATTTACTCTTGGCGAGGTCACAATAATCATTCTACTTTTAATTCGCGGGACATGACACCTCAAAGATGACTCGTGTATTGCCACTGTGCCTCCCTGAGAATGACTCATACCTTGATATGGGGGACAGGTGTGCAGTTAGTAGAATACATAATAAAAGACACAATAGTCTAGGACAAAGGCGGACACATGTACTTTTGTTTGCGTTCCTCGATTATATGTATATATATAGTTTTGAGTTTCATACTGAAATCCAAAATCCTTCAATTTGTCGGATGAAACTTAAAGTAGTTTTTTGCGTTGTTAGGTTGCAAATTGCTGTGGAAAGTTATGGGAATGAAAGGAAGTGTAAGCACTTTTGCGACGTTTGTCACAGTTGTTTCTTTTCTCATAATGATGATGATGATGATGATGATGATGATGATGATGATAATAATAATAATAATAAAGTAAGTAAGAGTTGCAGACTTTGATGTGCTACCTGCGGTGAGCATATGCTGATTAATCAGACAAGACTGGGTACTGCCACCAGGATGCTGGCTGAAGGCCTAGTTCTTGTCTCCAAGAGAAAGTAGTTTTCTCTCTTGTCAGGGTTGTAGATGTATCTGAGCATATTTACCAAATCATTTTCATGAATATTGACAGCTACTGAACAGGATTAAGAAGTCTGTGGGAATAACTACCACACCTCAAGATGTCATCCTTTCTGGTTCTTAGTTTCTAGCATGTTGTTTACAGCATGAATGAGCTAACGCTGGCAAGACAGCACATTGCTACAATCATCATGCACTTTGGCAGAAGAATCCGCAGCGAAAAAAGGTGCACTAAGATGGGCTTTACTGTACTTTTTGTGCCTGGGAGCTTTGTCAAGTTGATGGTCCATATTTTGCTTCCTTTCACTTTTTAACACAAAGCCATTACCACGCCAGAGGCGTCTTCCAAGTAAAAATGTTGATTCTGGCCAAAGACAACGTATTTTGGTTATACCTCTGTAAGAAACTGTGCCGCCCATCTGTGCATTTTGTTTTTACGCTAGATGGTTGTAAGTAGGCCTACGTGTATGTTATTGCCCTCAAAGTTTCAGTAAGATTAATTTGTTATAGTTCTTGTAAGGCTGCAGGCAAAGGAAACAGTGAAACGTTGTGCATGATTATATCCGCAGTCGTGTAACCCAGCCATAACCTGCACACATGCTTCAATCGGCCGGGGAACGAGCCAACCCCAGAGCGGACCAATATACCCCACATGCAGATCTGGGCGACATTCACCCCCCCCCCCCTCCAAAATGCGCGTCAACGTATAACCCTCAGTTTATTATTTTGTCCCATGTTAATAACTTAGAAGGGATTCATTGATGAAAACTGCTCATCGGTTTATCACAAAGTATGGTCAGCCGTTCATTGTGAACCTGTATCGTGCACTATGAATCACAACGCACGATACATTTCTTAAAATGCATGTCATGTCAGGTTAGCTCAAAGTGTTGAATGTACTCTCTCTCTCTCTCTCTCTCTCTCTCTCTCTCTCTCTCTCTCTCTCTCTCTCTCTCGTATAAATAATTAGCATCTTAATCAACTGACTGACAAGTTGAACTACGTCCGATTATAAATGAAAAAAATTAAAACTGTCACAGGAAAACAGTTATACTTACAGTTACCTTTAGGAATTTCAACATGATTTCCCCCTCTCCCTCTCTCTCTCTTTCTTTCTTTTCATAAAACCGAATTCTTTCTGTGATAAAGGTGGTAGAATTTTACAATAATTAGGACTGTTTTACAATTTGACCTTTTGAACTTTATAGAACCACGAGTTAGATGTACATTATGCTTGGCTGACTTACAGATGACTTACAATGGCATACTACATTTTTGGAATTCTAAATTATTACCCTAATTAGATGACTTGTTGGATTCTATGCTTTCTTGAACATTTAAATTTCCTTTCAAAAATACTTCTGGAAACCAACTTGAAATGTGACAGCTATCCTCACAAATTTTGGCTATTGTAATGCATTTTTTGACTACGTTTTAATGGTTTGAGGCCTAATGTCACTTGCTTCTGGCTGATGTTTAACATTTGAACCAATGTACTTACTATATTTGCAAATTCAAACACTTTTCTTTTGAAATACTCTTAGTTTATCTCCTTTAAAACAACATCATGTCTTTAACTACTTGCCTAAAACATATCGAATTATATAATCATGTTGTTTGGATTCTTATTGATGGTCATTTTAGGCCTAGGGGGCTTTTCTGTTGGATTGATGTTGGTGTTGATGTCGCTTGGTGGACTTATATGGATGATCATCATTGTTGAGATGGTGGTTGCAAGTAGTACCTTTTTAAATACTGAATTTTATTGACATTTTCAACAAGTTAAGAACCCCTGCTTACAAATTCTCTGGTGTGCTGCAAATTTTGGTCCCTTTTCATAAATTGTATGGTCCAGTATGCGCATGAATGATGCACCTGTTCAAGCCAATTGACTGAAATAGGCCTATAATTTCAAACAAAAATTTTTGCATTCTGTCATGTTAAAACTAGATATGGCTTTTTCGACCCTATGGACCTTTACACTTACGTTTTGGTCTCTTTTGGGTAAATACGAACTATAAATTTATGTGTTTCAGCTAAACATACCAAGGAACATTGCCTTTGGTCGGAATTGACTTGGATTTGTTTCGTTAGGACTACGGTTTGGATGTGGTAACGACACTGTCTAATATTGCTGATCATCTCATAAAATCGGCATCTTCGTTTAAAACTCTGTTTCAATATTCTTAGTTCAGATACTGTAAAAGTAAAGTGAAATCTGCAAGCCTTAGTAAAGCAGTGGCGACAATGTCATTTTTAACTGCACGTAAGTGGATAAAGTTCAGCGGAATTTCTTGATAAAACACAGGCTCTTGCGGCTTGGTGCGAAGGAACAGAAATACTGGGAAAGTCCTCAACAGCGATGACAAAGTCTGCCTTGCTGGCAATGATGGGACTGTATTAAGATGCCAGTGCCATGTTACTTATTTAGCTATTGGAAGATTTTTTCTTGAGAATGTATAGTAAGCCAAAGTTTGTTCTTCCCCACGACTCAGACCTGTGCAGGTTCATAGTGAATATCATGACACGAGGGCATGATAATTTCAAATCAAAATGATGGAGTAACAAAAGATTGTGTCACATAATATCTACATAAAATAACAATTAGACATAGTGCATACTAAGAACACAATTGCTCTAAAGAACAAAGGCGCTGAAGTAGAGTTACAAACAGAAATCAGAGCAGAAAAAGAGTAACAGCAAGAGCTCAGTGAACAAACACTGGAAAACTTTTTTTCCTCTCATACATGTGAATGCAGATGAAAGATTCGTGTTTTAACCTGCGTGAGCCAGTTTGAGTAGCTCAGTACCTGTTAAGTCGGCTCATGTATTACTTTAGTGAGCCAGTTTGAGTGGCTATGGCTCATTTCAGCGAAGTCGCTTCATGTTTTACCTTAGTGACCCAGTTTGAGTGGCTGTAGCTCAGATTTAGCAATGTCAGCTCATGCTTTTGCATCGGAAATAGCGTGATGATTTTTCGGCAAAAATTCATTGTTTTCATTCATGGAAAATTACACCCTACATAAAGGCAAAGCTTATACTTTCATTCGATAGAAGTATAGGCCAGTAACCCTGCCACTGTACTTCGCTGTTTATAGAAAAGAAATATTTGTTTGGGTGTCACCACACGGTTTTAATCAGATCTACAGTTGACAAACCGGAACTTTGGTCTATCAAGAAGAGTCTAAACTCATAAATTGCTTTTAGAATGATTTCAGCAGGAAACACAATGTCAAAACAAAGGAAGCAGCTCATGTACAATACGTGAAACTAAACTTCAAATAGAATTAATAAAAAAAAGGCACGAATGTCATAATCTTCAGCTTTATATAAGAATACAAATTAGTGCTCTATTTCCTGAGGACTTTGTTGAATTTTAATAAAAAAAAGTGTTCCCTAAGGCACTACACAAGATTTTTCAAGAGGATATTAAAGATGACCTTTTTTTTTTTTTTTTTTTTTACACAATTTACCTACAGTATGCAGGGGTAAAAATTTACTTTTTTTTTGCAAGTTGCCCATGGGCAACCAGGATATTTTCTGTAGTTGCCCCCAAACCCCTGAAGTTACCCATTTTCTCTGATGTAAGCAATTCATCAAATAACTGTTTACTGAGTCACACAGCGCTTGATGATTTCACAAAGAGCACTATTCCTGTGCAATTGATTTACCTTACGTAATTGGGGGAAAAATGATTGTAAGCATAATGAGAGATTGTATACATCCAATTCAAAAATTAAAACAACAATAACTACCACCGCCCCCCCCCCCCATAGGTTAAAAAGTAAAATGGCACATAAGCTACTGCTAATTAATGTGGAATATGGTATTAAATCATTGCGTGTAGACCCAATACATGTACTTAGGTAATTCTTATATGAAATGTACATAAATGTCACCAAATCATTTGTGATTCCTGTTTTGGTACATTTCGTATTATAAAACACCACGCTGATTAAGCTGAAAATAAAAAAGTTGCCCCTTGGGCAACCAGGGAATCATCTGAAGTTGCCCCAACAAATTTTAAGTTATCTGGAGTAACCAAACACCTCTTAATTTCGCCCCCCTCCCCCCCCCCCCAAAAAAAAATTGCGATTTGTCGCCAATGGACAAGTTTGACGCAGATTTTGCTATGTTTTTGAACAATTCACCCCTGTTTATACAATGCAGGATCAGAGAGCGAATGGTTTAATGTGTTCATAGCACATATTTATACTGTTCATGAGGAATTAATTCGATGAGTAGAGGTGGACCGAAACGTACGGAATGTGAGGGGGAAATAGTTAAGCCAGCAAATTTTGTGTTTGAAGTAATCATTTATTTCAGGTCGGCACGTAATTTCACCTTTTTTGAACAATGGCCTCTCGTGCAATACGCATTCAAGTTGCCCGCATATTCTACCGACAATGCGCTGCACCTTCCTGTGAGGATTTTTGCACACGACACGCAATCTGAATCCCGCGAATAATGTCCCTATCAGACCTTGACGTCATGATAACTGTTGTACGAGCCACACCAGTGACCTGTTGGGCGAGTAACATTCTTACTAAAAGGCGGTGGGGTAATGCCGGTGATGCTGTAAACAATACATTTCAGGGTTTGGCAACCGATTTGTCTCAGGTTGCATTTTTTAGGGCCTTGGGGAGCTCTCACTGGCTGACTGGCTATATATTGGCAAGCGTCAGCGAGCTCTTATCATTAACACACATATGCATGTGAATACATGACATAACTGAAGGTTCAATCATCCAATCAGAAGACTACTTGGTATCCAGTCTATGGATTTGATTTTCTTTGTCACCCGCTACTGCGGATGCGTACATGGGCAGCGCCATTGCCTGTTTATGCATCCCGGGAAATTAACACAGTTTTATTTACACCAAAGTCTCAAACTTACCAAGCTTTATGAAAATTATGTCAATAATTCATGTCTGTTCAGAAAACGTTGCTGATAAAATGTGACAAATGATAACGACTCACGAAGTCGCATTGCTGAAACCTTGCTGGAACCTGGTCCTGGAAATGGGTTGCCGCAGAATAAAAAAACTTTCCAGCTGTCGGGGTAGCCTAAATAAACATCGCAAAGTGTGTAACATTTGATGCGCATGTTGCTACTTACCTTAATACGTAAACAGCAAGCACCGTAAAAAGCGAGCACAACTTTAATCTATCTATCTATCTATCTATCTATCTATCTATCTATCTATCTATCTATCTATCTGTCTGTCTGTCTGTCTGTCTGTCTGTCTGTCTGTCTGTCTGTCTGTCTATCTATCTATCTACATACATACATACATACATACATACATACATACATATTTCCTTAATGCTGGTGGATTTAAGTCCCCGATTCTGGAAATAAATGCCGACTCAGTAAATATACTGCATTACCGTGTTGATATGGCACTCGCACATAACTACCTCCATTGAACCATTCTTTTTGGGATGGGGATTTGGTCGAGTGGATATGTGCGTTTCCCATTTCAGCTAGGCGACTGGTGCCAAAGGTAGCAGGTTCGAGTCCCGCTCGTTCCGAACATGAAATATATATATATATATATATATATATATATATATATATATATATAAACATATTGAGGTATATACACACATTTATTATTATTATATACTCTAATAATACCAACACAGGGACGGACCTCAGCCCTCAGAATTTGTGCAAAATATGGCAGTAAAACTGTAATTGCTGCAGAATCCGAGAATATTCTTATAACATTCATGAAAATACACACACACACACACATACATATATATGTGTGTCTGTGTGTGTAGTCGACATAATATTGTATATCGCATGACACACACACACATATATATATGTGTGTGTGTGTGTGTGTGTGGTGTGTTTATAAATATATATATATATGTGTGTGTGTGTGTGTGTGTGTGTGTGTATGTGTACCATGCGATATACAATATTATGTCGACTTAGCCATGTAACTGGTAGCTTTCATTTCACTTTAAAGGGTTAAAGAGTTATGGGTACTAAACCCGGTGTAATGAATTTAAACAAGTGGCATAATACTATGGCCATATAGTAATAACATGTTGAGAGTTCTGGCGTTTTGCAGCTGGCTGCCAGTGCAGAGTCAGGTGCGGCGCGTTTTTTTTTTAAATTTAATAGAGAGTGATGTGATGGGAATGTAGGTTTGTTGTTTTTGTCACTATTATCATTACCATAATCACAATTTATATTCTAACCATCATCACTGTGACCATCATTGTCATCACCATGGTCATCACCATGACTGTTATCATTATCATCGCCATGTCCTTCACATTTTTTGTTACCATCACTGTGGCCATCATCATCATTATTGTCATCACCATAAATTTTATCATTGTCATCCCTATGGCCTTCACTTTTTTGGCACCATGACCATCATTGTCACCATCATTACCATGACCATCATAATTTTTGTCAGCATCGTCATCCACATGATCATCACCATGACCATCACTGACCCCACCATCATCATTATCATCATCACTGATTGTTGTTTCATCTTTATTTTCAGTTGACTCTTGCTCACCCATGAGTTCAGGTGACAAAGTGGCACATACACACTTGCTAGCTGTGGGTAACACAGCATGATAATGTACCCCAATGTTTGCAAGGAAATATATGATACTGGTGGGACAGTGGAAGTTCTTTGCATTGGACAGAATTTTTTTCCATTGGGAAGTGCCACCATATTGACTAAACACATACACTAGACATAATAATGTTACAATGACCTAAATTTTTTTTACATCTCATCCCTGTTATCTCTACATATATCACATGTAAATTTTTAAAGAGTAAGGCAATTCATTAATCCAAACCTACAGTGTATACAACTTGGAAAACGTGGTCACATCCAAATTTTCAACCTTCAGTAGCTCCCCAGCGCAGTGTTTGGGAACACATTCACGTGGATCATTGATACTCTTTACGTTCTCTTATTTGCTGTATTTGGTATCGCTATTTTTCCCAAATTTAACATCATTTGGGTGAATTTTTGTTCATCCGAGGTCACAATTTTCTCCGATTATTGCAATTTTTTTCGTCCATGGAATCTAAAACCTCCGGTTGGCCTGGTACCTACTGCGCATGGCAGAAGTTTAAGAATGCCTATCACTGTGTGACGTAGCTATCTAGGTCTTGGACCAGTAACCTCTCAAGGTCGGGTCAACTGATCTTTTGATCGAGTACTGAATACTGTTGCTGTGTTTATTGGATGTTAATATCACAGGATACGAGCATCCCAAATTAAGTCCCATCATGATTTTGGATAGAAAAATACTTATCAGCTGTGAGTTTTAGAAAGGCGCTGAAATATTTTAATTCATTTGATAGCTTTTTGTGTTTTTGGAGACACGTTTGGCGCGGAACAGTCAATCATGGAGGTAAGGTACACAAATGCACCTGTAAAAAAAATCTAGTCATACGCCCCCCCCCCCCCCCCCATTTTCTTGGTTTTAACTTGTTGCTATCGGTACAAACTTGAAGTAGAATGCAATGGAAGTTGTGATTTTACGTTTCAAATAGGAGAAATAAGCCAGCAAATGTCGCTGTTTTAACATGTAAATGCATTAGGCCTAAGTCGCTGGTTCAAGACTCTAGGGGTGGCTGTTTGAATGTAGATTATGACGTCAAGGCCCCAAGCGGGCATGTTGCCAATGAAAGCTCAGATTTCTGTGTCTGACAGAAAGAAAGGCTACACGACAGATCGGTTCATTCAGCTACTCAAGGTACATGTACTACGGCCTCGCCCCTCTACATTGGTTTAGTAAATGGCCACTAGGGGGACCTAGCGACCAAGTGCTACTGCCTAATCGACCTACGTTATTGTCGATACTTGGTAATGCTGACGTTCGCACCTTAGGCTATGCCTGCGACATATTCAGTATAAATGCTCTGCTGGGATGAAACCACCATTATATTTACTGTATATTCTCATATAAGCATAAAGGCATATAACTTTTGTTGCGTCACTTTTTAAAATTAAGTATGCAGTTGGTGTTGTGCAGACACCTTTCATTGAAAACATTCAAGATAAAAAAGGCGAGTCTATAGATGGAATCAAAAGTTATGCCAGTGTTTAACTGTCATAGCCAGGAAACACGTGCTCCGAGCACGGCTTGCCAGCATTACGTCACTGTGTATGAATATGTGATTCGCCCTCTGTTTATAAAATTCAACATGGAAAAATATCTGTCAAACCAAACAACACAAACAGGCTGATAAGTTCATGTAATGGTCTAGCTGAAACAGTGGGCTAATTACAGGTAAATGGCCCTCAAAGGTGTCAGCACAAGACAACCAAGAACTATTTAGTGCGGTAACCTGCACCTGTTGGCCGCAATGGTGTACTCATACCTGCTTGCTACTAGGTTGAACCTACTTCCATATTACTTTGTAATGACGCTTTCATCTAAGGCTATGCCTACAACATATAAGCAAGCGCAAGCGAGTTCTTATGTTCATGTGCGTGCGAGAATGTAGACGAGATGTACATAGTGATGATTTTCAATCTTGCGTGTCAAAAATAGCAGCATATGGGGCGATATATGGAAACTACTCTGGCTCTCTAGGTCAACAACAGATAATAGTCAATCGCTAAAAAATACGATAATGAACGTGCCTACATGTATTCTTCAAATCAATGCTTCTATCGTATTCGATCTTAAAATGCTTGGAATGTGGTTTACACTGATTGTTGAAGGCCGTTGTTTATTCATTGTCCGGCTTGCAAATATTTTCCTGAGTAGGGTTGGTAGTAAGTAAGTAATAAATAATATACACCATAAAACAGCATATATATCATTGTTGATGCACTAAAATATTCGCAAAATGTATACTTTTGGTTTCATATACTATAAACCCCCTTAAATCGTCCCAATACTATCCTCATTTACAAACCATCGGGTGCGTAATCCACAGTTTTTAAAATGACAGCCAAGTATGTGGGGGCATGTCTTGACTGGATATTTTGAAGAGGTAGTATCCAAAAATGTATGTGTAATTAGTGTTAAGGGGAGGCTGATTTGTCGAATGAGTCTAATGCATAATATATAATGTGACTTTCCATTGTGAGCATAACCTAAAAATGTAAATACAATGCCTTGAATTTTTCAGTTGTGGGCAGCGGTGGGCCCAAGAATAGGAATATTGTATCTGACACTGAAGTCACCCTCCAGGCTATACAGTAAATCTCAGCACTGGGCAACCTGCTGAGTCAAAGAGGGAGCTTAGTGGAGACGGTTGCCCAGGTAATGGATACAGGTCCAAAAACTACCAGTGGGTATTTATATAATTATTAATCAAACTAAATTTTAATCTTGGACTCTGACAAGAATTTGACTTTCATTTTCAGAAGGCTACTTGTACTAGTTTTATCATTCAGTTTGATGTGGGTAAAACGTGCACATATCAATTCTTTCTTTGCATAACATTTCTATTGCTATTTGAAGATTATTGACTAAAAGCATTTAGATAAAAATCATATTTATTTTGTTAACCTATAAGATAAGCTTCCTGCACTCACACCTTGCGTCTGCGCTTGAGTCATCCAGATAACAAGTGTCTTTAACAAGTGCTTTTGACTTTTTTGCATCTGCAACTTGCAAAAGCACATAGCATATTGTCTTTACAAAGCGAACCCACGCGCCAGGGATTTCCGTGTGCAAGAGTACACATGGGAACTAGGAAACATGATTTGCTGCATATCAAATCAGTGTGTGTGTCTTCAAAGCATATTGGCATGGCAATGTACAACTATTCCATAAAACAGGAGAAGTTGGAATGGCATCTCTATCTATTATAGCTTTGAAGTTATTCGACATTTAAAATTTCTAATGGTGCTATTTAGCATAATTTCAATTGCTACAACTTTAATGTTTTATTCATTTGGTGATCAATGGTCAACAACCCCCTAGTTGAAGTTGAAATGACATCTCTATCGATAACAGTTTTGAAGATATTCAGGACTGAAAATTTCGAATACTGCTAATTAGCATAATTTAAATTGCTACAACTTTTGTTTTAAATTCATTAGATGCGCACTGGTCAATAATCCCCTAGTGGTAGTTGGAATGACATCTCTATCTATTATACTTTTGAAGATATTCAAGATTTAAAATTTCACATGCTCCTAATTTGCATAATTTTAAACATCATTCGTCTGTATAAAACGGTCAAACTCCTTGTATGGAGATACAATCATGCCAAGTTTGGAGTTTCTATGTGTGATAGTGACGGAGAAAAGTGTCGGACAAATTTGCTGGTAAAGAAGAAAGAAGAAAGAAAGAAAGAACTAGGAAAGATGATTTGCTGCATAGCAAATCAGTGTGTGTGTGTCTTCAAAGCATATTAGTATGGCAATGTACAACTATTCCATAACACAGGAGTAGAAGTTGGAATGGCATCTCTATCTATTATAGCTTTGAAGTTATTCGACATTTAAAATTTCTAATGGTGCTATTTAGCATAATTTCAATTGCTACAACTTTTAATGTTTTATTCATTAGGTGCGCAATGGTCAACAACCCCCTAGTAGAAGCTGGAATGACATCTCTATCTATTATAGTTTTAAAGTTATTCACGATTGAAATTTTTGAAAACTGCTTATTAGCATTATTTAAATTGCTATAACTTTTGTTTTAGATTCATTACATGCGCAGTGGTCAACAACCCCCTAGTAAAACTTGAAATGACATCTTTATCTACAATTGTTTTGAAGATATTCAAGTTTTAAAATTTAAAATGCTGCTAATTAGCATAATTTAAATGGCTACAACTTTTGCTTTAGATTCATTACACGCGCAATGGTCAACAACCCCCTAGTAAAAGTTGAAATGACATCTCTATCTATAATAGTTTTGAAGATATTCAAGTTTTAAAATTTCAAATGCTGCTAATTAGCATAATTTAAATTGCTACAACTTTTGTTTTAAATTCATTAGATGAGCAGTGGTCAATAACCCCCTAGTACAAGTTGGAATGACAACTCTATCTATTTTACTTTTGAAGATATTCAAGATTTAAAATTTCAAATGCCCCTAATTTGCATAATTTTAAACATCTTCATTGCTCTGTATAAAACGGTCAAACTTCTTGTATGGATGTACTATCATGCCAAGTTTGGAGTTTCTATGTATAATAGTGTCCGAGAAAAGTGTCGGACAAATTTGCTGGTAAAGAAGAAAGAAGAGAGAAGACAGAAAGAACTAGGAAAGATGATTTGCTGCATAGCAAATCAGTGTGTGTGTCTTCAAAGCATATAAGTATGGCAATGTACAACTATTCCATAACACAGGAGTAGAAGTTGGAATGGCATCTCTATCTATTATAGTTTTGAAGTTATAGAAGATTTAAAATTTCAAATGCCCCTAATTTGCATAATTTTAAACATCTTCATTTCTCTGTATAAAACGGACAACATCCTTGTATGGAGGTACAATCATGCCAAGTTTGGAGTTTCTATGTATAATAATGTCCGAGAAAAGTGTCGGACAAATTTGCTGGTAAAGAAGAAAGAAAGAAAGAAAGAAAGAAAGAAAGAAACTGGAGAAGATTTTTTTTAATCTGTCTGTATGCCTTCAAAGGTTGTAAATATTATATGCTGCAACTTTTGTCCTTTGGTACTTCACATTACATTAAGCTTATGGCTGCATGCAAATTTCAAAGTCCAAATGACCATGACCTTTGACCTTTACAGGTCACATGTAAATTGCACCGTGTTACAATACCCACAATTTGAGCCAGACATGAACCAAATCGGAGTAAAATTGACCAAGTTATGACGAGATGAAACTTTCAAAGGGCCAAATGACCTTGACCTTTGCCTTTTTGAGGTTACATGTTGTTATAAAAATGTCCAGTGTAGCAATACCTACAATTTGAGTCCAACATGATGAAAACTGGACGGAGATTGGCCACATTATGATTGGATGAAACTTTCAAAGGTCCAAATGACCTTGATCTTTGAACTTTAGAGGTCGCATGTACATTTAAAAAAATGTGCAAGGTTACAATAGCTACAATTTGAGCCCAACATGATGAAAATTGGATAAAAATTTACCAAGTTATGGCTAGAAGAAAGCCAGCACCGAAAGTGGCCTTTGACCTTGAAATGACCTTTGACCTTCAGATGACCTCTACCTGAAGTGAGCCTTGACCTCAAAAATGACATTTTGGCTTAAAATTGACCTTTGACCTTGACATGACCTTGACATTTGAGATGACCTTTACCTTGCAATGATCGAACTCCTATACACTCGGAACCACATCTACTATAGTATATAAGATATTGAACATTTAATACTTTAATTAGCCCTCATTTGCATAATTTTGAAAAGCTTGACCTCTCATTATAAAAAGGCCAGACTTTAGCCATAGAAGTATAATTGTGCCAAGTTTGGAGTTTCTACATATAATACTTTTCAAATGAAACGTCGGACAAATTTGCCGGGAAAGAAAGAAAGAAAGAAAGAAAGAAAGAAAGAAAGAAAGAAAGAAAGAAAGAAAGAAAGAAAGAAAGAAAGAAGAAAGAAAGAAAGAAAGAAACTAGGAAAGATGATTTGCTGCAAAGCAAATCAGTGTGTGTGTCTTCAAAGCATATTTGCATGGCAAAGTACAACTATTCCATAAAACAGGAGTAGAAGTTGGAATCGCATCTCTATCTATTATAGCTTTGAAGATATTCAAGATTTAAAATTTCTAATGGTTCTATTTAGCAATTTAAATTGCTACAACTTTTATTTTTAATTCATTAGGTGAATAGGTGCCAATGGTCAACAACCCCCTAGTAGAAGTTGGAATGACATCTCTATTATACTGTTGAAGATATTCAAGATTGAAAATTTCAAATTCAGTCAGAAAGAAAGAAAGAAAGAAAGAAAGAAAGAAAGAAAGAAAGAAAGAAAGAAAGAAAGAAAGAAAGAAAGAAAGAAAGAAAGAAAGGCAGGCAGGCAGGCAGGCAGGCAGGCAGGCAGGCAGGCAGACAGACAGACAGACAGACAGACAGAAAGAAAGAAAGAAAGAAAGAAAGAAAGAAAGAAAGAAAGAAAGAAAGAAAAGTGTGTGTTGACACACACACACTTTAATGATAGAATGCATGAGCAGGGATCTTGAGCATTTCCTGGACTGTGTAATTGTATATAAATAATGTAGCCTAAAATGTTTTCTTTAAGAGCCACTGAACTGACTGGTGTCCAGAAAGAAAACATTAACTTACAATTAAATTACCAAACAGACATAGCCATTCAATCAATGCAGCCAATGTTTATATGACAAAATTAACTCATTCTGTGATGAACCCAAAGGATATGCTGTTTGCTTATTCTTTCAAATTTGCATTGCTAATACAATGTGTGAAACAAATAAAAAAGGTAAGAATATCACAAATCATGAGCAGATATTATATTCTATTATGATTGTCAGAAATTTTAAATCAGAACCCCCTCATTTAAAAGATAAGAATACTCAATATATCCCTTTGATACAAATTTTACTGACAGTAAATGAAGACTTCTGTCCTGAATGAGTCAAGGCATGCCGCATTTTCAAAGGGTCATTTTGATGTCACATCTTGTAAAATATATACCAGGATTATGGCTTGTTTGCAGTTTAATTGAGATGTGACACCCCTGTAAAAATGTCCCACAGGTCTTACGATGTTGATAAAGGCTGTGAATTATGAGTGAAATCTATTGGGGGTAATAAAATACACATAAACTTGAGGAGGAAAGGGTAGGGTTTATTTTGATGTGGTTACACTTGCCAGGACTTTGGAATAAGCTGGCCATTTGATACCAATCATTCACTGTCACTGGTCATGTGTGTTTGGTGGGGTGGCAGACACATAGCAGGGCCAGCTCCACAGCTATATAACATATTGAAGATTTAAAACTTTAATTAGCCCTCATTTGCATAATTTTGAAAAGCATGACCTCTCATTATAAAAAGGCCAGACTTTATCTATAGAAGTGTAATTGTGCCAAGTTTGGAGTTTCTACGTGTTATACTTTTCAAATGAAATGTCGGACAAATTTGCCTGTAAAGAAAGAAACAAAGAAAGAAAGAAAGAAGAAAGAAAGAAAGAAAGAAATAAAGAATTCCTAGAAAAACAGACAAGTGTGTGCTGACACACACACTTTAAATAGAGAACTCGAGGAAAAACAGAAAAGTGTGTGTTGACACACACACACTTTAAATAAAGAACTCGGGGAAAAACAGAAAAATGTGTGTTGACACACACACTTTAATCATACGATAGGCCCGTGAAATTTAATCCTTGCTGTATTAAATCTGGTTGGATTTCATCTTTTCATTTTAATGCGATGGTGAAATCACTCGGTTTAGGGTATATGAAGCAATGAAAAATCTGTGCTCAGCGGTGTAGGTTTGCCAGGCGGCAGATCCATCGCAATCATAGGTCTAGTAAGGTTTCATATTGTGCAACTGTACATTCACCGACTTATGTTATATTGTTGCCGATTCTGCTTCATTAAATGTTGACTGATAGCATTTTGTTAGTTGTTCTCCTTAAATGTCGACTGATTGAATATTATTGGCTGTTCTCCTTAGTTACAAGTTGACTGATGGTATATTATTTGCTCTTCTCCATAATTAAATGTCGGCTGATGGTATTTTATTGGCTGTTCTCCTGAGCTAAATTTTGACTGATGGTATATAATTGGCAGTTCTTAATTAAACGTTGACGTTTAAGTTCTTCTTAATTAAACGTTCACGAGAGCGGTTCAAAAAGGCATTGCCTCCTCCCCAATCGTTTTATCTTTCAAGAAATAAGATAAGTTTAAACCAATCGTTGACTGATGATATATTATTGGCTGTTGTCATTAGTCAATTGTTAATTAATGATACATCATTAGCTTTTCTTCTTTCAGGAAACATGAGGGCCCCCAAGACACGGTATGCAGAGATTGTATGGATGTCATTATCACTCCTGTTGTTCATCGTCACCTTACTATTGGCCGGGGCCCTCGCATACTTTTACGTCACACTCTCCTATCGGGAAAACAAATGCACGCAAGGCTCTTGCTGGGATCCTCGCCCGATACCACTGCCAGCCAGCCACTCTCGGTACACATTTCCCGAGTTGAGTGCTCATGAAATAAAGGAAGTGATAGAATATGTAAAAAAGCAGCCCGACATCAATATTGTAGCACATAAGGACGCAGCAGTAGATAAATCTTATATTGCTCTCATAGAAGCCTATCCTGCGAAAAAGACCGACGTATTAGCATATTTAACAGGTGAAAAAAGAAACCAGCCCATACGGTATGCCAAGGTGGTAGTCTATCGGGGGGATAAGACAACGCCTGTTGTACAGGAGTATAAAGTGGGGGCTGTAGAAAACCCAACAACACACCTACATATTAATCAAACCAAAATGAAAAATCCTATTCCTTTTAATGCACGACCTATGGATTCTGTAGAAGAACGGACGATCAGAGAGAGATTTCTCATACCATTTGGTCGGAATTTAACAAAACTGACTATTGAAAGTTTCAATGCATCTTATCATGAAGATCCTTGCACGAGGCAGTGTCTTACTTATGGTTACGCCACGCCTCCAGGTAAAGTGTCTGGAGAACGAATCACTTGGTTCTGGTTTATGCGAAAGCTGGAACACCCCAATCTGCATACCCTTCCCCTGCAGGTCTACATCGACCACTCGGGAAATGATGTCAACAAATGGAGGGTGGTTAAGGTCTGGTATAATGGGCGGAGTTTTCATACTGTGGACAAACTGATAAGGGAATATGACTTGAAACATGAGATAAGGATAATTATGCCATGGCCTATGGAAAATTGGGAGCTGTTCTCCGCGGTGAAACAACGCGGTGGGTACTGGTGGACAGCAAAGAGAGCACCGCGGCTGTTGGAACCGGATGGAAGGCGGTTTGTGGTTAGTGGTCGTAGTTTCCATTACGCTGGCTGGACAGCGCACCTGCACATGCGATCGAGCACTGGCCTTCAGATGTACAATGTTCAATTTCGTGGAGCGCGAATTTTGTACGAGTTAAGCTTACAGCAGATAACTTCCATGCATTCTGGATATGCTCCTAAACAAATGAGGTCATTTTATTTTGGTACTTCGAGTTTCATCGGCAGACAGAGCCTCAGCTTGGTGCGAGGAGTGGACTGTCCAGACACGGCGGTTTATCTGCAGACAGTCCACTATGATGGTATACTCCAAACAATACCAGACTCTATCTGTATATTTGAAATGAGTTCTGACGCCCCTCTGCGCCGCCATCATGGTCGAGATTCCGCTCACAGGTTTTCTTTCTTTGGAGGTATGAGCGGATCATATCTGGTGATAAGATCTATAGCGTCCTTGTTCGGTATGGATCACATCGTGGACTACCAACTGTATGAGAATGGCGCCATCGGGATCAAAACGGCGCTTTCAGGCTTCCACCAGCTGGCCTTCCACACCTCCACGACCGACGAAGAGAAGAAGTATGGATTTTTGCTGAGGGATCATCTCATGGGGACGCTTTTTAATCATTTATTTCACTTCAAAGTCGATCTAGATATACATGGAAGACTTAACATGCATCAAATTGTATCGGTGGAGGGAACAATAGCCTCTGATCCCTGGGTGACCGGCACGTACAATCTAGTCCACATGCAAAAACTTAAAACAATGGTAAAAGTGGCAGAACGACTTGCAACATCCACATATAATTTTAACAGACCAGAATATTATCTTTTTTACAACAAAAATGTCACAACGAAGCATGGGTTGCCCCGCGCTTATCGAATAAAAATCGATTCGATGTCTCCTGTGTTGTTAAGCAAAGGAGAAGGGCCACAGAAGGGAGTGTCATGGGCTGACTATCAGCTGGCTGTCACCAAATACAAAGACGACGAGGCCACAAGTTCATCTATATATTCAGGATTTGATCCTTATGATCCAATCACCAATTTTGAGACCTACCTTAAAGATAACGAGAGTATCGTAAACCAGGTAAGTCGCGATCGACTGCCCTGCGTGATGTAAATACACCCCAACGCCAAACAGTCGTGTACTCAAATCTGTGTTAACCTAATTAAGATGGTATTTGTTTCACACACACACACACACACACACACACACACACACACACACACAGACAGACAGACATACACGAAATGGTGCCGCTACAACATGCTGAGATTTTTTTCTGTTTGTATGTGACCTAAGAGGTCTAATTACGCGGTGCCGTGATCGTTGATAAGATCGCCACATTATCATGTCCTTGTTAATGCAATTCCACCTCACCCTTATGCCAAGTCGTTTTAGCATTTAACCAAATGTTATACGAATGTGTGAATTTTTTATAATGTAAAAATGATAATTTTACATACAAACATAACCAGGCCGATTCTGATGATGATCTTGCTTTTTGAACGAGTAAACCTGAACATTCTAAATTTATGTCATGGTGGATGAGGCCCCATTGATACACTTGTTCCTCCAGCCACAACTGTGTCCTGTGAACAGCTGGAGCTTATGTGACTTAGATATAGAATAAGTCCTAACCTGAGGTAAGCCTCAGCTTCAACTACACCTAGAATTGATCGATTAAAATGAGCAATTAAAGCACAATTAAGCTGAGCTTCGAGATTATAAAATATTTATATGAATGATCCAGATTCGTGACATAGTTACCTAGTTGTTCAAGACATGTATTTTAGACATGATACATGCATAATTATGTAAGATTTCGTAAACAGAGTGACAAAGACATGGGCACCACTGTGACATTCTCATGTTACCTAGCGACCTATTTTACAGGAAAATATGTATGTTTGGCCTGACTAATGTTTGCACTTCCCAGTGACAGCATAAAAATCTGTTTAATAAGACCGTGGTGGTCGTAAAGAGAATGCTTGAGCTCGTGTCGGAACTCCCGGCACATTTTCCATGACATCAAAGTGATATAAAGGAGTGACTAGTCAGTAGTGACAGGTTAGAGTCATTTATAAATGATGCAGTCGCTTTGATGCATCTCACAAATTATATCCAAACTGTATTATTTTAATAAGCGTTCCGTTAAGAACACCGAGAGCAATTACATAGCTTTTCGGAGGCTATAACAACCATAATAATGCTTAGTTGTATCAGTTTCACAAACGTATGATTGCTTTCAGGTAAAATGCTAGGCATGTATGAAAAGAACTTTTGTTGTTTTATCTGTTTTAAAAGAAGGTATATAGTTCCAAAAGAGGCAAGATAGTTCCATGATAGCATTGTAATCGAGAAATTATCTTGTCGAAAAAAGCGTAACAAATATATTGGTGGAACACAACACACGTTACTGTATAGTGCACATTTAAAAAAAAAACATGTTATCGAGAAGTGCAGCATGCAACTCTCAACGAAAATATCTGAAGGCGTTAATTTTATGTGAAAAAATGTGCAAATATTGATTCTCTGGAAACTTGTCTATGCTCATGCCCGCTTGAATATGATGGCAACATCGGTTAGAGGATCATGCACTTGATATTGCCAAAAAGCCACTGACCACGACAAATATTTTAATGGCTGATTTGGGTGAATCAGTATTATTCACATACATCAATTTGTTTCTGGCAAAAGTGCATTGTGTGCTTTTATGAGAAAAACATTACATAATTTTTATATTTAGGCACCAACAACTGAGGAAATATAGCTTTGAGAAGTTGGCGAAAAAAGTGAAAGTAAGAAAAAAGGGAAAGAAAGCTCAAGAACTAATCAAGCTGAAAGTGAGCCAAAATTAGCACTCAATGAGAACTCATGGTAGCGAAGATAGGTTTCAGAGGACCAACTATCCGCTTTCTTAAAATAAAGACATATGCAACCAAATTACTTCGAGGCGTGTCACGTCATCACATACACAGACACGCACACGCCCCGACAGAGAGAGAGAGAGAGAGAGAGAGAGAGAGAGAGAGAGAGAGAGAGAGAGAGAGAGAGAGAGAGAGAGAGAGAGAGAGAGAGAGAGAGAGAGAGAGAGAGAGAGAGAGAGAGAGAGAGAGAGAGAGAGAGAGAGAGAGAGAGAGAGAGAGAGAGAGAGAGAGAGAGACTTTTGAAGAAGAAAACATTCTGGATAGGATGTTATTTAGGGAATAATCTTCATTGCATTGCGTTTATGAGCTTAGCGTGGACAGGGAGTCAGACATTTACCATGAGAAGTGCTCCATGATAGTCTCGTGGCATATGGCAGTCAACCATTCTTCGGAGATCTGCTTAATGCTAAAAATTGTCACCAGATGGCGTACACAGGCAAAAACGAGAGTCATGAAAGCGGTTCACAAGTTTATTTTATGTTTTATTTTTTTCTGTTTCACAAACCAAACGTTTACACTTCCAGCATGCAATGATTAACAAGAACAGTATACAGGTGGCGAGTGGGTTGCATGGCTTGCTGTGGCTTATGCAAGTAAAATTGCTGCGATGCCAATGTCCTTTGCTTGCACCTGTGATCTACTGGGAAAGAGGGTGGTGTCAAAATGTTGTCTATAGCTGCGACTTCTAGTCCACAGCGACACATATATGCATGAAGTAAAAAAAAAAAATGAAGATCAGGCTGATGTGACTTATAAAAAGGTGCGACCTTTAGTCCGAAAAGCACGGTAGGAGGAATCATTGGGCATCGTGAAGAGGCCATTGCAGTTATGTACAGATGGACAACATATGTTGTTTATATTCTCCTTATGCTAAAACGGAACCTTATATACATATATGAGTAGATACCTTTATTTAAGATTTCACTAGCAGCAGGAGAGGTGTAGATAATGTAAAGCAATGTTGGTGTTGGACAGAAAGCAGGCACCTGACACATTTGAATGTGTGCCCTGATGACATATTTTGGTAATTAACTACAAATTCGGGCATTATCAGAAAGAAGTATTTGACTTGCTTTCATCACTTGGTTTCAAGAACATGTAGGTCTTGAACATGGGTTCACCTAATAGATGCAACTGCTAATAGTTTTGCAAACATAATTGAGAACTTTATTCTTTCGTGGGTAAATTCTAAGTTGTTAGTTCGGTTTGCGCAAATACTTAGTGGATTACGCTATTTCGTCTATTGCCTTGTTTCTTTTTGTAGGATCTGGTGGCATGGGTAACCCTTGGGGCACAACGTATTCCCAAGGCAGAAGACTTCCCCACTATTACCACAACGGGCGAAGACATGAGATTTTTTATACTGCCATTCAATTACTTTGACGAGGATCCTTCAATATATTCCACAAGAAACGTCCGTTTAGAACATAGTAAGAAAGATCCAGTAGAAGGCAATATGGACAAACGCTTTTGCTGGCCGAAAGTTACACCTTTTAAATTCAAAGGAGACACGGTTATCAAGGACTAAGATAATCCATTTTTTTCGAGTTGTCTCTTTTGAATCCTCTTTGTTCCTTCTAATATCAAATTCTAATCTATATATTACAAATGAATAGTGTTAATCTTCAAATTATCAATGTCAGTTTCATACGCCGTTGCATTTCACGAGAAGAAAGCATATTTTGATCGGTATATGTACGTTAGACTTACAAAGAAGATGAGCAATTTGAAAACTGAATGAGCGAGTAAGGGAGATGACCGTAGAAGACGACAGAACAGCGGAAAGCACTGCCAAAAGTACTAAAAATCATGTACATGGCTACACAATACAGCGCGTCTCTGTAAAATATTAAGACTGAAATGCCTTTTACATTGTCTCGAAGTCTGCAGACATTACTCATAGTCACTATGTACTGCAGATTTCACAAATAGAGCATTGGTTTTATATAACATATTTATTTCTCCATTTGTTGGAGTAACTGTACCCTGGCAAGAATAAGACTAAGTCCACGCCTGACGTTGATTCGGATTTGGCTGCTTTGAACCTAATTTTGTTAGAGCAGCTAACCTTGGGTATGCTGTCCTATATATGTCTGTGGGCCAACATTTTCTGTCTGTCTGCCTGTCCGTCTGTCTGTTTCTCTCAGCAAAATCATCCAAAGGTTTACTTGAAGACTGTTACACGCAGTATATCTCTATAACTGGAATTGAAATAATTCAAATTAGGAGCATCAATGGCACACTTGTACATATTTGATTGTGGTAGACCAGAGACACAACAGTTCATGATCTATCATCAATAACACGTGCGTGTACATCATTAGGATTTGTTGTTTGCACTCATGTCAGACATAACACTTTTATGGTGCTACAGTGCATGACTTTCCCAGTTTCCTTTGTTTTTGCAACTGGTACAGAGAAAATATTAACTTGTACCAACAGAGGTGCGGTGAATATAGAAAGGATTTCAGAGGTTGGTATTTATGCAAATGAGGTATGAGAGTTTGCTATTCGCTTAATTTGTATAAATATCAACCTACCATTTTTCATTGTACATGAACCCTATTTGGGTTGGAGCAAACTTAAGAAATAACCCCCCCCCACCCCACCCCCAAATATATGAAGATACATTTTCACAGAGTATAATGACACAAACGTTATTCCAGCTAAAATGCATACATATGCATTGCGAATTTTACCGAATGCTTCAGCATTTAAGTGCAAGCTTTTCAGCTTTAAAGTGCAAGCGGCAAATGATTTACGAAAAAATTAAATCGATATTTCCTCCTGTAACATTGAACACAAATATGGCTTTGGAATCAGCATACATATTGCTGACTTCCATGCAAGGCTTTGTGTTCTCGACTCCAGTGTCTTTCTTATCGTTACAATGTTCCACTTTCAGAACTTGACTTGGTGTATGCAGAATGCCAGATGCCATTCGTAATTGATTATCACTTGTCCTTGTATAAAATGCCACAGCATCACTGCGGTGCCCAGTATGAATCATGATAAGTTTAGTATTTACGTTATTATCAAACATTCCCGTGACTGTAGTGGGCCGCAAGCTGTGATTTGAATAGAATTCTTCAATTCCAGCTTCTTTCATCATCACACCTATCATTTGATACATGGTGTGGTGGCAAAGAGGCACCTTCGAGAACCAAGCTGTGCCCAGTAGTTTAAGCAGATGCTTCAAGCCAAATACCTTGTGGAGATTTTCTGGTGGGTATTTAGACATACGTTTGCAAAATTTGCACTGGGCTTTTCTTGGGGCATTCATTTTCATAGTCTCTGGCAGTATGTTTTTGTAGTTTTGTATCCTGGATTCCGCCTTGATCTGGCGAAAGCTGTATAGAGAACACATTACATCCCAATGTAGTCCTGACAAAACTGAAAATCTGAGATTGCAGATCCCGGTGCTCTTGGCCTGCCCTCAGTCCAAAATGAAGGCCGATCATGTGAAACACGGTGCGCAGCCGAGTGGGGCCGTTCTCAGTCCCAAATATTTATTTCTCCCACAAAAGATTTTCTATCCGAACGAAAATAGGAATGCCTTGTTTTGTAGTGATGTCGACATCGTGTCGGCAGCTTCCTTTCTATGTCTAATGAATAATATGTTTGTGGAAAGGTTTTAGTATCGATCAGCTTGACTTTCGTCCGTTGATTTTCATATTTTTCTGAATAATAGAAGTGACGATTTCGTGAAGTGTTTTTCCGTGATACCTGTGCCCAGTACTCTTTCTGGCCTGAGCAACAAAGTTTGCCAAAACAATATCCATATCAGATTCTTTCATCTGCATTATCCAGAAGTAACTTGTCAGAATTGGGACTATCAGTTTCAGTGCCTGAATATCGCGTACCTCTGAATGATACCAGTCTTTGAAAACTCCCCATGCACATTTGGCTTTGTGTTGGGTTGTACATGGCATCGACTTTTTCAAAACGTGTTTTGCGTCAGCCGGTTCCTGGTCACCAAACTTCGTCCTCATGTCTGCGAAAGTGGAGTTTTGTTTCCTTTCTTTTTATTATGTGTATGCCTGCACTGCCCCTGCCGAAATCAGTTATACATGCACTTTTTTTTCAGGAGGTTTTGGGGTGGGGGGTGGGTGGGGTGAGTATCATGCTTTACGAAACCCATCTTCATGAAGGCACTATTTCAAAAAGTATTTCTTTACTAGGTAATTTTGAAACAAATAGTGACGTTTTCGGTTAAACGTAATGTCCACAGTCCTATACTATATACCTGTGATAGTATACTCAGTCATTATGATACATTTACAAATATTGGTTAATGACAATTTTGTAGCAAATCAAACATAACTCTTGTACAGAAGTTTCAATAAAAAATAAAGGTGTAACAAGAAAAAAATGTTGTGATGGGGTGTACGACCCTCCTGTCCATTGATTCATGTCAACAACAGCCAATGAATAGCATGCGCTTTATTCCATGTGCGGCTCGCCTCCCCCCTCCCACCCCCTTATCTCCATGGGATCGGTAACTTGCTACCGTTGTATTCGCTGGCCTTTTTTTTTTATTACAACCTGGTCATCACATAGAGTAAACTCCAGAATACGCTCCGGGTGTTCTCCAAACACATTCCGATAGAGTTATACCAGTAATTGAAAGGAGGAAGCTCTAAAAGTTTTACTATTTATAGTAAACGGCGATTTTTTTTAGCCATTTATTATTCCATTTTTCAATACAGAATAGCGGGAGCGTTTTCTAAAGAAGCTCCTAGTCCAAACAGTATACAGAGTACTCAAACAGTGCTACTCACATGACATTCACGACACCAAATAGCACATTTTTTTGCGGGGGGAGAGGGTAGATACCCGTTTCGAAAAATGCCTTCTGTATCTGTCACGGGTACGTACAAGATATTTGAAGCTTCAAGTTATGACATCAGTCCACGTTGTACTGTCAAATGTGATCCATCAATGAATCAAACTTGCAATAACAGTGTACTAGAATTTACTATAGTATCTCATTACATGGTCAAATCTTGTTTGTTTGCAGACACATGACATTTTGTTCTATCAAGAATTGTTTCTTTCTGTTCGTTCTTTCCTTTTACCTGCAGATTTATGCATGCCAAACCCTCATTTTGGTACAGTTTTCCCTAAATTTCATGTTTTCTCTTGTGTAACTTTTCTACTTTGAATGTAGAAGGCAGCAACTTTTTTTTGTGAGCGCACAGATATATTTGCTTTGAAGCAAATGATGTTTATCTAGTTCTCACATAAACTATTATCTGAGAACTATAACGAGATTTGGCCGCGTTGAGAAAAGGCGTTAAACCTTTGTCTGGTAATCGCAAATATTGCCCATTTAACAATCTTCTGGTAAGGTGTTTAAACTTAACTATCATCCATATAATTTCAAAACATTTGCATATTTAAATGCACTACTGGAATGTATTACAAGTGAAATCAGAGCATGACAATGGTTGGACAAATTTCTTTCCAGAAATTGTCATAAACGTTGTCCATTTGTCATTGCAGTTACCTTAAACAGACCCGCAGGGTATGTTTGTTATGCCTGACATTAATACATGAATATGAATATAAAATGAGCATGCCAAAATCTTGAAGTCAATGATTGGTTTAAACAATCTTGACCATTGTTTTTCGCAGTAACGGTGGCGATAGTTATTTATGGTGCGTTTTGTTGTTTGTTTGATTGAAACCTATATCAGATATTTCGGGACCCTCAAATTTTCCTTGATAAAGGGTTTCTTTTGTGATCGGCGGAGATTATGGATTTTAGCCTCCTTTTATTTCTCCACAGCAATAGATTTAAATTTTATTTCTCGTGAGTCACCAGGAAATTTTCGTCAACAAATAGTCAACAAGTCATCAGACGTAGAGGAGCCTGTTGACAAATCTATAATGTAGGGTGGTCTAACAAAATATATTCATTCAGATTTCCTGACCTTAAAGTCCAAAAAGGCCAACGAAACTTAAACTTATTGTAAAAATAATTATTTTAGGATGAAACGTAAAATCACTGTAAGCTTTACGTTGAGGTACAGTCACCACACGTCTGGGTACAAGGGTCTCTTCATGAACATAACGTCGGCTGAACATTAACTGTAAGCTGACTCTGTATGTTCTTTTTCAGTGACAACAGAAGGAAATGTTCACAATTACAAGCAGTATTAATGCAACTGCCATGGAAGAGATGTACCATGTAATATCGGTATTTTGTTGGACTAAGAGAAAGTATGATGTGATCTTGATATTGAATTGTAATCAACTTAGAGATTGTATGATGTGTTCTCGATATTGTGGTCAACTTAGCTCAATGCCACCTCTGTTTGTTGTTTTTATTCTTGTTGTTGTATTTCAGTATAATCGATCCGTCCCAGATCACAAATAATGAGCTATGTTCTTTACTAATAAAATTCTTATTAATTTGCTGTTTGCGTGTTTTTATGCATCTTCAACAACATAGTTTTCATAGATTATTTGTCCGAATTTTGATTGCAACTATCCGATGATTACGTGTGCTCTAATGATGCGCTGTTGAGCAGCGACATTGCAGTGGCTCTGATTCATATAATTGTTTTTGAAGATCCAGATATGTATCTGGGTATGAGTCCAAGCGGTAAGTCAGATACAAACAGGCTAACAGGACGGGTTTATGAGCGTTTGGGAAACTATACTCCAGAGAAAGAAAAGTAAGCGGTCCCATTGGTTTATTATTGGGTGCTTCTGTGCTTGTATTTTTAGGGTGCAGTGTCCATGATACATTTTGTAGATGTTTCAGTGCAAACAGTTCAATTCGTATGGTAGTCCCTTCAATAAACAGTATGGTCAGGTTGAAGATTTGAATCTAACTATAGCGTCCATTTGAGGTTAAGAAAAAATGTGTACATGGTTTCTGCTATGTTTAAGCATAGTTTAACTTGTTCACTGTTAACCCGGTCTTTATATCCCCTTGTTCAATGACTAATATAAATTTAGCTGTTTGCTTTATCGAGATGCAGCGATTGACCTTCGTGGTCCACCAGAGACACCGCTTATATCTGAATAGGCCAAGTGGTAAGGAATGTACATGTAATGCATCAAATGCTTTAGAGAGATCTCCCTATTCAGTAATAAGTCTGTCTCCGGTACTGAGGTTATTATATATTCGGTGTAAAATAATAGGGGAGTAGTATCAGTTGAGTGGAGCTTTTTATATCCACGTTCACCTTTCAAAAAAATTAAATATATATATATATATATATATATATATATATATATATATATATATATATATATCTCAGTATTAATGGTGGAATAAGCTGTTCCTGTTTATTCTTGCAATTCCATTCTTTGTTTGAAATACCCGCCATTCAGAAATCTTTGGCCCTTATAGACCTGTGTGGACAAGGGCGAACAAAGAAGACTCCTGTACGTCCTTGGGATTCACCTACATGAATCTCACCGCCTTCTGCAAAAGCACGAAGTGAGTGAGACGGTGAGTGTAACATTGTACCTTGCCTCCCGATATTCAGTCTTGTGTTGAAGCTGACAAATTTTCCGTGTTCTAACTAGTTCTAAAGTTGAGGCATGGCTGCGTAAAGTTATTCCTTTACTATTTTTGTTGTTAATTTACAATACTAATACGGACTATAAGAGATAATAGTTGAATGCATTCTATTACGAACACTGGCTATTGTATTTGACAAATTGTTTAATTTTACTTTCAGGGTCGTATTCTCATGAGACCTCTGAAACCTATCCATTTCAAGGTATTTATGTATGTAACAAGCTTACAAGGCTGTTTTTGCACTCATGTGGTTGTACTCGACCTTATCTTCTATCCAGCAAATCTATGTGACAGTCTTAATGGCTTAATTTATTCTACTGCCATGTATCAACAGAGGTCCATGTGCTTGTTCACATAATTTTGGAAAATATTGTAGTTTGTAATGGTAATGCGAGTCCAGCTCCGGTTTGAAACATATTTACTGACACTCGATACGATTGAATTATTGAAAACTGCTGCAACACTGCTTATGATGTTGAAATCCATGTGTCTATGGAGCACAAAACAATCATAGGTCAACGAGATATATATGGAATATACCGTCAATCTATGTATTTTTTGCTGTTGCCATAGGGACCACTCTTTTACCTGTTTAATTTCTTCACAATTTACTTATACCGACACCTATATCATCATTGTGTATCAGATATAGTATTGTTATTACATAGTTACATAATCCAGACTGTACCATCGTTGTGAAACTCAAACTATGAACCAACATTTTTTGTGGTAGTACATTTACTAGTTTTGCTCTGTATCCATTTATATTCTCTCCGTGTGTTTATATGTGTTTCCGTATGACACTGCAGTGGTCTCGTGCTATCTATATGCGAAGTGTTTAAAAGATGATTGCTCATCTTATTAAAACTCGCTATAATGGTTTATTCTCTCGACCAATACAGGACAGAAATTGGGTTATTCCACATGCGCAACTGCTCTGCAAGATTGTCTTTTCTCGCATACTCATTGGTCAAGTAGGGCCGCCTCTTCGTTACTATATAACTATCTGTGTCATATTTTTGATCCTCATCTATATTGGTCTGCGCCATTTAATATTCCTGTTGCCTTAGCTTCTCTGTTCTACCCTTTATATCCATCCATATCCTGGTGATAATGAATGTTTGCAGGCAAAACAAAAGAAAAATTTTCCCACTGAACAAGTTCAGAGAGAGTAATAGTGATGATGATTTTAAGAAGTATAACACAGCAAAGAATAAATACAAGTCAATATGCAGAGAAAAACAACAGTCTTGGAAAGAAACACAACATAGGAAGCTAGAAGCATCAAAAGATGATCCAAATAAATGTTGGAAATATATCAAAGGTACAAGTTGCACTGGTGGAAATAATATAATTCCAGATGAATGGTTTCGTTACTTTAAATCATTGTTTAATCCAGAAGTAGAAAACAGTAATATAGAAGAAATACAGGATAAATTATTTGAACATGATGGATGATGTGAAAATTGCTTAGAAAATGAACCTATTGAATTAAATAAACCAGTACAAGCTGAAGAAATTGTCAAAGCTATGAACAGTATGAAAAACAACAAAGCACCTGGTATGGATGGAATAGGTATAGAATTTTTTTAAAACTTCCAAGGATAAAATTATTCTTTATTTACTTTTATTGTACAATAGCATTATCAACACAGGTATATTTCCTGAAAAATGGTCAGAAGCTATACTTTGTGCAATTTGTATGTCTGGGTCACCAGACAAAAAAGATAACTATAGAGGAATATCTCTTCTTGTAGTTTGTGGGAAAATTCTTACAAAAATCATGAACAACAGATTGTTGGAATGGAATGAATGTTAGGAAAGCTACATGAATCACAATGTGGAGCTAGGAAAAATAGATCTACAACAGGTCAAATATTTACCTTAAATGCATTGAGAGAAAAGTACTTGTCTAAAAAAGGTGGTCGTCTCTATTTATTATTTATAGATTTTTCAAAGGCATTTGACCGTGTGAAACATAATTATCTTTGGTAAAGACTTATAAATCAAGGTATGCATGGTAAAATTGTACAAGTCCTAAGGTCAATGTATGCACAACTAAAATCTTGTATTTGTACTCCTGAAGGCCTTACCGAGTTTTTTTTTATTGTAGCATTGGCACCCGTCAGGGCTGCATGGTCAGCCCGCTACTCTTTATTTTGTATTTAAATGGTTGTGTTTTAGATTTGGGAAAAAAAACGGATGCCAAGGTATTTACATTTCCCCAGAATGTCCCAATACTTGCACTTGAATTTGTAGATGACATTGTAGACTTCAGTGATACAGTAGGTAGACTTGAGAGACATCTACTTGTATTAGAAGAATTTTGTGATAATTGGGTAATGAAGGTAAATATTCAAAAAACAAAAGTAGTCGTGTGTAGAAATGGTGGAACTCTCCGAAAAAATGAAAAACTTTATTTTAGAAATGAGCTTTTGGAAACACAACCTTATTACAAATATTTAGGTATCATGTTTTCCAGCAGATTGCGTTGGTCAGCAGCAACAAAAAAATTGGCAGTAAAAGCACAAAAAGTAATTTGCATGCTGAGACGTTTTGAAATTAAATGTGGAAAACTTTCTCATGGTATCGCATTTCATATTTTTGATAACATGATAAAGCCAATATTGCTCTATGGATCCAAAGTATGGGGGACAAGTTACTGTGAAAATATTGAGAAAGTACATATCAAATTTTGTAAATACTTCTTGGGTGTTCCTTCATCAGCTAGCAATGCAGCTGTTCTAGGTGAGTGTGGAAGATATTCTTTGTCTGTATTTTATATGAAACGCAGTATTAAATATTGGACTAAATTGTTATGGATGAATCCTAATAGAGATCCAAAACAGTGCTATGAAATGCTTGTTAAATTAGATGAAGCTGACAGAAAAACATGGGCTACAAATGTGAAATATTTAGTATATAGATTAGGTTTTGGACTTGTCTGGATATGGCAGGAAATTGGAAATGATGATTTATTTTTGAGTGAAATTTCACAAAGGTTGAGAGATGTAGCATTGCAATCATGGCATAATGATCTGGAAAAAAATAGTAAATTAACATATTATGTACAGTTTAAAACTTTATTAAATGTCGAAAGATATATTACTGAATTAAAAGAATGGAAATTAAGAAATGCTCTGTCACGTTTTAGAATCTCATGCCAATCATTAAATGTTGAAGTTGGCAGAAGAAATAATATTGAATACAGATTATGTAGATCCTGCTTATCAAAAGATTTATCTTATGTTGAAGATGAAATTCATTTCCTTTATGTTTGTAAAAAATATACACACTTAAGAATTAAATTTTTATCAGAGCTGATCCATGTGCATCCAGATATTTATCATTTTAACAGGTTAATGTGTATTGAAAACTATGAAACAATTGTAAGATTATCTCTGTTTATTTGGGAAGGATTTAAAGAGTTACAAGATGATTAATTTGAAAATACCGGCATTTGTATTATTATCTAAATGAATTCATTTTGCTTATTTTTGTATATCTGTTTTCTCTTACAAAACTCAAACTGACTTTTGTATTATAGGCCAGAGGCCTGAAAATACGGAAATAAAGAATTATATATATATATATCCTGGTCCACCTGCCATTAACGAACACATAAAACTATGCCACGCAAACGTAAGGAGCTATAAAAGCAATGGAAAATTAGATGATATCCAATAATTAACACAGAGCTACAATATTGACATAATAACGTTATCTGAAACATGCGAGGACGAAACCTTTCCTAGCCAACAGTTGCAGCTTGACGAATTACAACTTCCTTGAGGGAAGATGGTACAAATGACCCTGGGGGACCCGTTGCTGTGTTTCTATGCACTGACTTCTATGACCAAATGTATGGATCTCGAAGACTGTGACTCCCAATCCTTATTGGCTGATGTCGACATCCAGAGAGGATGAGTTTGATAGACACTTACTACGGCCCCACAGATCAATCAGCTGAACTCTGGAATTCTTTCCTAACCAGCTTTACCCACTTTTTGTGACTCTATTACATCTATTTTGGAATCCAATCCACAACATTTTATGATTACAGGTGACTTTAACAACCATTGTCAGGAATGAAACTCTGACCTTAGTGATAGTGAAGTTCGCACGTCCATGGTAAAACGTTTCTCATAAAACAACCTCTTCCAACTCCTATCTGAACCGATGCAGATACTTGAATACACTAGCAGCCTACATTGTTTACTAGTTACCGACTCTTCTGGCACAATCCTTGACAGTTGTACTCTTCCCTCTGTTTCCAATTCTGATCATTCCACCATATGCTGTAGTTTTTCACTTTGTCATATATCAGACTGCCCTTTCAAACAAGGTGCCAGGTCATATAATTCAGCCAATTTTGCCGACCTAAGTGAAGCTCTTCTATCGTCCCCATAATATATTGGGACTATTATTTTTCATGATGTAGATGATTCTGTTTATTCCTGTTCTAGTCTCTTCCTAGAGATTTTATACCCTAACGTGAAGTACTGATCAAACCAAACGACAGACCAAGGATAAACCCATTTATAAAGAGATTGATACAGAAACGCAGCATAGCCTGGAAACGTGTAAGGGTTGAGAGGACTGGTTTGAAACCACCTGTTGCCTTTTATGGGTGACTGCCGGTCTCAAGTCAGGAGTGAAATCTGTTTCTTCACATTGGTATTGGAAGAGAAATGTTGATACTTTGGCGAGTCTGGAATCTCTTTGCTATCATTGTTGGGTTTGAAATTAATGAATATGGATCATGTTTTTCTGTACTATTAAGTGATCAGATAAAAAAAACCTTGGTCTTTTCCCCTGGAAGATTATCTGAATCATGAATGCTTTTTTTTTTCAATATTTCAAACAAGTACACAATAAGGTTGTTAGTGAGATCAAACTTTCTATGCAAGCCTGCTTCTCTAAGCTATGCAGTCCCCCAGACAGTAAACAAATAAAGCATAAAAGTTGGTGGGGTTTCTCAGAGTAGTTGCTCAGATTAAACTTCACGAACAAATCTCCCCACTCCTCGATGCGAGTATGATAATATCTGATAATGCTAAAAAAAGTGACATTTTCAATGTATATTTTGCCAGTCAATGCAAAATAATCCCAAGTGACAATCATCTTTCTGTGCCAAATTTTGCTTTCCAAACTGACTTTCGTTTAGATTCAATAGACATTTATGAAGATGATGAGAGAAAAATGTGACTATATTTGCGCAGCTCTTCTGCTACTGGACCAGACAGAATTGGTAATTTCCTATTTTAAGAAACAACAGAGAGCATATATGAGTTTCTGACCAAGTTCTTTCAACTTTCACTACAAACATCTTTTTTCCTTGTGCTGTAAACCAACTCACACCAATCGTGCATGATATTTATAATAGCCTCGAGTCTGGCAAAGAAGCAAGAATGATTTTCGTTACCGTTTCAAAGGCCTTCAATAAAGTTTGGAATGTAGGACTCCTTTTTAATTTATGCCAGTTAGGGCTTTCTGCTCCTTTAATCAAATGGATAAAAAGCTACCTTTCACACGGAGTCCAACAGAGTTGTTTTTGATCATTCAAATAGCTCTCAACCTGAAATTGACCTCAAATATAAAAAATATATCCAGCAGGCTTGTTTCAAATACACTCATCCTACATATTCCCAAATATGACTGCACACTATAGGTTACAGACTACAGTTGTGATTGGCTGGTTGCGCATCCCAACGGAGATAGTCCGTAATTGTGAAAATACTGTGTTTTCAGCATGCTGTAGCTTCTGTTTGAATAAAGTTAGCTAAGTCAGGTTTGCTGCATCGCAGAGTTGCTTCATTGGAGGTCATATAGGTGCACTGTCTTCCAGGCCAGGTGGGAACTTTATGGTGGGGAAGGACAATGATGTGACCCTGGCAAGAGCACAGTTCATACACCTGTATAAAGCTGACATCCAGGTGTTGTTTCGTATTTCAATTATCACAAATTAACGAGCTGGGAATTGTATGACAAAAATCCGTCCATATTTTTCTGACATTTTCATCTGTTAAATGCCGTTCACGGAATTTCAAAATACCAAAATGCTGATTTTTTAGACTGAAAAATGCTAATATGAAAAATAGAAGGATTTATAACTGTGGTCTGTGGCCTATTAGGGCTAACTCTGTATGCATTGCATTCACATGGTCATGTTGTTATTCTATTATCGTCCATCAAGCAAGTTAAAAATGGGAAGTCAGCACTTTTTGACATCTGCCTGGACAATTTTGAGTGATCCTAACAACTTTTACATGGACGGAGTGTGCAAGATATGGTCCTGGGACTGTAGATCACAAGGCAAATGGTTCGGGCTATGGTATTGTGTATCTCAGGCCAGCTTATGAAAGGAGAAAAGAAGTTTTACGCCCACAGATCGGCAGTGAATATCAAGTTTAACAGTCTCAATTTTCTAAAAATTCATTAAGTATCACATTTATGTCACAAATCATTGTGCATAGACATGTTGCACCTATCAGTGGAACCACACTGCATAAATAATAACAGGATTCGCTGCAAGACATTTAACAAGTGCACAGGCCATGCCTCCTTTGCTGACTGCTTGGTAGATAGATATCTTCCATAGCCCTTTGTATTTAGCGATACCTCACAGGTACCACACAGGTAATCATATGTGTGTATGAGAAATTAACAATGCTAATATGATATGAATAAATTATGCTAATCCCATTGACATGAAACTTAGTGACCCTCTGTTTCAAACTTTTAATTTTGTGGCATTGTCATTGTAGGCCTACAGCCTCCATTCATATGCAGAGCTGTTTATACAAAATCATGTCAAAGTGATTTTCGGCATACCAGAAAAAAATGCGCATTGTCTGTCAGTAGAGCTGTACAAATCTTAGGTAAAATGTAAATTTCCTTGTTTTTTTTTTTTTTGGTTTTGTTTTTGTTTCCCCCCCACCCCCTTTTATTTTTATTTTTATTTTTTATTTTTTGGTAGACAAAAGCTTGTCATATATGTGTGTCATTTGACTGGGGTAAATCATTTCAAATCAGGCATGCTGACTTTGTTGAGCTGTTGAGTTCATCAGCATATTATTTTCACATAAATGAATCAATTTTAATGGATGACAGCACTTATGAACTGCAGATTTTATAACTTTTACCAAGCTAGTGTACATAGGTGGCAAAACATTTGAGCTTCGACATACAACCACATAAAATTATAAGTTTCAGAAAGTGAAACAAGGGGGAAAAAGTTAGCTTCCATTAAACACTTGCCTGAAAACACTTGCACCTGATAATTGGATTGATAATTGGATTGATAATTGGATGCTTATCAAATTTAAAATCAGAGCACTTGAGAATACAAATATGCATTTATGATATTGGAGTAACTGTACAAACTTTTGTCATTTTCTTTCTAATATGTGCACATACACCAGAAACCATGTCAATGTACCACAACTTATACAGTCTACTGCAGAAAAAAAGGCATAGCACTATTGGTTTGTGGAAGCTGGATCACCCAACTGCCCTCCTAATGTTCAAACAAAGGGCGCGTTAAAATTCCATAATTTTAGTACCAAAAAACATAATTTGCTGAATACTCCTACTCTAATCTGTGACCTACTGGTCTTTAACTGTGCACTTTGATGGGCTAACAATGTTTGAACACTGAAACTGTTCCATTGTCTGCCATAATTCAGATTATATCAGGAAAATACTGCCATAATGACTGGTATTAGATGCTGACTTGGTGTAACTGATACTCTCCTCATCCGTCATTAATGCCTCAGCAGTGATAGATGTCATATTTTTTGCAGACAAATGTTACGAATCTATCCATAAATAGTAAAAAAATCACCAATTTCACCTAAAAATTCATAAAATTTTAGCAATATATTCAAATTTGGGGTTAAAATTAAGGGGTGGGGCATTGTAATTTGATCTCTCATTGTAAGGGCAGGACATGCAGGCAAGTGATTATGGGTTTGCATCATAGCCCATTGTGTATCGTTTTCATATTGGACAGAAAAGATTTGATTGGATGCAATTATATAATTTTCCTCAAAATTTAAATTAATTATTTTATTTGTCATAAAAACTGATTTTTCAGATTTAAAGGTTGCTCGCAAAAAAGTTGATATTTTCTTTAATATTGAAGTTTGGTAAAGTTAATGCAAATCCTTTGCACAAAACAAGCTGTGGCTTCAGTTACACAAATTTTTAAAAATTTCGACAAGTCTATAAGGTTACAGACTACAGTTGTGATTGGCTGGTTGCGCATCCCAACGGAGATAGTCCGTAATTGTGAAAATACTGTGTTTTCAGCATGCTGTAGCTTCTGTTTGAATAAAGTTAGCTAAGTCAGGTTTGCTGCATCGCAGAGTTGCTTCATTGGAGGTCATATAGGTGCACTGTCTTCCAGGCCAGGTGGGAACTTTATGGTGGGGAAGGACAATGATGTGACCCTGGCAAGAGCACAGTTCATACACCTGTATAAAGCTGACATCCAGGTGTTGTTTCGTATTTCAATTATCACAAATTAACGAGCTGGGAATTGTATGACAAAAATCCGTCCATATTTTTCTGACATTTTCATCTGTTAAATGCCGTTCACGGAATTTCAAAATACCAAAATGCTGATTTTTTAGACTGAAAAATGCTAATATGAAAAATAGAAGGATTTATAACTGTGGTCTGTGGCCTATATTTCACCAACCAAAGCTTTACAAAGACTAATATGACACAGTTGTCAATACTGGTAAATTGGGAGGCCATAACACAGATTAATGAAGCTAAACTGCTGGGAGTAATTACTCAATATTGACATTTTAACCCCATGTTGCCAAACTCTGTATATATCTCAGAAGCTTTGCCTATTGAAGTACCTTAAAACATTCATGCAAGCCTTTTTTGGCCATATGCTGACAATGCCATTGTCTAACAATGTTCTCAATATTGCGATGTTGCTTGGGAGAATTAGAGTAAAGACTTGTTTTAGAAGGTAGCCAGGATGCAAAACAGACACATCATATCTTGCTTCATTTCGTCCCCTTTGAAACAGTTGTGCTGGAATCCCCTCAGTTTTAACATCAAATTTCACAAGTGCCTTCAGCTGTATAAAGCTGTACATAGTCTCACCCATCCTTACATTCACGACAAATTGGTAAATACTATTAAAATTGCCAGATGATGTACTCATTCTACTCCACAATTCCTCTTCTATATCTCCAAGTCTACTTTTAGAATATCATTGTACCATTTTGTTTGTAAATATCAATATTTGTATTCATTGCATTTTTTTAAAAACACAGCGTCGGAATGTAAACTAGCTTTTTGCTTATTCTATAACCCTGTATAATAAATACAGTCATTTTATCTTATCATTAAAACTATCTGAGATATGTCTTTTTATAACGAGATAAAAAGTGGTTATAAAAATAAAATTGCGTATAAAGAGATAAAAAGTCGTTATATCGATATTTTTGTCTCGCCAAAATGAAAGTGGGCTTAACACATATGAGCTACCATGGTAAAGTTATACCTTGGAGGTCAAATTCAAAATTTGTCATGCTTGTAGTCTTTGCATGTTTGAGGAAAAGTTGTCTCGAAGTGCAAAGCTCCTCCTCCGCTTAAAAAAATCACACTTATACCACCACAAACTTTCTTTTCACACAACAAGCTACACTTTGTGTAACACAGAACATACATTGTTTTATAAGTGTAGAAAACAAGGAGAAACACATACGCGCCATTGTACTGAAGCTTCTCTATGGGTATCAGGATACCATCTTGACCTTCAGCAACAGAGAATGTGGTTTCATCATGTTCACACACTGAATAACATAATAGAGAATCCAACTGAACAGTGATATGTATCATTGCAATACTTAGTGGATATAATAAACATTCAAAGAAAAAGTCATTAAATGGTAAGATGCCAGTGCCTCCAGCGCTGAAGGAAACTGAAAGAAAGCCTTAAGCTCTTTTCCCAACGAAAATAGTCATAGCTTGCTCATGAGTTTTTTCTTTCACCAAAACAAAGAACTAAAAGAAATATAATAGTTTTTCGGGAACCGTTTTCATTGCAATGTTTACGCATGTATAACTTGGGTAAGCATCATTCATAAACTATATCAAACTTAAAACTTGAAACATATTTATGCAATTTGTATTAGGACCTGCTCCAAATTCTCTCTCTCTCTCTCTCTCTCTCTCTCTCTCTCTCTCTCTCTCTCTCTCTCTCTCTCTCTCTCTCTCTCTCTCTCTCTCTCTCTCTCTGCATAAGAGATATACCTAAAACATTCTCTTTATGGTGCGAAACGCATTTTTTCACGATTTTAAGCCATTTTTAACCTTTGCACTTCTTATAAATTCATATGAGTGCACTCTGTCGTATATATATATATATATATATATATATATATATATATATATATATATATATATATATATATATATATATATATATATATGTGTGTGTGTGTGTGTGTGTGTGTGTGTGTGTGTGTGTGTCTATAAGAAGCTATTCCAAGTTAGCATATTTTATGCGCCTGGATATTCAAGCTTATGTGATTTATATGTTTCCCAGAATCCTTGGTGTAAGGTCCTTTAACTAGCCCTTTGTTTCAGTTGTAATTATATATTCATATTAAATTGTGCGAGCGTCAATCATCCTGATTGGCTGCACCCTTTGTCTCCCAGATACAAAATCTTTTTGGCCTCTTTCTCAGCTGCCGACCAGTTCAGACATTTTCTCTCTTTACAAGTTCCTTTCAACGGTTCTAAAAATTTGTCTTGATTTTTTGCGTCTTTTTGCCGTTGTAAATTTATTTTGTGGGCAGCTTTTTAGTGTTTGTGTAGGTAAGTGTTTTTTCGTTTGTCTATCACCCATTTGATCCGCCAAGTTGTCCTAAGTAATCATGATCTGGAGATGCCTGATCATGGCTTTTCTTCATGCTGGGGCAAACCTTACTCGTATTCTGGTCATCAGACATGGTTTTATTTGGCAGCTTGAGGACTTCCACACCAGGACACTTTATTATGACACAGAGCTCACCCACTGCCAGATCGCATATGAAGGAATCAGTGGCAGTATGGTGAACATAATAGTATGGTGTGCCATCTTGCACCCCAATTCCATTGTTCGGAGGCATCGTCCACAGATCATGGTGGTCCAGGGCAGTGGGAATGAGCTTTTTACCGCGCATTGCAACCAAAGTGTGGACTTTAGACGAACCAACATGTTGGATCTCTTCCTCGAGGAGTTTGGGGTCGAAAGCATAGTTGTGTGCAAGCTCTTTCATTGCCAGGGCAATTCCCAGGTTCATATCACCCATTCAATATGACTGGAGATAGGACTTGGTTAACATGTACATTGACACCATAGTGGACACTATTGAATAGGTGATTTCTGGCAGCACAGAGGGCTTAGGTACACCCCAGTGTCAGTGTTTGCTAATGATGGTGTACATCTTAATGACAATGGCCTTGAATACTTTTATAGAAGCATTCATGGCGCCATTATAAGGACTTTAAGTCCTGATGCAGTTCGGTGAGTATAAAATTGCATGCCAATTCTTGGGTGCAAGATTGAAGATAGCGATGCCTGTGTTGACAACCGAGTAAAGAGAGATTTAGTCTCATATCTCTATATTTTCTATCAATTTTACTAGTTATACGTTTATATACAGTACAGAAATAAAGTAATTGCAGCCTGTTTAGGTTCCCATCAATTTGTGTAGAAAAACCTCACATTTAATTGTCATTTTGCTGTATTATGCGCAGTATATCTTGTAAACTGTATTGAGACTTCCTGGTAGATGTACAAATTAGATGTCATCAACTTTATTTCTTTCATTTTAATCGACTTGTATGTGCCTTGCACATGCTTGCCAGTGTGCAGTCATGCTGTGGCTGTGATTCGTGTAGAAAGTCTCCAGCACAGCTGTGGGTCGTGTATACAGTATGGCAGTGTGGCTTGTGCAGGTATTCAACAATTCCTGCTAGCCAGTGTGCAGTTGTTTACTGTGGATCCTAACAGTTAACCCTGTTGGCAGTGTGACACCTTGAAATAAACATCTTGAAGCATGCTTGACACTGTGCAAATTTGTCACTCTGGGTCATGTGAGCAGTAATACTTGTTGGCAGCGTTGCATGTGGTCATATGTTGTTACATGCTTGCCAGTGGGCATTCCATGATTGTCGGGCTTGTTAACAGCCAACCTGTTGGCAATGTGGCATGTTGTATATCAGTATTTTCACTGTATGTCATTGTGCAGATTATGACCACATACATTTGATATGCTCGAGGGATTTGCTTAGCAATTAAACAGTTTTTAGGCCTGATATTAATTCAGCTTTCCATAAATGCAATTTTAGGAGTCATTAGGATTTTTCATTTTTTGCCAGGATGATGGCCACTAAACAGTACATATCTGCTTCATTTTCTTTCTACCTTTAAAGATTTGTTAGACATGGCAGCTCGTCTACATCCACTCCATCTAGAAAGGTGAGAGAGCAAACAGTGCAGCCACCACCTGCACTAGCCCCTCCAAGGAGAAAAGAAAACAGGACACGCAACAATAGCATGAAGCATCCCCTTCACATCCCTCCCCAGCTGCTGCCCCTGTGACAAGCATGGATTATGCACAGTTTGAACATCTCGCCACTATGTTTCAAACCACCATGGCAGTGGGCTTCAAGGCCCTCTTAGAGGCCCAATCAGGTACGAACTTGTCCCAGCAGTCATACGATACAGCTAGTGACTCTTCTCATCAACCCAGTGGGTTGGATGAGGATAACAACAGTGGAAGTGATTCAGAAGTTGAGTCAAAAGAAATAAATGCTAGTAATATGTATTTAGTCCTTCCCATAGCTCACATTTTCCCCACTCAACATTCAGTAGTCAAGGCTCTTTCCTACCCTATTCCTGAGAAAATCAAGAAAAAAAAATAGGATGGAGAGTATATTGATCTTGCTACCCTGTTAGACAGGAAGCCAAGCCTCAAAATTATGATAGAAGCAAGGCCTGGGTAGGAGGTTCCCTCCCTTGTATGGAAGGAGAAGCAGTCGAGAAGCAGGAACCCATTGTGATTGCCGAACTTTGACACCCAACTGAAGGCAACCTTGGGCTTCTGTAATTTGTTGGGCAAGTGCTATAAAGGTCACTCCTTTCACATAGTCAAAGGAAAACTTGATTCTGAGAACAATGTGCCTGATAGCATCATCAGGCTTAGAGGCCACTGGAAGTCAGATGCGATCAAAAGATACATTTCACAAAATGACAGTATTTCGCAAAATATATAATTCAACAGTTCACTTAATATGTTTGGTTGTCATGTGTGGCCTATCCCTCTATATCGGAGCACCATTTGTAAACAAATCTGACAGAGATTGGGTGACATGTGGTAGTCTCACATCACAATGGAGGAATTATAACTGTCTTAAATCAGGGATTTGAGTCCATGTGTTTGTAGTGGGCACGGTTAGGTGAGCATGGTGGCAGCTCGATTAAATCTGCTGCAATAAACGTCTGCGTTACCAAAGAATAATTATGATTATATTCCAAACAAGGTGTTATTTGTTGAGTGGTGATTCTTCAAGGTCAGTGCTCAAAGGATTAAATCATGTCCATAAGAGCTCAGTGGTTGACTGACATAGGCTGTGGGATCAGTTAACAGGTTGAGGGCTATGGTTCTGTAAGGCAGTGAAGCTTAATTGCATGTTAGATATTTTGCTTGAAAGCCCTGGTGACTGTGGTTATCTATAAGCTGTCCAGAAGTGTTACTAAATACTCCTGTTTATATAAAAAAAAAAAAAAACCCACACGTGTTTTGATTTTTCAAGCTCAGTGCTGAAGATATTAGATTATGTCTATTACAGTAAATGGTTGACTGACATAGGCTGTGAGCTCAGTCAACAGGTTGAGAGCTATGGTTCCGTATGGTGGCAAAGCTTAATAGCATGTTAGCTATTTTGCTTCAAACCCTGGTGACTGTGGTTCTCTGGTATACTGTCTCTCATTGAATACTTCTGTAAAACAGGAAAACACAAGTATCATTTCCTTTGAATAAACTTGTGTCAGAGAGGGCCACATGTTGCATTCTTTCTCTGCATAGTCCTTTTTTACAGCATGCTGAATTAGTGTAGTTACATCATGTTGCCCATCAGGGAATCACACAGTATGGTGGCTGTTGTCTTTTTCTAACGATGGATAGCCTGCCATAATTATATTGTATTTGTGATGGCCTGGGCTTATCACCCGACTGTTATCTCCATTTGTGCATCTGTGGTATGTCAAGTGTTCCCACAGTGTCAGGTCCGTACTGATTCCACTACTAGGCTTTATGTTCAGGTAGTTGAAGTTTTCCATATGTGTAATATGGTAGAGCAATAACTCTGCGTTCTCTCATAGACCGCCATGTGGCGCTGCGGACAGCTTTCATCAGGGTATCCAATAGCGGATCAACCTGAGTAGCGTCACGTACTATGATGTGTTAACGCATAGTGCAAACTGAGCGTTTTTCTTGGCGAATGAAATAACCAAGTGTAACTCATAGGCCTAATCATGATAATGTTGTCAATAATAAATACTTTTTGTAGAAAGTAATGCAATCGAGGAATCAACCCAATACACATTGTTGTGGAGTTAATCACATTTGATTTTAATTTTAATTTAACTTTTAACGCTACCTGCCGACCCTCCCCCCACACACCCACCCACACACATACAGTAACACTGTAAAACTTTTTTCATTTGATTCATCTACAATAACATATTCTGATGAGGTTTTCTACTTGTCTTTATTTTTGACATAATGACAACACACCCGGCAGATAAAATACAATCGACTTCTTACACTGTAAGTTACAGTGTTGCCAACCCTCCCGAATTACCCGGGAGACTCCTGGAATTTTATGCTTAAAATTCTTGGAAAAAGTGTGGATTTTTGACAATTTTGAGTCACCTCCCGGAAATTCATCAATATTTCCCTTCCATATTTCATATTAATTTATCAATATCCCTTAATTTTACTTTCTATTTCCCGGATATTAAGTTTGGCAGGTTGGCAACACTGTTCTTAAAACGCCATATGATGACCAATGTTTTATCCTACTCGATGCTCCATTATCGCCCACGATGAACCGGGTCACATTAAATCCTTGCAACAGGAGTCTTAGGAAATCCTCATGCTGTTGAATCCATATTATGTGCTATGTGGATGATTTGTTATATGTGATTATTGCACTATCTTAACAAGTTAATGAGTGTTGCAGAGCAATACATAGTCCCCCGCTCGTCGCCCACGAGGTTGAATGGACTACTATATAGGGGTGCGACCTAGATGAAAAAAAAAAAAAATTAAAAAGCCCTTTAAAGTGACCCACATATTTGACCTGGTGACCTAGTATTGCTTTATGGCACATTCTTAGATTAAGCTTCACATTTGTGTAAAATTTCATTAATCTAAGTAAAAGGACAAAAAAGTTATGGCCCGGACAAGATTTTGAATGGATTTCACAGTGATCTAGATATTTGACCTAGTGACCTACTTTTGCCATGTGACACAACAACTTCCCAGGTAGTACTAAGATAATAAATTTGGTAGCTGTAGGTATTATAGTAAGGGAAATATGCCATGGCCAAGGTTTTACATGGAGTTTACACTGTGACCTAGATATGTGACCTAGTGACCTAGTTTTGCGTCGTGACACACTTTTAGGTCACAATACATTATCAGTAGAATTTTATACCAAGAAGTCAAAATTTTTTAAGAATTACAGTAAGGACATGAAAATACTGTACATTTATGTATTACTGTGACCCAAATATTTGACTTAGTAACCTTATTTTACTTTACGACACATTTCCATGTTAAGTTTCACATTTTTGTAAAATTTCATCAATCTAAGTAAAAGGACAAAAATGTTATGGCCCCGACAAGTTTTTACATGGATTTCACATTGTGACCTAGATTTTGAACCTAGTGACCTACTTTTGCCATGCTACACTCCAGCACCCCAAGAAGTATGCACATAACAAAGTTAGTAGCTGTAGGTATTATGGTATAAAAAATTTGGTGCTGACAAGGTTTTACACAGAATTTTATACTGTGACCTATATATTTGACATAGTGACCTAATTTCCCCTCATGACACACTTTTGGGTCACGGTACATTATCATGTAAAATTTCATAAAAAGAGGTTCAAAAGTTAAAAAAATTACAGCCAGGACCTGAAAATTCTGTATATTTACATATTGTGGTGACCCAAATATTTGACCTAGTGACCTAGGTTTGCTTTATGACACTTTCTTAGACTAAGCTACACATTTGTGTAATATTTGATGACTCTAAGCAAAAGGACAAAAAAGTTATGGCCTGGACAAGATTTTGCATACATATGTATTCTGTGATCCAGATATTTGACCTAGTGACCTACTTTTGGCACACGATATACCTCTATCCTAGGAAGTACAAACACATTAAATTTGGTAGCTATGGGTGTTATGGTGTTGGAAATATGGCCCGGAGAAGCTTCGGAAGGACGGACGGACGGACAGAAGGACGGAAGGACGGACGGATGGACGGACGAGGTGCAAACCTATAGTCCCCAACCAAGTGGGCGGGGGACTAATAACTGTCGAAGAATATTCTGTATTATTGCATTTCTTTCGACCATGTAGCGCTACGCAGGAATGTAACAAGCAAAATGCGGTTCCCGGTCACCGCGGTTCAAATGGATTTTTCACTTTTTTAACACAACATACGAACAAATGCATTCATGCTCTGCTATAATCTTATCTTTCGTGTGTGTAAAATTTATTTGCAGATATTACGTGAAAAGGAACATTTTTTGCACTTTGACTGCCAATACGTACAATGTTATCACAGTGTTTGCAAATCCGCCGAAACCAATGTTCACCCGCAGGCGAGTACCCGGATGAAAGCGATGACTCGCGCCGTGTAGTGGAGGTTTCTGGAAACTTAAGAAACTGCCCTTCCCTATTGTGTACACACACACACTGACACACACGCAATATATATATATATATATATATATATATATATATATATATATATATATATATATATATATATATATATATATATATATATATAGATCAGGAAATCCATTAACCTACAGAAGTGGCCACGATCAACTCCGACAAATTCACCAGCCAATCATCATTTATAGTGGTAATAACCGGGATATGCTTATGTGTGATAAACTGTTTATTGTGACTTTCACCTGGTGCTGCTACAGAAATTGTCTTACCCCAGGTGCCAATTTGATGCTCACAGTGACTTTTTCATGCAAATGTCAGGATGGACAATGATTGGATCCTTATAAGACTGTGTTATTTACATCCAAACTTGTGAGAGAGTAAAGCTGAGGGAGAGTAAAGCTTCATATGAGACAGACATTCTTAAAATTTTAAGCCAAGAGCAATGATAATCTTAGTTTTAACTTTTGTAAGTATTGATCTCTTGTAAAAATTCTTTTGGTACAAACTGCAAGTTCCAAATGAAGCTATTAATGAATCCCCAAGTGTATGTGACCCGAGTTAGGGGCAAGCCTTTGGTTTTATGCCCATCCATTTGCCAGGTCTTTCAGGTCGTTGACAATTTTGACAGCTAGCCTCACATTTGTAATGATTTTGTGATAAAGTCGGCTGGGGGGATTCTGAGGAATTCGTGAAAAAATTGGACCCCGGCCCGCAATATCGGCCCACAATACCAATCAAACCTCTGGAGTTTGCTAGCCTGTCAATTCTCTGGCAACAAGCTACCTTTGGTCACGTCTCACTGGTGTATTATGATTCCGACTTGAGTGCTTGACATTGAGAATGAAAGTTGCATTGAAAAAATATACAGGCATAAATATCTAACCAGACTCATGAAATCTAAATATGTTTCCGTTTCTTAAGCCTATTCAAGTCCAGTTAACAAATACAGATAAAATCATCATTAGGAACTATATTAAGAATGGCTAACTTGGTTGATCCAGACTACCCCACCCACCAGTCGCCATGTGCCCGACGCACAAATTTACCTGTTGTTATCCACAATGCACAGGGCAGTCGCCATGTGCCCGACGCACAAATTTACCTGTTGTTATCCACAATGCACAGGGATGTTACCTTGGCCTGTAGTCCTCCATCACGCATGTTATTAATTTAGCCTGGTGAACTCGTACACTAACCACCAGTTGTTTCTAGATAATAGATGCCATTGGCTTCCAATTACACTGGCGCATTCACAGAAGAAATGAAGGGTTGGTCAGTATCGGTCCTATGTCGTTTTGGGCTTGTGTTTCTTGGTTTTATGTGTTTCGATGTTAGCGTAGCGTCTGAAAATTTTCTCGAATACTATTATACTAAGAAACTGTAGACTTGGTGTGATTATAGATCCATACATGATTTTCACCTTTGACAAAGACGGCTGAGTGCATCTAAGATTATGCAAATTAGGTACATTTGAAATCTTGAATATCTTCTAAAGTATTCCAGGTGGAAATGCCATTCCAACTTCAACGCTTGTGCTGTGGGCGTGTCCAATGAACCACGAACAAAAGTTGCAGAATTTTAATTTATGCTCATTAGGCGCACTAAAAAGGTTAAAAATTGAAAATCTTCAAACCTATTATAGGTAGAGGGGCCATTCCAACTTGAATACATAGTTTTTCCTGTAGGTGAATGCATCGAACCACAAACGGAAGTGGTAAAATGTTTTTACGAATGCTTACCTTGGCCATTGTAAAGTTTTAGTGTTGAATATCTTCACAGCTATTGCAAGTAGAGGTGCTACTCCCATTTAATTCATATGGTTGTATTGAAGGCACATCTGACAAACCACAAATAAAAGGTGTAACATTCCGATTTATTCAAGTTTTGAAGGTACACAGACCGATTTACTTTCAAGCAAATCTTCTTTTCCAGTTACGTGTATTACAGTTCCAATATTTGTCATTGCAAGTTGATTCAGATCTATATACTTTCCATCTCGCTCCATTTCAACCGTGGAAAATTGTCATATATTTTGGTCAAGAATAAATGAGAAATTTCCTGTATATTTTTTCTATCATTGGACCCTAATACATATAATTAGAAAGCAGCGAAAAAAGCGAGATGATACTTATTATAAATCCAAAAAGTGGTGCCATACTTTTGTGTGCACTTTGAGCACTGAATGTGAAAGAATTGATATGATCGTAGGAGTCAGGCCAAAGTCTGCCAGCAATCCGCGCCGCATGTTATGCATATATACACGCATGCATACATACATACATAATAGGCTCAGAATCATGTTGAGTAGTTACCCGCTGAAGACCCTTTAATTTATTTGGGCTGATACAGCCTATGTCAAACTTTTACAGAGGAACGTGTGCAATATGGACAATAGTAATTCCATATGTATATAGGTTAGACAGGGACAGGTTCGTTTATGGAGAGTAAAGAGTTCGGACTGTGGAATAGCGTGCCAACTACTAGGAAGTGGTTCTGGGCAAAAAGACACAAATACAATACAATACAATACAATACAATACAATACATACATACATACATACATACATACATACATACATACATACATACATACATATACGTTAAACATGGCTTGGTCATAAAATTTAGTATATTTACACGTGAGCTATAAACCTTCAGCTCTGACCTTCGTGTTGTTCTCAAGGTTGGTTCCTCCTGTTAGCAGTAAATTTTTATTTATCCAGCTGGGACCTGGCCAAAAGTCAAGTTTTTTTTTCATTCGGGCTGTAGTCAGCCACGCAGTCGATCTGACAGGGGAGCCATCTATATTTGGGCTTGCTCAAACAGGCAGTGAGCAGACTTCAAACAGTTTGTTCCAGTGGGGGCATGGAGAGCATCAAATGAAATAAAACACATTTTGTAGAAATGTTAAAATTAAAGCAAACGAATAGAAGAATAGAAAACAGGAAAAAAAATCAGTAAAAACTGCGACCTCTAGCAGGTCTACATACACGTGGCTCCTATGTATGTATGTATGTATGTATGTATGTATGTATGTATATATGTGTGTGTGTGTCTATGTATGTATGTATGTATGTATGTATGTATGTATGCTAAAACACAAACCGCAAGGTATACAAATAGAATTTAAACTAAGACGAGTATTCTGGCACTGACGATAGTCACTTGAATTTACCATGCATCTGGGACCAATTCTGATTAATGTGCAGTATTATCAATGTACAACCGTAATCTACTGCAGGATAGCCACCCCAATTCCTCTCTGAGGCAACTGGCATAACAATACTTTAAAAAACAGACCCCCCCCCCCCCTGCCGGAAACGGCAACATTGAAATCATCTAGGCAGCACATCAAGCCAGGCGATACGACCAAGCAAACACCAACGATGATCAAGACAGCACATCATGGCAGACGTCACGCCTGAACTAACAACAATGATCATCGAGGCAGCACATAATGCCAGTCGTCACGCTTGAACTAACAACAATGATCATCGAGGCAGCACATAATGCCAGACGTCACGCCTGAACTAACAAAAATGATCATCGAGGCAGCACACCAAGCAGGACTAAACTAGCAACAAACATCACTCACGACTTTGATTTGGTAATTATCTTACGTTTTTGAACTGTAGATGTGCAGAATATGTTTATATAACACATCCGTCCATTAAAATGATTCAACACTGCAACCACATCATAGACAATTGACGTAAAGTGAGAACTTGAATGGATTGACGGTTAGTTAATGACTTCCATTTATTAGTTTGGGGTCATCACCATTTCCGAATCGCCATCTTGACATAAACTGTTCCTTACATTTTTTTTACCAAAAAAAAAAAAGACTGGCCTGCAGACCACCGCATGTTTCTAAAATGATTCGCTTAAAAACCAAGAAAGGAAAAAGTAAAATAGCTGTGAGAGAAATCTTGCATCTGCAAATGCAGATTTAGATTTAGTCATCTTTATTTGACATCGGGCATAAATATGTTTGTAGTTGTGTCTGGATGGGCATTCCACCGTAATTTTTGATGGACGCTTCATCGAAAAAAGTCAAAATGATTCATATCTTATCTATCAGAGTGGCCTAATGAGATTTAAAGTGATACTGCTGTCTCTTATTTTACAAACTTTTGCAAAAAATATTTCTCTGGTAATCAATGGGAAAAGAAGAGTTTAGGAATTCGCAAGACATATTTTTAGGACCAGGCATACGGTATGCTATAACAATTGAGGACATTACGGTAATGAATAGATGACACGAGCCCAACAGTGACGTCTGTTTCCATAGACGTGTCCAAAGAGTGTACCTGTGTACAAATAAATATTTGCAAGGGTATAGCATGGAATTAGAAGTTGATCAGGCCAAATTGGAGGCCTGGGGGCTGAGGCCGGCTGTCTGACAAAGGCCCAGGTGGCAACGACCCCGGAAGCTCTGACTTTGTAAGCAATTTTAAGGACCAAAAGTGAGGTTTCTTGGAGCCAAACAGGAATACCTTGGCCTGTTACTTTCTGTTTGTAGTATGGCTAAAGCTGACAGCCTGAAACAGGCGTCAATATTATTTTTTCGAGTTTTGTGGGAGCATAAATCCTTCTTCAACACACTTCCCTGAGCTGTATATCGGTAATGGATCATGCTAACAGACTGAAATATTTACCACACGACTGGAGTAAGAAACTCTTAACTCAGGCCCTTCTTCTTTGGTGACCTGGATGTACATAACCCGACATCTGACATATAATCTAAACTTTTATAACTTAGGCCTACAAAAGTGATTTGGAAAAAAGGACCAAACATGGAAACCTTTCCTCGGGAACAGTTTTCGCGTGCGCTGGGTTTTGTGAGTTAAAGGTCAAGGGCATGTGGCCACATCCTTCAAAACAAACATGTTCTTTGGAAGTTTATTTCAATTTTGCATGAATGTTGGACACCACAAGGCCATCTAAGATGCCCTGGCACTAAAGTATGATGATCACTTAGGCTTATGTTGTGCACCTAACATGTGATTCATACCTTGATAACTCTGGACGATTGAGAACATTTTAGTCATACCTACAAAGTGCAATTTTTAATAATTTTGGTATTAGAGAGTATACTTACCTTTCGACCACCATTGCTTAGAGCTCCATGTCTGGACCACAACGAGTTGGGACTCAATTGCTCTGAAAAAGACCTGGCATCCCGGTGGTGCTACTGATCGGTTCCTCTGGAAGGGGGTGGGGGCAGCTGGGTGGGTTGGTAGGGTGACGTCTGATGTATATGCGCCCCTATTCTTCCTTCCTCCTCGTCAGTGGACGTCACGTGTAGAGTGGAAGGTGGGAGGTCGGGTGGACCTCTTTGGTGGTCGAGAGGTAGGTATACTCACTAATACCCAAATTGCTAAAATAATACAAAGAGATATTAGGCTCTGTAGCATATGTGAAGGCAGCGGAAGATGGATTGGCTGGAACTTATTCAGTTAAACACTGATATACTTTCACAGGACAAAGAGGACAACCAGGAATCACAAGAATGGACACCAATAAAACTCCAGCCCAAAACCTTTTAGATTTTGACCAGGTAATGGTTACTGACAGACCATTTTCAGGACAATATTACTGTTTCTGGTTAAATGCTTGTTTGGATCAAAAGAAAATATCCAATGAGGTACTAAAGTAGCTTTCTAGCTACCACACAAAAAAATTTAAAGGGTGGACTGGAGGGTGGGGGTGGGGAGCTTATTAAAAAAAAACAAAAAACAAAAAAACAAGCAAGAAATATATGATTTGCTAAATCCATCACTTGATATAAGTCCATGAGAATTGAAGGTATCATTGCTGCTGCTTTATGCTGTCTCAATCTAGCTATGCCTCTAAGCAATACTTTCAGTTAAAAGAACTTGAATACATCAAAATCAAAACGAGCACATAAATGCGGTAGTTTTACTCCATGATAGTAATTTTTTATGGAACCATTCCTACTTAATCAATTACTTAAATATTGTACATATAAACATGTACTATTAGATAATGCAAGTAAGTAAAATAACTCAAAGTACCAACAAAAAGTTAAATAAAAAAAAAAAAAAAAACCTTCCATTGGCTCCTTAAATTTCTTAAAGTCAAACTGTCACAATAAATTTGAATTCATTGACCTCTTAGTTGATCACCTCATAAGTTAAGTGATACTTCAACAGTCAATTGTTCTAGAACATTGATGTCATATATTTTTCTGTGGGATCTTTCCTAGAAATCCACAATGAAGAATGAACCCAAGGTTCTACAGTAACCACTGCAACTGGTCAAACAAGTGTCCATTGCCAAATTATGGTCTGATTCAGACCACAACTGCTGTGGTATCATTGACACATTATTGTAACTTGACATAAATATCTGCCACCATTTAACGTCTTTTGAAAATTCACTGGATACATTTACTTTGATCCATTGTGAATAATGGTTCAAAGACCTCAAATGCTCTAAAATTCTCCATATAAAAACTCTGCCACGACCAACCCATTTGGCCACAAATTGGAATGGACTGATCAAAGATTGCACTTCAACCTTACATGCCTTAGTTTTGTGTTCCCATATATTCAACATTTCAAAAACGTCAGTCTTTTTGTCTTCGGGTACTGACGTGGTCATTGCTACTCTGTCAAAAAATATCCCGAGAAAAGCCATTTTCTCATTTGGAGGAATGGCTTTTTCTTTAGCCTCATCCAAACGTACTAGGTAAAGTAGTTCTCACATAAATGGGAAGGCTTCTTGAGCTTTGGAGTCAATATCAGCACCTTTTATATAGGCTGCAGATTGTTGTTCAAAAGGCAAAGCTCTGTCAATAAAGAACATATTTCTCCAGGAAAATGCCAAGAAAATAATGTTTCCTGGACACAAATTGTCTATGAGCTCTTTGCAGAGACTCCAACTGTCCCATTTTTGGGTGGGAGACCACCTATTATTATATATCTCTTTAAAAGTTTCCCATTCTCCCACTTAGCATTCCTTTTCTCCTGTTCAATCCAAAAATAATGTGTCCAAACTTGATCTGACGTGTTTTCTCAAAATTTCTGTCAATCATTGTCCATGCTGGCCTTGAAACTACACATTAAAGTCAAAATATGCACTAGAAAGCACTATTACAACCTGATCTTCCCAAACGTTTCTTACCCTGAAAGGGGTCCCACCCCATCTGAGACCCTTGCCCAGCTTGGTAGCTCCTCTCCCTCACACCCTTCCTCTCCATCTACCTACTGGCAAGGTGAATCCCCATCCCACTATCCCACTGGGGTTGGCATTTCTGTCTTTGTAAATCTGTTTTTAACAACATACAACCCTGTCCCAGAGAGTCAATAATACTTGCAAGATGATCAACAGAGCTGCATTCCAGTTTGAATGCCTATCCCATGTATCTCTCTCTCTATCTTGTTTGCATTAATCTGATGTTATGTATTAACAAATGAAAAAAACCCATGAGATTTAATCTGTTATATAAAATATAAAGTGGATACCGATTTAAATTCCACCAAAAGCACTTTTGGGACATGAGAGAGTTAAATGTCAAGTGTCAGCATGCTAGGAAGTGGTTGAGTATTCGCCACTCTTGCTTAGTTCTGGTTGGTCAAAAAGGACCTACCTGATGGGTTCAGTAAGTGAAAGGCGATCACAGTGGGAATAGGATTAAGTTTTCAGGGCAATCTGTCTCTAATAAAGACTGGGTGCTGTAGATTAGTGTCAGACATACAAATTTGTGCGGCCCATGCACATAGTGACCGGGGTGCATGTTAAAATTCTGGCAATGTTCCGGCTGCAACTTCGCCTTTATCAAGTAAGTATTGGATAATTGAGAGCTTTTGTATGCTTTAATATATTTCGTATTTAATTTGGTGGAGGTGTGTTTGGTTCACCATTGAGTAATGTAGACTTCCAACTTAACCATTTCTGAGCTCTTGTATGTTCTTTTTTTTGTAATCAGTGCATCTGTGTATGATTCCCCATTAAATAAATAAGCCATATTTGAGCACTCGTATGCTCTGATATATTTTGTATTTTGTGGATCCTGTGTGATTAACCATTCAAATCATGTAGGCTTCTTAATAAGCCATTCTTGAGCTGACTTTGGTTGCATGTATTTTGTATTGTGGGGATCTTTTATGATTTACCATTTGAATATCATAGGCTTTGAAGTAGCCATTTCTGTCACAAAAGACCAGAGATACGCATATTTTTCTAAGCTTTTGTTAATTCTCCAGTGTGGTGTTTTGTGAAGTATATTTGTCAAGTGTTTGTCTTAAAATTGCAAAGCAATTCCTCAAAACTGATATGTCTTTAGTTTTGGTGATTGATAAAACCAAGATTAAGAAAATTAAAAACTAAACAACAGGTTGGGTCTTACAATTGAAATCGGGCTGTGCCACTAATTACAATATAATGTTTCAGGTTTTATTATTTTTTCCTGATACCGTTCTTTGATTCTGAGTTGCAGCACTGAGGTCGACTCGACAAGCCACAATCCAGGACCCACCACTTCGTTTGTAGCCACCTTTCCAGTGTAAAATAAGTCAATATAGACATTTGCACGACGTACCGATTTGCTTCATTGCTGTGGTTTGTGCGGAAGGCGATGATGATTATCAGTCAGTTTGGATTCAGGATGGCGCTTTTCCAATAGTGCAACAGATCCTCCCAAGAGACCTCTAGTTCTCTGTGGAGAATAAACCCTTTTTACCTGAAAATTGGCAGTTAAGGGTTCAAATTCTTTTATAATTAATTTTCGCAAACGTCTAAATTAACACGATACTACTACCTTCATATTCCTTGTAAAGCAACCTGCCCATCAAGTACCATCCAGCATGCCTGTGGTAGCAGATATTATAACTGTCCGAGTCAATAGGTTTCCTTGGGGCCCATGTGCCCAAAGCACTCAAAGGAAAGCTGTTAGGTCAGTCAAAACGTGCTACTGAAAGAGTTAATATTAGGACCATCTAAGTGTTAATGAGATTATCATTATGAAGTATATACGGCAGGCCAGCTCGGAAATATGATAGGTCAGCAGTAACTTTACTGAACAATCTCCCACACTCTCAATCACCATGCAATGTTTTGTGAAGTAAACATGCAGTAAACATTTAATTTATTTTTAAAAAATTTAACTGGGTTGCAATGACTGTGCAGCCTTTACGAGACCATCACGATATCGCACAAAAAATATGTGAAAAGGCACTCTAAATCTAGCAGTTGGTTGGTTGAAGTGGTCGGTCAGGGAGGGCGGGGTACAGAGTTCAGTGGTCATTACAACGTCATGGTCTACCCCTTTGGATCTTTGAAAATGCATTTAGGAAAATATTGAAGTGATAATGATGATAAAAGGAAATAAAAAATAAAAAAAATGCACGCAAAGGCAATAAGGTTGTTACCTTGCCCATCCTGTGCAAAGTATGACTCATAACTCTATATAAAATCTCTCACCCTTGAACATATTTTCATTATATAGTATGTTCATAGGTAACATATTGAAGAAAGATAATGTCCTCAATGTATGAGGTCACTGAAGGAGGGCAAGGTTACTGGGGAATTTTTATTCCCATTTTCACTGAAAGTTTATATTTCTTATTGCAACATCTATGGTTTTGATAAGATTTTATCAAAAGGCCGACAATGAAGAGCTTGAATATGATGGCAGACTTTAATTATGGGCATCAATGCATATTTATTGACATGCCCCCATTTAATCTACCATATTACTTTAGCTGAAGGTACTTCAAAGTTGGACATGGTTTATGATTATTTACATGTATACAGGGATATATTTACTTGTTTCTATATAAAATCAAATTAATGTCTGGCAAACCTTCCAACTGCTACAGTTTGGTATATATACAAAATTCATGCTAAACATAAAAAAATGCCAAATATATTTAATACACAAATTATGCATTTTGATGGGTAACTTACTGCATACAAGGTAACATACATCTAAACGAATATATCAAACTTAATTTGGCGCTAAGGACATAACATGAAATTACCAGCGTTTACTGACATTGATAATTAGCCCATATAACTATTAAAAGTATATAATATTTTATTTCACCAATATGAAATGGAATTAATATACATCATTAACTTTTGGTACTCTAGACATATTAACTCCCTCCATATAGTATGTACCTGTACTGACATTGGCTATTTGGGTATACGTGCCGACATCGGCCACATGTATAATTTTGAGTTACCAACGTGCAATACCATGCCATTGAAAGTACTTGGGTTAAGTCATGCCACTTACACAGTTGTGACGACATTGATCATTTCATAGGGCCATACATGTATCCAATATGCATGATGATGTGAACATATATAATCAAAATCAAATGCCAGCAAATACAGTATATATGGTTCCTCCAAAAATGCAAACCATATTACAACTGTTTTTCACATTTTTGCCTTAGCCCTTGTACTTGTTATATATGACGTTTATAATCCAAGTTCTTGATTAAAACTGGAATATTCTTTACATGTGTAACTGTCTGGTCTATACGTAAATCGGCTATTTTAAAGTGCATAGGAACCTATATTGACATTGGGCTACATTTCCATCATTGTAAAAGAACAAAATTACTCATTCTCTCAAGCTAATGATATTATCCCTTTTTTGATCTGCTTTTTAAACAACCATAAAACACCACCTGAATCTCGTTTGGCTTCTTTGTGCTTGAGCCTTGTTTGCTTTTTTGTGCTTTGTGGTACGAAGAGAATGAAACACATCGTACTTTCTCACTATGGGACCTAATTTGTGATACATCATCTCGGTGTCTTTAAAAATGTTTCCTGCATACACAAAAGAGATCATATTCCCTTAGAAAGTGCCAAAGTTTCTCACATTTGTCATAAGTTGGACAATATTCTTGACTTTGTTCAGCACGTCTACTTTGCATGTTTCTTTCACACACTCAATTTCTTAGTTTTAATTCCATATATAGTAAATATCATTTATATCAACATTTTATCAGCTACAGTTGGCCTACTGTTTTTGACACATATCAAAGTTATCATGCTGACCACTGGCTAGGCCCTGTGTGCCAGACAACGGGTTGTACATTATCATTCTCCTGGGGTGTTGTACCTCAAAGTAGGATGCAGATGTCTCGAAGTTTATTGGCTTTATTGATATATTTTGGTACAGCAAGTGAAATGAGTCGGTAGCATACATACACCCATACAGACACACATACATAAAAATACACACAAACATACAGGCCAGACTAAGTACACATAGGACCTGACGTTAGATGTATAACAAGTTTCTTTCTTTCTTTCTTTCTTTCTTTCTTTCTTTCTTTCTTTCTTTCTTTCTTTCTTTCTTTCTTTCTTTCTTTCTTCTTTCCTTCCTTCTTTCTTTTTTTCTTTCTTTCCCCCTTCTTTTGAGGAATGAAGATTCACTTGAACCTCCCGAATCCCCCAAGATCCACCAACAGTTGTAAGTAGCGTTCATGCTCGATTTCCCAGATTGTGCCATTTGTGTATTTTAATTAAAGTGTGTGTATCAACACACACTTTTTTGTTTTTTCTTTCTCTCCTTTTCTTTCTTTCTTTCTTTCTTTCTTTCTTTCTTTCTTTCTTTCTTTCTTTCTTTCTTTCTTTCTTTCTTTCTTTCTTTCTTTCTTTCTTTCTTTCTTTCTTTCTTTCTTTCTTTCTTTCTTTCTTCTTTACCAGCAAATTTGTCCGACACTTTTCTCGGACACTATTTCACACAGAAACTCCAAACTTGGCATGATTGCACCTCCATACAAGGAGTTTGACCGTTTTATACAGAGGAATAAAGATTTTTAAAATTATGCAAATTAGGGGCATTTGAAATTTTAAATCTTGAATATCTTCAAAAGTATAATAGATAGAGATGTCATTCCAACTTCTTCTATGGGGTTATTGATCATTGCACATCCAGTGAATTTAAAACAAAAGTTGTAACAATTTAAATTATGCTAATTAGCAGCATTTGAAATTTTTAAACTTAAATATCTTCAAAACTATAATAGATAGAGAAGTCATTTCAAATTTTACTAGGGGGTTGTTGACCATTGCGCATGTAATGAATCTAAAAACAAAAGTCGTAGCAGTTTAGATTATGCTAATTATAAGTATTCGAAATTTTCAATCTTGAATATCTTTAACACTATAATAGATAGAGATGTCATTTCAACTTTTACTAGGGGGTTGTTGACCATTGCGCACCTAATGAATTAAATATAAAAGTTGTAGCAATTTAAATTATGCTAAATAGCACCATTAGAAATTTTAAATCTTAAATAACTTCAAAGCAATGAAAAATAGAGACACCATTCCAACTTCGACCCCTGTGTTACAAAATAGCAGTACATTGCCATACCAATATGCTTTGAAGACACACACACTGATTTGCTATGCAGCAAATCATCTTCCTAGTTGTGTTTGATATACTTCTGATTTTATGTGCACTGTACCCTGTATGAGCACTTTTTGGTAAGTTTGGTCCTCGATATAAGTGTTTGCAGACTTCACCCGAGAACCATAGCATCATGGAATTGCAGCATTGCATCATCCTTTTTCCGTGTGTGTGTTTGTTTGCATTTCTTTTCTGCATAATCGTTACCACTGTAATGATGTATATGTTGTGGTTATGTCACAAGTGAGTTTCGTAACTGCAGAGATATGTGGGTAAATTTCTTGAAAATTGATGAGATTTATAGTTGATTGCACGTGTCGGAGTCGAGACAAAGGAACTGCCCCCCCCCCCCCCAGTTCAACATGATGGGTGAACAGGAAGCCATGGTCCGCTTATAGGACCGCCGATCTGCAATAAAGGGGTCTGTTGCAATGCGGATAGATCACATTAAAAATGATTATTGAAAAGATTAAGCAAGAAGTAATAAAACAGAAAGCGACAGATATTGAAAGGTCCCTGGCGGGTTTTGAATCCAAATGTATCGAATATGTTTTTCAGGTGTCCAGGGATGAGAATGAAGCGTATCTGATTGGCACCAAAGATGCCGTTACCCAATGCTGCAAGGAGTCAGACTTTACATTCATATTCTAGTGATGCAACTATAAGAGCTAACGGCTGCACAGCAGGTTCTGCGCTGTCTGATAAGTAGAAAATTGCCGTCCCGAGACAACTGCCCAAGCCCAGGAAAGAGCACCCAAGACAATAGAAGAATTCTTTAAATTAAAACAACAGTATGAGAGAGAGAGCTCATTTGAAGAAAAATCAACAAAAGAAACACAGCGAACTGGGGGTTCAGGAGCACTTGAATGCGACTAAACGGAAAATTAAAAAAAAACTGGAGAAAGAACCATGTCTTGAGGATAATTAAATACGTACATTTTCCATTCCCGTAGCGCGGTAGACTCATTGCCGAGCTTAAGATCAGAAGCTTTAGAGTGGACTGACCACAATGTTCGTTCGTGAAAATCAGCCTGACGCGTTGGTATCTTTGATTCATGACAATCACATATACCAACAGAGGATTTTAACTCTCATGAACATTCCAACAGGTGAACTGCAAAACTTTGACTGCATAAACCTGAACTATTGGATATTCCTTCTGTCGTTTGAATGTATACATGTGACGAGTTTGACATAATGCAAGCCTGGGTGAAAAAAAGTCACCACATGCTACATCGTCAAATCAAATGATGGTAAAGGGCTACAGGAGTATCCTGATGATTTGTGTCAGAGCTTACAACCATTAAATTCTGTTGGAAGAGTTACAGAGATGAATAATAAGACCAACTTGGCCAAAGTAGTGGAATTACCATTCCACTCACATACTAGCACTTGGCGCCCAAGGAAGAGCTGAATTTTACCTTTTTGACTGACTTCCAGGCTTTTCTTCTTTCTTGAATCGTACTGAATGAACAATGGCAAGTAAGAGCAAGTACCTTCATTTGTACTGGAATGTACTGAGTAAGCACAGGTAAGTACTTTTCAGGTACATTGAGAACATGTCTGGGAGTATGACCTGCCCTTTGATGTTGTCAGTACAATTCTAGAACAAGTAAGAACAGGCAGGCTTACTTCAAAAGGTGGGTTCACAGCAGGCCTATTATAATTGTCGGGGGGGGGGGGGGCATAAAATCTCATCGTCTGGCTTAAGAATGTATTTAGCAATGGCTGGAGTGAAATCAGCACAGAATAACGTGGTAAATGTCACAGCACAGGGACATGTAACCTACATGTACATGTAAGTCACTGGTTATAGGGTTTTTTCCTTACTAAAACAATTTGCAAGGTCCAACAGTATCTTCACCAGCAAGCCCACATATCTTGTTAATTTGCTCACATAAGATCCACAGTGCACATTTCTTAATGGTTGCTCAATTTATGCACAAGTTATTGCATTTGCAAAGGAAACAGATAGACAATATATATATATATATATATATATATATATATATATATATATATGTATATATTTATATATATATGGCTAATTGCCTCCTTATGTAAATATGCGTCCATCACTGTTGATAGTAAGTGTTAGTGGTAAATTGAGTCAATGGTTTTAACTTTGCTTAACTGTTAGGTTCGGCTGTTCGTGTATGCCTACTTCACTGTACAGTAGAAATAACATGGCAACGGACTTTCTGTCTGCTTTAGAGGCAAAATGTCAATGTGTTTGTGCCTTTTTGTCCAGAACCACTTCCTAGTAGTCATTACCCTTTTCCTTAGTCGGAACTCTTTACTCTCCATAAGATAACCTCCTACTGTCTAACCTATACACACATGGAAGTACTATTGGGTTGACAGAGACACTTCGCCTTTGAACTAAGTGATTGGACGGTATAATGGGTTGTGTCGGTCAACTAACCAAGCCCATATTGGGACACCATGTTGAACCTTGTTTTGCTTGAGAAATTGTACATTATTCACTGCTATCTAATATTATGTGACTTCCTGATGACTTTAATGTGGAAAATAAAGTGCTTGGCTTATGACATTTTGAACTTGGTCTGCTATAAACATCAATACAAGCTGGCCCTGTCACCTCACTTCTTTTTTTCTTCCTTCCTTTCTTCCTCCCTCCCTCCCTTTCTTTTTTTCTTTCTTTCTTTCTTTCTTTCTTTCTTTCTTTCTTTCTTTCTTCTTTATTGTGATGAACCATATTTCCCAAGCTGTTTACTGTTTTAACATCCTTTTACACTGACAGAAACATAAAATGGTGCCCATCCACTCCATATAGTATAATGTAATCACTTAGTACAGAAAAAACATGACCCATATTCACAAACCCCAAACGCAACAATGACAGCAAAGCGATTCCAGAGTTACCAAAGCATCAACATTCGTCGTCCAATACCAATGTGAAAAAACAAATTTCACTCCTGACTTGAGACAGGCAGTTACCCATAAAAGGCTACTGGTGGTTTTAAACCGATCCGCTCCATCTTTGAAATATTCTTCATTAACTACATTAACACCTAATTGGATCCACTGAATAACTTTCCTCTTGGCAGGTGACGGCTTTAAGTTTTTGTCGCACAAGAGTGCATGTGAGATCCTTGTATTACATGCACTTTGCAATTGCCTACACGCTGCCACACACCCTAAAGTATTACAGGTTTTTGAACGTGCTTGTTCAAGTTTAATATACCCACTGATAAAATTATGAAGGTTGTAAATGTCGAAATAAGACCGAAAACCTTGCCTTCTGAGGACCCCCTGACTTGCTATTGCTTTTTTTTGAGGGCACTCATCTGGAGTACAACAGAAACAACAGCTATCTACGGGGATCCTATTTAGGCAACCAAGAGACACTCTTGGTAAACATTGCCTCACCCTGCAAAACAAAAGGTGGAAGGTGTTCATGAAATTGGCTAAACAAATGCCATGTCTCTGGCTATACTTTCGACTGCAATATTATAAATATATTGGGGACTAAACATTTGCAGAAGAAGGGTATTTGGAATGTTTACAAATTCTTACAGCAATGTACATAAAGGGGCAAAAGCTGGTGGAACATAGTCAGATACACTTTTTCAATTTTTACAAGGTGGCTTGGCTTAGCGCATCTTGTGCCGACCAGGACTCCAATGACACACAGAAAAAGTGCTTGACTTTATTGCCGTGAACAGAACACAAAGGCAGAAACTTTTGTTGAAATATATATTCACTTACATAATACAAGAAAACAAAGCAATGGCGGAAACAGTGGTTCGTCTTTTAAATGTCCATATTGACTGTTTACTCTGGAATGGTGGTCACAAACGTAGTGGTGGGTCCTGTGTCCTGGCTTGTCCAGTAGTCCTCAGGGCTGTAGCTCAGAGTCAATAAACAGTATCACAAAAAAAATAACATGGAAAACTATCTTGTAATTTGTGGGAAAACCCTACTTTTAGTTGTAACGCCGAAACTGTGGTTTAGTTTTCAATTTCCTTACTCCTGGTCTGATCAATCACAAATGATGAGACACATTAATTGAGAGGATTTGCTGTGCAATTTTAAGGCAAATACTTGACAAAAAAAAAACTACTCATAACACCATGTTGGAAAGCTAACACAACACTTATACTCGTCACCTTGTATCAAAAGTGGCTATTTCAAAGCCTGCATAATTCTATTGGTGAATCGCACAAGATTCACAAAATAAAAATGTATTCATAAGAGCTCAAGAATGGTTTATTAAGAAGCCTACATTATTGTATTGGTGAATCGCACAAGATTCACAAAATAAAAAATACATTCACAAGAGCTCAAAATGGTTTATTAAGAAGCCTACATTATTCAAATGGTGATTCATACACAGAAACACCAAATACAAAATACAGGTATATTGCAGCATACCAGAGCTCCAAAATGGCTATTTGGAAGCCTACATTATCCAGTGGTGAACCATATACGTATACACCAAATATAATATATATTGGTGCATTCAAGAGCTCAAAGATTTATTAAGACGCATACATTATTTAAATGGTGAATCGCACAAGATCCGCAAGTTACAAAGTATTTTAGAGCATACACAAGCTCTCAACTAACCGATACTTATTTGATAATCGCCAGGTCACAGCAGGAATACTACCAAATGTTTTACATGCACCCAGGTAACTGTGTGCATGGGCCAGACAAATTCGGATATCTGACCCTAATCTGCAGCACCCGATCCCTTTTATTTGAGACAGACTTCCATGAAAGCTTGATCCTATCCCCAGTGTGATCACCTTTCACTTACTGAACCCATCAGGTAGGTCTTGACCAATCACAACGAAGCAGGAGCGGCCATCACTCCGCCACTTCCTGGCATGCTGACACTTGGCATTTAACTCTCTCATGTCCCAAAAGTGCTTTTGCTGTAACTTAAATCAGCCACTGTATATTTTGTACAACAGATTAACTCGCATGCTTTTACCTATCAACACATAACAAAAGGAAAACAGAGCATGTAATATTCTGGCATTTCTCCATGACGACAAATCATTTAGAAACAATGACGCAAAAGCCCAACTTTTGAACAACTGTTTAATCAACCAAAATTTATTAAAGGGTTTCACTCGATGGACAGAAAGATAGCAATTTGAACATCTTGAAAAATATTATACTGAAACAGAACCGGGTATTTTGGTCGTAATTCAAGTGCCTTCGGCTTTGCCAGCTAACAAATTCAACTGACGTCAAAGGAGGTAATGTGTAAAAGTGTAAAACGGGAAAGAACATCCCTTTTAAACATGTTTCGACAAATGTTCCCATTATTTCAGGCCTAATATATATATATATATATATATATATATATATATATATATATATATATATATATATATATATATATATATATATGTATGTATGTATGTATGTATGTATGTGTATGTGTGTGTGTGGAGCGCAGTTCCAATATCTCGACAGATGCCACTGAAAAGGTCCATGTTCCGACCCTAAACAGTTTTTATGAAACACAAAATAAAAAAATGGTTTCTATCCACCCTTTCTAATAATTATTGATGGACCCTGCTTGAAAGAGTTGATCAAAAAAGTGGTTGCCTTGTGCCATTAGTTTGCAGTAAAGTCAACTGACAACTCAAAGACAGTAGTTTATTTTATATTGCAACTTGTCTGCAGTTGAAGGTTAACTTGGGCAGGTGGAAGAGCATAGTTGCATTGCCACGGTTGTTTGGTGAAACAGATTTTATTGAGAAACATGCTGTCATGTGCCGTCATTTTGCAGTAAAGTCACCTCAAACACAGCATTTTATTTCAAATTGTCTGGAGGATTAACTAGGCCAGGGAAACAGCATAGTAACACAAAGTTCAATATGCCAGAGCCCTGCTTGTTCGGTGATCGTTACTTATTTCCCTAGGTTCCAGGTGTCTGTTCTCTGAGTTAACAGGGCAAACAGTCGTTAATGTACTTTTAAAACATGATTTACTATCTTAACTTCAATCTGCCCGCTCGGTTGTGTCTGAAGCAGATATCATTGTTAGTTACAAATCCTAATGTGACACAAGAGACCTTGAACCAGCATGTAGCGAGCGTTATTTTGAACATTGCACAATGCCTTACAAAATACATTTGATTTGGATATCAAAGTGAATCACGGCCACAGCATATATGATATCATTATTGAGGCTCTGAAACATTTGAATGACTTTGCTTATGATCACTGATATAAATATATATATATATGTATATATATATATATATATATATATATATATATATATATATATATATATATATTATATATATATATATATATATATATATGTTTAAAATTTACAAAAATCTTCCTATTTGAGGTGTGGAATGTTGACAGGTATGGGCTAGCATAGATTCTGGAGGAATATTATACATGGGATTAAATAATGAATTCCATGTATTATATTCACAGGGATTCACATCTTTGCTAGCACAAAGCTATGCATTGCTGACTTGTGTGGTACAAACAATAAAAAATTGATGTGCTGTGTTTTTAAATAAAAATTGAAAACAGGGTTGTTTGTTTGTCCTTACTTTGCAACCAAGATTGGGTTGACCAAAATACATATATATATATATATATATATATATATATATATATATATATATATATATATATATATATATATATATATATATATATATATATATATATATATATATCAGTGATCATGAGCAAAGTCATTCAATACACATACACCTCAATGGATAAATCATCATCATAATACTAAAGATAATTATGTTGTATTGCCCGTGAGTATAAAAAATAAAAGTACATTAATGATTAGTACAAGTACAAGACACAAATTTCCATGGATCCTTCTAATCCCAGTTCAACTGAATTCAAATTTTACATGTATCCCATTGAGTTTGCTAGTTGAGAGGACTACAGAGCGTTTGCCAGTGGTAGCCGGCGTTAGTCGGCGTTTCACAGCGTTTGCCGGCGTTGAAAGGGTGTCAAACGCTGGCAAACGCCGACTAACGCCGGCAAACGCCGAGCCCCAAAAGGCTTAATTGGATTTTGGCGTTTGCCAGCACTTGTCGGCGTTTGCCGGCGTTTCTAACGCCGGCAAACGCCATCTCACGCCGGCAAACGCTGTGTAACGCCGGGAACCGCCGAAAGAAGTTACTAGTGTGTGTATATATATATATATATATATATATATATATATATATATATATATATATATATGGTGCTTTATTTTCTTTCAAATATGATTAAATTTGTTATAACTGGTTATTTTGGTTGCTCTGTTAGCTTCATAAATGCAAACTAGTGACTTAATCATACATAGTTGAGAAAGGTATCCATCCAAAAAGCCAATTTTGAACAGTTTTGATAAAGGCCTGCAGAAAGAGTGTTTTCAGTAAAATTAACAGTGACCACCTGTGCATAATACAGGTTACAATGGCCCGTTAGTTTTCATTATCACAACAGGCTACTTTATCCTCCACTGGCACTTGTGGGTTTGTTATTGTTAGAAGGGTAAATCAATCAATCAGTCAATGAAATTGTTGTTGCAACTAAGGCCCTCTGGAAGCCACAGCAAAATACAGTAATGCATGCAAGTTGCTACACCGAAAATACTGCACACTTGCTGTCGTCACATAAATTACAATAACATAGCACGAACAACAAATAAACTATAAACTACTAGTCACACACAGACAACAGCAACTGCTTATAGCTAATCATCCTCTAGAGTAAAAACGAAAAACGTCTTGCATCTACCTTATAGACCTTTTCTTCCCTGTTTACCCAGCCAACAGAAGCCAGTCAGTTTGGTATCACTCTGGTTATTTATTATGTCGGTAAACACTTTCTCTTGCTCTTCTTGTTTGTGCACCTCATGTCCTTTCATAATGGGCCCTCCAAATAACTGATCTCTGATTGTGTTTTGCTGACTACATACAAGAATAATATGAAGTTCATTGTAAAGACTCCCATTTCCACACAAAGTACATTTCCTATCGTTTCATTCTATATTCAAGTACCGTCCTCTTTCTATAAGCAGATCGTTTGCTGATAACATAATTTTTGTTAATTCCCTTTGCCATGTAAGCTTCTCTACCCTTGTAGGTAATCTTTGTATCCATATTTCTTTGTAATTTAAGTGACGACATCTTATTCACTATTATAATGTTTTTGCTTCGCCTAAATATGATAAAATATATCCTCAATTTTGCCAAATATGTTACCCATTGAGCTATGTTCTCAATCCCATTTGTTCAACATATTACCTTCTTCAAAGTATTGAACCAAGTTTCTGAGTTTGAATGCCCAGGAATTCACACCAGTATTTGCCAGAGACATACTCTCTCTATGTGCTGCATTTAAAAGCAACTTATTGCATTGGTCAGTCTCACACGACATTTAAATGCACATTTAACCACATCATAACAGAGACATTTTCTTCCAGGTTCCCCATAGGCAGCAGAGTTACTGGCTTCACGATGGATACCCAGCACATATTTATAGATGCCAATGTGCAATCTTTGAATGGCATGTGTATCAAAACCAGCTTCAAGACATTTAATTTAGCAACCTTGATCCTTTGAAATCTTACAGACCCCGAGCTCCCAGACATCTGCTCCATACATCAAAATAGGTATAGTATAGATCCATATCTTTTACATGGATTGCAAAACAGACCAGGCCTATATGAATCACGCTCCATGGCACAGATGGTGGCCTATACTTTCCTACCTACATGTTTGGTGGAGGAAACCGAAGGACTTGGAGAAAACCACCGTGCACAGTCAGAGTGGTAGGAACTCTTTCCACATGCTTCCCTGGCCGTGAATCAAACCCGGGCCGCAGAGGTGAAAGGCAAGCATGTTGCAGCTCTGCCAACTGAAAAATAGGTTTAATCAGTTGGTCAAACTGCTTGACCAATATATGTCGTTTTCTGTTCACACCTCAAAAATATTTCTATAATTCAAAAGGGACTTTTAAACTTTTATATCTAAGGTAGATTACAGCCTGCTCAAAGCTCTCTGAACTTGCCAGCTTTATTTCCAAATATGTGTAGCTGCTTACAACTTCGAGGATTCTATCATTAAGAAAGATTAGTCTTAGAGGTCTCCTTCAAAGCCGTGTACTCTAAAATATCGGATATCATCAGAAAACGGCTCTGAGCAAGAGCATAGTCCACCACACTCTGCCCCATGATTTATGGCACGTAAATCTACCCCTTAAATCTCCTAATGTCCTCTCCTTGACAAAACAGAGACCAAAAGCTGTGCACATTGGTGGAAGTATTCTCCCAAACTTGCAACTTTTTTGGTCTTGATTCGATCTACACTTCATTCTCTTGTCAATTGTATAATGGCCACTCAGGGGTACATATTTAACAGTCACCAATGGCAAACTCCTCAGCAGCCCCTGTCCTAGAATTGAAATCTCCTGCCTTCAAGACTTGGCCCATGGAACTTTATTTATAATTTCGCTATCAGAGGTATCAAACATGTCCATTGTTTGTGCTTGAATATATGAGGAGTCTTTTGGGGGTATATACACATATCGTAGGAAAATATCCTGATCCACCTGGAAAAAGTCTTTGCACAGTTTCACCCAAGCCAGTTCTGCATTTGGGCCATGGAGAAATTTCACACTCTTACTCATTCTTTCCTGACAAGAATGGCAATGCCACCAGAGTGTCTACATGCACCTGTGGTCCGTGCTCTGTTCACTTGAAAAGTGTGGTATCCATTCATGTTTCATCTCAGTATTAGAGTATGGGTCTCTCTTAAACTAGTAATATATTGATATTAATGTTTCTTTTGGAACTAACAGTTACTAACTTTATTATTTATCCTAGAATTGATTCCATTAGCATTCCAGGAAGCAGAGGACAAGGAGTGTGGCTGCATTAAAGTGTGGTAAAGAATGAAATCAAATAAGTGATCCTAAATTTCTACCCTACAGTATTTGGTGATGATAAATCCAATATCCCAACATTGTCATTTTTATAGTCCTTTCTTGTCCTTTTGCTGTTATAACATAAAGACAGTTTAACCCCTGTGATGCCATTGACAGGCCAGTCCCAAGGCAGACTCAAGTGCATGTCAAAGATTAGATGCAAACACGGTGGCCCCATCCTTTGTTAGGTGTATGCCATGCTGTTCAAACATTCTGTTGCCTTTCTTTCTAACATGTCTTACCGTAAAGTGGTGACAAAAGATATTATTTTTATCAGAGTATGTACTTAGCCTTCATCAGACCATTTACTGCTTCCACATTGACATTCAAAATGTCACTATCCTTCCCCACAATACACAATACACAATGACAGAATGATCTTTTGAGTTTCTGATTTTGATTTATCAGTTTGTCCAGATGGTCTACACATGCCTTTAGATTCACACTCTTCACATCGTTACCCAGTGTGATAGACAAAACAGTCAATGTCTCTGGCAACCACAATTTCTAGTCGTTCTCTCACTGTGTATTCTGCGTATTTTTCTTGCTGCACAGATCTCATGAACTAATCCATTACAAGGTGTTTAGTGTGAGAACTCTCAACTATAGCCACGCTTTTCTTCTTCAGTTCAGATTCACATCTTTTACAGGTGGCATTCTCTCTTTCCTTTCCATTATTCTCCGTTGTATTGCAGGATAAAGTGCCAGGGTTAGGCCCACTGGTGTTGCCAGAACTAGCCGATGTATTTGCTTTCACAAGCACCTTCGGGTCTTGTTTTACTGCTGCTGCATATGACAGCCTTTGTTCTGCTGGAGTGTGCTGTTTTGACGTTTTGTGAAAGGCGCACTAGGAGCACTATCTATTGCTTGGATATGCAATTTGAGTGAATATATTTCATCCTGTGCAGCTTGAACCTTTTGTGATTTTCAATGTGTTTATTCTCCAAGTTATCAATGGTCTTCTGTTTGGTGCTGACACCATTGAAGAGTGTCTCTACCTCTTTGGTTTATATGGCCCCTTCCCTTGTAAGCGAGTCATTGTGAGAGTGTAGACTGGTGGTTTTCACCTTTAGTAAATGTTTGAGGTCTGCTTCAGCTTTTTGTACCTTGTAACGCACTTTCTTTATATCTTGCTAAGGAAATCACATCTAGACTGTTTAGTATCTTCTGCCTTCTTCTCATTGTTTATTTTCTTAATTTCATCCTCCGATTTCTTTTTCTCGGCCATGCACTTGTCGAACTCCTTCTGTGTCAGTTTTTGTTGTGCTTTCACGTCATTTACCTCTCTTTGCGGCATTTCAGTTTTAAGCATATGATTTTTTGCCATATAATACTGTTTAGCCTTCTTTCCTGTAAATCAAGCACATATTCTTGCAGTTTGTTTACAGCTGTGGTTACTTTGGTTATTGGTTCAGTACCTACATCATCACAGTTCTCTATATTAACTACCTTGTGTAGCTTTAGCTTGAGCTCTTTGGTTATTTCCATAGCTTGGTCCTTCTTAACCTTGTATGATATACAAGAGGGTTCGTAAAAGTTTGTAAGAAGTAAGACTGGTGTTCAGGGGGTGGCCATGTGCTGCCGCCCCCCCCCCCCAATGCCATAACCCCTCTCGTCTATTCCGTTCTGTTTATCAAGGTATCTACCATTGACCGAGACAGTCTTCATTTGGTAGTCATCCTGGTTCAAATGGGAATTTGAATTCTACACCATCTTTTCTTGTTTGTTCTATGTTTGTGGGAAATGCATACTCTTTGTTGTGGAAACAAATCTTGGTCCTGCCACAAGTCTCGATTTTAAAAGTTCGCCATTCTCTCTAGTTGTTCGTTACGACGTGACAGCACTTATATATAAACATACCTATCCAAATAAAATTCACGCCAAATTAATTTAACTTAATTCCACTCTCCGTAAAACTTGGCTTCACCATCTTTGCACATGCGCAACTGTAGGCACACTGACATAAATAAGTGGTTGATCTAAAGCTAGAAGAGTCAAGGCTGAGCATCAGTGCATGTCAGATTTCGGAATTCGTCTTCTTTCACAGAGATTGCCGCTGAGGAAATTAACAACCCGATATTTGAATCCGTGCACAAAACTGTCAATCTAGTGGGAGTGAGAACAAACATGTGAAAAGCAATAAATCTATAGAGTATGCAACACACACGCCACCGAGATGACAGTACGAGTGTGAAATTTGTGTAATGATGAGCATGCCTTGCACAAGTGTGATATTTTTCTATCTATGTTTGTTAAAGATCGACACGAGTTTGTTTAGGTCGACAAACTTTCCTTAAATTGCGAAGGGGGCATGTTTACAGTAACTATGCATGGAGAATGATAAACAAATGTTGATGAATGTGGCAAAACACATAACAGGTTGTTGTTGCATACAGGTCAACGGTCAAACCAGTCAATGCAGATAAACAACAAATGCAAAAGTGATGAAAGATACACCTAATGATAGCGTGATTCATCAGACAAATATAAAGCCAGTAGATGGTCATGACTATAAAATTGAGCACAACAATGTTGTAGGCGAAGAGTCGCATCATGTGGCGCTTCCTATCCTATGCGCAAAGTAACAACAGTTGGTGGCCATAGAGCATTTGTAAACTATGCTCTTCTTGACTCTGGAGTAAATTCTTCATTTCATTCTAGCCTATAAGCCAAGTAGTTGGCACCTTTACATAGCGCAATAAGCTCTCAATGAGAGCATTGACAGCAGAGCCACTGGTTGGCAACATTGAAAGTATAAGGATCCAAATTGCAGATGACTCACCCTCGTTCAATTAGATATGGTGTACATTGGAACAGGATGCCTAGCTAAACAGCTCAAAATTATATAGGTGGCTTCATTTGCAAGAGATAGAGTTGATGTAGGCCAAATACATTTACTTACAGATCAGGATGCTCTAGAAGCAATGATTCCTGAAAAAACCCACCATATAGCTCCCGGTCCCTCAAATGCTTTAAAAACTGTTTCATTATTAATATGTTTGGGTTTACCTGTACTATAAACGTGGGCCATAAATGAACGTTCGCGGGTTGTAATCCACTATAGCAAATGCAAAAAGTGCGGGTACCAGTTTACTCAAAAGTCGAAGCAGGGGAACAATACTAAAAACCCTACTTTCGTACTTCCGGTAAAGCAGAATGCAATTTCCTATGTGAGGCGGGACTGTGGTGCTGACGTTGTTTGTAAGGCATCACCATTGAGTAAGCCCATGCACACATGTTAATAAAACCTGTAATAATGTTTGTTGTTACAGACATTGGGATCATTGTGCAGTCCTTGGGTTCTGATTCGTGTCTCTCTTGTGGTCATTTGCACACTCCGCTTTGCGTCAGGCGCAAATGAACACAGGCTGCAAATAAAAAAAAACTGCGGGCTGCTTATGATACCAATGCCTGGAAAATAAACTTAATTGTTATATTAGGATGGACATAGAGCGGCTCTACATCAGGTGGAAATACTGATATTTCTTCCAATTTTAGCCCGACTTCTGATATGACGAAATTAGACTCCTTTTAAACAAGCTACGAGAGATTGCAGTACCGGAAATGGATACAGAATTAGTTCTCATGTGTTAAATGGGATATTGCTTTGGATTGTGGAATTCTTGTGCCACACACTCAAATAAGCACCATGGATCAATTTCTTTGGCGCAAATCAGTCTTAATCGGGATTAATCACATACCAGCCAGCAAAAGATACATTCTGTAAGCAGCACAATATTAAGATTAGAGAGGTTTATATCACGTATAGTTCGCAGAAAGCCTGTCACGTCCAGCCAGTGTGGTACACAATGCCATATCCAGACACACTGAACAGAAAGCCTGTCACGTCCAGCCAGTGTGGTACACAATGCCATATCCAGACACACTGAACAATGCAGTGTTGAATGCTGAATAAATGAATAAATGAATGATGATGATGATGATGATGATGATGATGATGATGATGATGATGATGATGATGATGATTATGACTGGTAATAATACATTATTCTGAACAATATTATCAAGCAGGAAAAATATGTTATGTATATCATAAAATACCAAAATAAACTCAAAATAATCATATCGACAACCCACGATTGCTATTTGCACTTAAGTCTGTATGTGATCCGCAGGGGGCTCATGCAGCTCTATTGTACTGCAAGCCAAGCAATTAGTACAGGAGGTTCAGTGACGTAGTTATGGTCTGCATCAATTAAAGCCTGACGATTTGTCAATGGAAAACATGACTGGCGGACCTTTGCTGTCCTTCAGACACGGAAGTGTCCAGGTGTGTAACCTCAATGGATGATGCCATTACGTATGAATTACATCAATTTTGTGATGTGTCTATGCAGAGGGTTGGTGAAACTACCTATTTGAGAACCATAAAAGATGACAGTACAATAGACTGCTGTGTGCATATTTCTCAAATATACCCTAATGATTAGGAATTAAAGGAAGCTACAGATAATGACATGGAGTGTGAATTACAGATTCAATTGTATGATCAATATGATCAACAGTGAATTAAAGTTTAAATTATATGACAGATGTGATGAATTTGAATTTAACGTAGTAAATCACTCTCACAAGGATAGTACAATTCGACTTGGGCCAGCTTGTGGTGTCTATGTGTCAAGAGTAATTGCCCTTGCTAGAGGATATACCGATTTTAACAAAACTTCGCTCCCGTCATTTAATTCTTAAAAAAAAAGTGAAACAGGGATAATTAAAAAAATGAAAAAGCAGCCTATGTTTGAAGTTCCTCGATAAAAATGAAAATTTATTAAATCGATATCAGGTGGATTTGAGGTGTTATATAAATGATTCAGTAAACATCTAAACTCAACTAAGTTGTAGCTGGCATTTTATAGAATACATGTATGAGGCAAGATATTTCCTGAAGTTAGGAGTTGCGAGCATAAAATTGAATAAACTTTTGATTTTACCTGTTTGAAGTGAGGGGAGCGAGAGATGTTTTCCTTCAGATTGCCTTTCGTACTCATTCACAATGTAAAAAAAAAATGATAAAAAAAGTTGTTGGTCTGTCTACTTTGAACTTTTGGATTTTGACTTTGCATGTTTGATGACTGACAGGTTTTGATTATTAATGTTTCTTGTTTGCTTAAGCCTAAAAATCATAAATAATTATATTGATTCGGACGCCATTTGATGCAGTCTTGTTTTTGCATAGTGATTTAATGTAGTTAAACTTTATTACAAGACTCTTATTTAGTTAGGGCGTATGTAATCTAATAGGACAAAGGGTGGCTCCTGGGTTTGGTCAGCTGAAGCGGCAACCATCTTAGAGAGAAGATGCGTATCTTCCATTCTGTGACTTCGTAACAATCTTATGTGCTGGGAAGTCTCCAACAGTTGTAACTATCATACATATTCAATGCATGAGTTTATGCCATTGATGCATGCTATTTTTGTTAATTGAAATGATCATTTTTTGCACTTTGTATACTTTTATGTGCACTCTCTGTAAGTTTCGTGACTTGATTCTGTACTTACAGATTTCAGCACTCGTACACGTGTACGTACATTTAATTGTGCATTCATGCCATTTATAAACTTCGTTAATACAATCATACTGTATAGTCAAGTCTGTTTGGTCACTAGTCAGCGTCTCTGTTACCATACTGTGAACAACTGTACATATATTTGTATGAACGTTTCTAAGACTGGAACATTTGAAGCAAAATAAAACCTGCAAAGGCCGCTTCAACGAACATCTTAGTTTTGAATGTTCTCTTTCATAGCAACTTAATAATGACCCCTAGGTGCGATACTTGTACCACATTTTATTATCACTGCAGTTAAAATGAAGTGGTATTATATATTTTTATCCATTATGCAATTCAAATTTATTCGTGTCCCCATTGTTATAAAAATCTGACCTAATATCCTGCTGTGTGTATATTCACTTGCATTACAATTTTTATAACTAATGTTCAGAGGGACCTTGTCTCTGAGATGGTACTAATTACAGAAAAAAAAATTTTAAGTAATAGGTTAGTCAGCCCTTGGAATAGCCTACCTGAGAATATAGTAAAACCACCCAGTATTAATTGCTTCAAGAACTACTATACTCATTTCTATTTTGGGTGATTACCATATTTTCTCTTTATCTGGATTTATATGTATATTTGTCTTTATTTTTTGAAAGGCCTTATGGCCTCGCATACTCATGATGTCTTTTTTATATGTACTTTTTACAAACGAAATAAATGATTTATGAATATTGAATTTAAATAATGCTGGACCATGATAGTGATGCGCGCTTTAAAGGCCCTTTTACAAAACCCCTTTCTCCCGTGGGAGAATGACCTTGGCCTGGGACAGGGACACACTGGTGCACTGAACCAGCCCTTCATCAAAATGCTTAATAAACTATGTGGTCAACAGGTGAGGCTGAGGTTGGAATGCAATTCTGCATGGAACTTGGAAATAGTCCTTGGAGAACTTTAGGAACATTGAACTTGGAGAACTTGTAAGAAGTATTATGACTGAAAACTTTGACAACAGAGGTTTGTACATGTAATAAGTACATTGTAGATATTGTTGTCACTGATGGTATACAGACTTTGCACTCTTGATACAAATGTGTGTAAAAAAATAATTTCATAAAATGCTTTATTGTCAAAACTTATTTTTGTGTGTATCATGCATGGAAAAGCTGATGACTGAATACAGGCAAGGATGCATGATAGAGAGAGTTCATAAATATCATTTATACTAGGTAAAAAAACCACTCAAAATATGTCCTCAAGGTTTATACTGCCATTCCGTTCATCCTAAATCCAAGATCTGGCCACAATGTTCACTAGAAGAAGTATCAAAGTCCCAATTACTGTTATTCCCAGCCCCTGAATGTGGTGTGTGGATGGCTATGACCCAGTAAATGGTGTGAACAACCTCAGCCTCACCAGTTGACCACATAGTTTATAAAGCATTTTGATGAAGGGCTGGTTCAGTGCACCAGTGTGTCCCTGTCCCAGGACAAGGTCATTCTCCCACGGGGGAAAGGGGCTTTGTAAAAGGGCCTTTAACTTTCTTGAGTATTCTGTGGGTTCTTTAGAAAGTGATAATAACTTTGTTCTTAAAATGCCCTCGTGTGGGCTGTAGCCCAAATACTTAGAAACTATTACAGGGAGGTACTTTTAGCGGGACTTTGTAGACGGACACGTTTTCCACAAGCCGGGGATCCTTGAAGGAAACCAATAAACTTAAAGATGCAATATGCTGAAAACTCCTTTAGGCTTCCGTCTTCGCTAAGACAGTTTTAAGGCTTTCGGACTCCTTCAAGATTGCCTTAAACCTTTGGGATCTTTAAACACAACATAAAAAAATGTTTGGATCCTTAGAGATGCCTGCTTACAACTTTTGATTCATTAAAGGCAGCCTTTACCTTTCTCAACTATTGATTTCACGCCCGCTCGAAAATTTCATGGAGCAATTTTTCCAACTTGGACTGATTTTTGAACTAAGATATTCACGCGTAGTGGTAACTATTTATTGTATCTAAGGTTTATATTCACATCCATGAGGATAGGCTTAAAACCACCAGTTGCCTTTTATGGGCGACTGCCTGTCTCAAGTCAGGGTTGAAATTTATTTCCTCATATTGGTATTTGAAGATGAATGTTATGTTTTGTGAATGTGGGTCATGTTTTGCTAAACCATGAAAGTGTCCAGATCGGTGCTGTCAGCTTCAGCTAAGACTGTCAAATAGACACAATCCTAAAACAACAGCAGATCAGTTGAGTATTCGGTTACCGAATTTCATCCTTTGGAGGAACAGTACGATTGTACCCTCCAACATTGCAAATGAATCTAAGATACTCAAATTATTTTTTCAATAGCCGTTATCTGGGCCTCTTTACATACAGAACAAGACAACATTGGAATTACAAAATCCTAATACACAGATATACAAGAATATCGGAGCACAATAAAGATATAATAGAAATGTGGAAGGAGAGATGTGTGAGCCTAAGTTTGTAAATTTTCCTTATAGTACAAGACCACTAAGAGTTACACTTGGAACCGTCCATATTGCCCAATATATGTGTGTACAGCTTCAAAAATTTTCTCGTTTTGAGCCAACGTAATTCCCTTACCTGTAATTCCAAATAATACAGTTTTTAAACTGAAATTTCACAGAGATATTATATTAGACTGAAGTTCATTTGTGAGCAAAAACTAATTGCTGCACTGAAAGAAAAAAAGGTAGGCATTCCCTAAATTTGCTCCACATGAACATGATGTAGACTCCACAACACCTATGTTGTAGAGATCACTGTCTGTTCAGCTAGGTACAGCCCATCCTCATTCTGGCATGAATGATGGGAACTTTTCCTTTCTCCAATATAATACAGTTCAGTATGCTTAAGTTTGGTTCTATTTAGTTCTCTCTTAATATTGTGCAAATGCTCAAAGTTCCTGACTGATCATGGAAGTAAATTCCATTCAAGAATAGTTGATAGAAAAAAGATATTGTATAAAATGTTTTTTCGGGCTTTTAGAGCACCAAAGTCTTTAGTCAACGATGTTCCTAGTAATAATGGAGATAGGTGTGCCGGGGCAATTCCATTTATAATAATGCATATGCGCTGTTATTTGTGTTTACACCTGCGTTTAGTTAATGTTTCCCATTCTGTCTCAATGCGAATTATTTGACAAATTGTTTAGGCAAATGCAGCAGTAACGGCTCGAGCTGCAGCCAACTGAACAGCCTCAAGTCTATCCTTATCAGCGTTTGTGCATCCATAAGTTCCCTTGGTATGGACATTACAGATTTGAACAATTACAAAAACGGTTACATGGAACAGGATTTGTGAAACTAGAGGAGGATTATTGGCCCAGGCTAGTCAGCATGAAACCTATTTCACTTGGCGAACCAGAGTTGGAAACAAATTCGGTGCAGCACTACATGGACCGACCAAACCACTCCCTTAGCTTACATGAAGACTAAGTATTTGTTCTTTCTATAAGTTAACAAAATGTGTCACTAAAAGTAAAGAACATATGAAAGCAAGAGAAAAAAAATAAGACCTTTGCAGGACTTGTTATGAACTTTCGGCCGTTGACAAGCGAGATGCTGAATTAGAAATTGTAAGGCATTGTCAGCAGGGTAGCTTTGCCGATGATATGCGTCTGTTAAAGGCAGGTAAATCCTTTCCAACAACGACCAGTTGCGAAAATTGGACCCAATCTTGACTGATGGGATACCCCGAGTTCAGGTTGCTCCGGTAATATACTGTATGCATGCAATTTCAGACATCCCATCTTATTGCTAAAAGTAAAGAGGTAGTGACGCTGATTGTCCGACAAACTCATAGGATGGTTTGTCACACGGGAACTGAGTATATACGGTCAAGATATTGGATAATAAATGGACACAGGACAGTTAATAAGGTTATTAGGGAATGCATGACATGTAAAAGACAACATATTGAAGTCGGAGAAGTAAGGATGGCAGATTTCCCTGCCGACAGACTCAAGCCTTCAGATTGTTCCTTCTCTGTCACCTGTGTTGACTGTTTTGAACCATTTCAGGTCAGACGTGGACATGTTAACGGTAAGCTGTTTACATTTCTAAAGAGTATGGCGATACATTTTGAGTTATTACACTCTCTAGATACTGACAGTTTTGGCATTGATGAGATTTATCAACAGGCGAACAAGGCGTTTGCTCCTGAGGTGCAATAGTGGCCTAATTTAGTTGCGTCCTATTGGGAATTAAGTGCCGCAATGAAGTTGACAGATGAGAAACAAATCTTAAGAAAACAATTGACAACCGATTAAATCCCCATCAGCTTCATACATTGGTGAAGTTTGGGAAAGGCAGGTCAAAACTTCCAAACCACTGCTAATAAGCTTAATGGGAGAACATACGCTCAGTGATGAGGACTTGCTGACACTGTCAAGCCAAGTAGATCAGATAATTATAATGAACAGCAAACCACTAATCGGGGTTTCTGATGACGTTAAAGCCTTTAGGCGATGACTCCTGACCATTTACTGTTATTACAACCCGAAACTGGCTTGTCTGTATGACTGTCTGACAGATACGACTTACATTTCTAAAACCGAAGTAGGCATATTAGACATTCGTTTTATCCGTTTTGGAAACATTTGACCCCAGAGTATTTGGCAAACTTGGAAATAAGGTTCATATGACAGGGTAAGCATCAAGGTTTTAACATGGGCAATTAAGTATCGGTGTTGACGACCTACTTCCCAGTGGTCATTGGCTCCTGGCTAGAATCATTCAATGCTATCATGGGAAGGAAGGGTCATAGTAGTAATGTGAAAAATACATGGAAGTGAATTCAGAAGATCAATAAGAAAATTGTGCCATTTTGAAGCAAGTTAAGTGTCCCATCTCACTGCATGTACTGGGTCATAAAAGGTATGACATGTAAGTGGTTTGTTTTCAGGTAAAACAAAGGAACCCATTCATTGAAGAAACAATACGTGTTCCAATCAAAAAGTATATCAGTGATGGACATTACAGATTTGTACATAGTGTTCTGGTTATACTTCATTTCATTCACACCCACCCATATATATATATATATATATATATATATATATATATATATATATATATATATATATATATATAAATATATATATATATATATATATATATATATATATATATATATATATATATATATATATATATATAATATATATTCCGTAGCGGCGCCTTCAAAACATCGATATGGGATGAAAATCTCAATTACTTTCGTTGGGAGGGAAGGGATTCAAAGCCCATTTAGGTTCCCTTAGCATAAAATCAATGCTTTAAAAAATAATATCCAATATATAAATCCATAGACCTACGTTTTATGAAGCCTGGCCTGTTTTTTTAGCTATGCTTCATAAATAGTATTTAATTTGTGGCACCAAATAGGGAAAAAAATAGATAAAGCTGAACACAGTGATAAAATGATTTTATTCCCTAACAGATATTTTATAAAAGACGTACACAGAATATATGAAAATATTTGATATACAGTCATGCAGAGAAATTACTGTGATCCCACATTCACTCTGAATCAACATGCTATCTCAATATAAAACCCACTTTATTTGTTTGAATCTTTCGGGGTGGGTGTCCCAAAACTAAGCTACTTACGTGTTTAAAATTCTCATTCAACTACTGATGGTACCCCCTGTATACATCTTTCAAATTCGCAATGGGCATTAGAACGTATGGAAGATATCGCATGAAATATGACTGTGCAAGCTCTATATTTGACATGATTTACAAGAAGGTATGGAAGTCAACTGTCTGTCTATCTTCCAAAAGGGCATATTGGTGTTTCATGCATTTCTTGCCAAAATGCTTTGGAGGCATTTTGGGAAACCGAGTTGTCTTTCGTATCGCAAGTGATTCTATGGAAGCCATACATGTTTCTCTATTTTCTGTGTAGCACTATTCTTTTTAAGACTGCATAGTCTGGCATCAGGTTTATACTGTACGATGTTAAAGTACATTATGTCAATTTTTGAAACTGTGAAGGTAAGTTATCGCTCAGGAAATGTGGAATGGTTTAATGACAATTTTAGTATGGCTCTTACGAGACTATATCTATATATATAAATGATATATTTCTGTAACAGGATAAGACAAAGCGTGGTTCCCGCGGTTTGGTCAGTTGAAGCGGCAAGCATCTATACGAGATGATGCCTTTCCTCTAAATAGGCCTACATGTTGACTTTCATTTTCAACAGTTGTAAGTAGCGCTCATATTTGAGCTAAATATTTGAGTTTATCGTGTAGAAAATCTAACAATAGTTTGGCATACAGCTAATTTCATACATTTCAAACAAGAGATGAATTTTTAAAGCCTACTTTATCATAAATTTTAGATTTCTATACAGCTACCACTCTAGGGTTTCACATCATATGTAGTGCAAATGTATTGTTTCATGCACCAAAAGCCTTCCAGTACCTATAAACTTACTTAAAATGCACACAATTTAAGTTGAATAATTTGGCAGCTTTACTCTTGTGGTAATCTATTTTTTCCAATACCACTGACATCTGTAGATTGTACTGAGAATGATGACTGCCGTTCGTTGTCGATCGAGCTATTTTACTCCCAAGCCTCACATACATTTAAATGACTAAACCCTTGTCCAACTTTGAACTGCAATCAGTCAAAGTAAAATTGATAGATTGAATGGAGACATGACAGTACCATGTACATGGGTCCATACTAATAGCGTGACATCAGACATTATCTCCACAATGTCAGCCTTTTTAAAACTCTGATCAAAAGCATTGGCGTCATGATAAAAATGTACACTTTTACTGAAAATATGGATCAAAATGGCCAAGTGATTTTGAACTTGACCTCTGAGTGACCCCCTTTATTGAAGACACATATTTTTCAATATGCTACCTGTATCCATACTAAGGAGTAAAATTCTGTTCAGATGTAAAATATTTTATTTCGAGGTATGAACCATAATTTGGACCGGATGTGATCGGTCATGACTTTGTTTCCAGGGTCATAAAGTGTTTTATTTTGGAGACGTGATTTGCCTCTTCACAATCCATGAAAGATTTAGTATAAAACTGGTACAGCCCCATAGCTCTACATTTTGGCCTGCCCAACATGATTTCTCGCAATCTGTTAGGATTTCTCTGCTAGAGTATTTGTTTGAACATTGACCTGGAATACTTATCGCAGAAAGTCCATGGTGCAAGCGATGAAGCGTGACCCAGATGTAGACACGTTTAACCCAAGCTGGCACCAGGGTTGATTAAACGTAGCTTACTTTGATATGAAATCATTTAAAGTTTACACACATTGATGTCTTCTAGAACAAAAAAGTGCAAAATATTCTGGCCATCCCTGTTCAATCTAATGTGTATACTATAGCGCTATTGTGTGGGCAATCAACAAAAGTCGGCCTGCTTCCAAGGCAATAACTTTGATATCAAACTTTGACATCAAGACGTACAAAATTTAAATTTTGAATCAACATTTTTAAGAAAAAATCGTGTTTACTTATGTTCACTTTAGTTAAGGCTATGTCAACACATGAGCTTATGCCATCATCACCAATGACATCATATATAGTGCAACTTTGCACACTTCCCGAAGCGGTTTTTTGTACACATAGAGTATGATCTTTACGGTTAGTGCCGAGCACAATAGGTGAATGTGAATTGAAGGCAGGTGACTAGTAACACTCCACCTGCCGGATGTCTGATCTTGCAATCATGCTGAATGGTTACCGAAAGTTGGATTTCCAGGGAAAGTGTGTTGTCAAGACGATGATCCTGCCGGATGCACATATCCCCTTCTTTGACTAACGTGTTAGCAATATGAAACAAGATGCTGTAGCGCTGCTAAGGAGACCAGAATTTGATAAATTTCCCCACGCGATGGTTGTATTGTACTGCTGTGGATGCAGAAATGAACAATACACTTACCCCATTCGCAATGGAATATTGTGAAAGACAAATAGTACCATGGTTATCACCAGTCACCAGTCCTAATAAATGGATATGAATATAGCTCGCCCAGCTTGCACTTCACGGATCTATTTCCAGAACTCCTCTTGGCAAGAAAAGCATACTCTGTCTTATACTGTTTCGTTCATAATTGTTTCTTCCGTCTTATATTTCTCGACTAAAATAAATCGCGTCAAAACTGTGAATACCAGATGTAAGTATGCTTCATTTGTTTTACTGATTTGAAGTAAAAAAAAATAGGTCCCCTGGAACTTTGATCCTGGGCACGTCTGTTATGTCCGACAATTTGTGATACAGTAGCAAATTGTAATAACTCCTTTTTCTGTAACAAAAACCAGCAGAAACTTGTAATACTGTGGCAATTAAGAAATAAGGCCTAGTTGCGATGCTTCATCCTCATTAATTGACCACGATCGACAACAACTGGCCCTTTACAAAGGCCGTGGTCGACTATTCAATAATGAAGTTCGTCAAGTATAAAAACAGTCTAAAGGTTTTCTCCAATTCAAATGCTGGTGATTTTAATATAATAAGGAAATTGAAACCCTACTTGTGACCAGAATTTTGGCCTACCGTGCCCTGAACCCGAAGTCTAAGTACCAGCGAGGGTGATGCATTTTTTATGTTGTTAGGGACACATGACAAACAGCATATGTAATAATGAATGCAAAAAGGTGGTACAATTTTATGTCGACATACCACTGGCTGCTCCTGTAATGGCCGGCGACAAGCAATAGGCAGCACCTGGTTCGCTTGATTATTTACACATCTGTGTACTTGATCACCGAATTTGACACGGTTGTGGTTTTAAGAAAAACAATAGTTTTGGGGAAAAAAAGTGGGCTATGCTCATATTTGAGTTCACAAATTTGCGATCAAAACAGATATTGCACCTACCACAGATACCGGAAAGAGTGTTAAGTGCACATAATGATGTTTATTAAATATCAATTTTAGTTGGAAAATATCGTATTTTTTATTTCATTAAACAACAGAGCACCGTGTGCATTTTAAAGAAAAGTCTTAGTTGTGACAACTTTCTTTTGAAGCATCAGTTATCCTTTTAGGTCTGTAGTCTAGTTCGAGGCCCACGGGACATTACAATATATCAAATAAGGATACACAAATGTTTAGTATAGTTTTCTAATGATATGTTTTGGCAAAACCTACACTATGTTCAGACAAGGAAGTATGCGCTAGGCTACGCATTAATTGCCGTTGTCATTTTCTTAAGACGCTGGTTCATTATGAATGTGTTTTTTTCTTTAACATTCAGATAATAGATTTAGCCCATTTGGTCTGCAAGTAAAGAGAACAAATTTAGGCCTAGAATATCCCCTTGGATTTCATTTCTTCCCCGGTGAGAGCCTAAAAAGGGAACACATAACTTGTGAGGAATTATGACTTCACGTGGTGAAAATTTGACGTCGAAACTTTTAATGATCACAGGTCTCTTAATGACTTGCAATGAACTGCTGCCAGGAAGTTTGTTAATGGCCATTACAGTAGGAATTATTAGTTCGCCTTTTTGGTCAGAAAGTGTTAGCAAAATTAAAGAAACCAACTTGCTGATTTCTTTAGTTAAGGACTAGTTTGTGGTATGAGCATGCATTCTGTATCATATATTTTGCCTTTTTATGTACAATACTGCGTATAATTTTTTATGCGTGATGACAGCAACTATGTAACTATATGTCTCTTCATTCTGCTCACTCTGTTACTTTGGGTATAAATTCAGTTTGTTGACGAACAGTGTATGTGTATTATTTTCATACTGATACATGAAGATGTTTCAGATGAGAACAACCACCATGTGCAATATATAAATAAGAGGTATGTAACTCACTCCATGCCTGGTTGTCTTTGTAACCACAGTCCGGCCTGGCGAGACACGGGCCGCTGCCTGTGTGGGCAAGAGGGGTAGTGCTAAATTCTTGGAAATAAAGAATACTTAGTACAGGCAGATGGAAATTTATACTGGTAACCAATTTCAGAAACACTTAATGAATATGAATTTTGTATTTGTAAACTTAAATTTATCTAAAAGACACTGATTTTGTGAGAATGGGTATCTAGCCCTGTCTGTGACATAGGCCCGTGTGTCCTCCGTGATTGACAGGTGTGAACCCTGTGCTTTATGGCAGGAAATTAAAATGCATGCGTCGTATTACTGCGTCTTGAAAAAAAGATGACCAAGAAAAAAGCTTGTCAAAACGAAAATATTTTGTGATGGCACGATCCAGGGAACAGTTCGGAGAAACTCACTTAATACTATTGTGGCGGCTCTGCATAGGTTCTTTAAATGACGTCGAAATGCTTGATATATATATAGTTTGGTTGTTGCTGTTGCTATTGCTATTGTTGTTTTGGGGCCGTCTCGGAGAGAACCACGATACATGTGCAGTTTTAAGTAGGCGGCTTGCGTGTGCTACGTATCTGTCTTCCTGTCAAGTTACAGCAGTGTACGTCGATAGGGAATTTTTCTGATACTTTCCCAATAATATAGAGAGCTCCACTCGTGCAGGTTGACAAGTGCTCCGATGTAGCTAAAATAATCACAACTGTGCCTTCAATGCATTTTGCATTAACTTCTACAAGGGATATATATTTCATGGCGGCCAATTGCACAGTTGCCAATGTACAATGGAACTTTAACTATTCCCACTTTAGCAATTCAGGCGGGTGCGCGGGTACTTTTGCTACCATTCAATGTATAAATTCTACAAACCTCTCACAGCCGTCGTGTGCCTTACCAGGCCCCTACCGGGTCTTTCGCATCACCGTGGATGTTTTCATCGTCACTGTGCTATGTTTGGCGGGGTTCCTGGGCAACACAATGGCCATACTGGTGCTGCGGACAGACACCATGCACGACACCATCTCTTTTCTGCTACAGGCATTGGCGGTGGCAGACAACGCGTACTTAATATGCTGTTTGTTCTTCCAGACCATCAAGGCAGTGACTGAATGTACCGATTGGATGCCTGTGTTGGTTTCCATATTTCCTCACATTGAGCCCTATGTGTGGCCTTTAGCCTCAATAGCACAGACCTCTGCAGTGTGGCTAGTGATGCTTGTGACAGTTGATAGACATATGGCCATCAGTCGACCGTTTGAGACACGTCTTGGTTCAGCAGTCAGAGTAAGAAAAGCCATCAGTGTCCTTATTATAGCTGCAGTCATCTACAATGTCCCACGATTCTTCGAAAAATACACCGTTCGACTGATTCATCCATGCACCCTTCAACTGCAGGTGGTGTCGGTGAGGACTCGACTACGAAAGAATAAGTATTATTTCATCATTTATAAAACAGGTCTTTTTTTCCTGTGCCGTTTTGTGGTTCCGATGTCTACACTGATTACGCTCAATACAAAACTTCTGATGTCTCTGCGTGGGGCCCGCAAGGATAGATGGAAAATGACCCACCGGGATTCTTCAAGGAATGACACTTTTACCGTCATTCTTGTAGCTGTTGTAACGGTTTTCATATCATGTCAAACTCCTGACTTTATAATACGAATTCTCGTGACCATAAAGTACTTTTCGGGATGGGATATTCAAGTTCGTTACTTCAATATTATATCAAACGCCTTGCTAACACTTAATTCGTCCATAAATTGCCTCATTTACTGCCAAACTGGAAGGCGATTTCGTAAAATTTTAAAGCGCCTCTTATGCCGCCCTTGTAGGCGCTTGAGCCACAGATTGCGCCCTCATATGGGCAGAAGCACCTTACTTGCTCGTCGACATACCCTAAACCCCGGCATGCACATTTCTGTATACCGACAAGATACCTGCATCTGAAAGTACTACAGGGACATGTTTGTATCTATATATACAAAAGACGTATGTCTGGGGAAAATGCCCACCTTTAAACCTACGAGACTGAAATCAAACAGTCATTCAGGTAGTAAAATATATGTCAGCAGTGACTAAACAAACATGTTACGATAATTCAAATTTGACCAAGGTGAAGAACAATCGGGTAAAATAGTGAAGTAGCCTCGTTTGATTGTATAAATTCAAAGAAAAAAGTGTTTCAAGTAATGCGAAAATCTACTGGTGAACAATTTGTTGGGAATTTTGTCAATAAGTTCTCACGGGAATAAAATTAAAACAAGGTTCACGTATTAACGTTCATCTATATACATATACATGTATGCATACATGATCCTTCAAAGCTATCCTTGGTCAAGAGACTTCGATTGTGGCCCAAAAGAGCCACACACATGTCAATCATCCTAGAATTAAACATTTTTGTGCTTAAGATGATTACACACAACGTAAGGTGACAAAAACAATGAATTTTTCATAGCTATTACAAGAAGATATAGAGTATAGAACCAAAAGATATATGATGTGCAAGGTACATATAATGAAAAGAAGGTGCCGACTAATGTCTAAGAGAAGTATAAGCTGTCATACTCATCATTCCAGCTACAATTTTAGTAATTATTTGTACACATGTGATAGCTAGCAACTAAACAGTTTATCTGATAGCTATGTACAGAGTATTTTGTACATAGTCTGAGAAACGTTGGATACTATGGGTAGAACGTTTATCTGATGTGATTGCTGGTAAATGGTTTTTTTAATTTTTGGAATGCCAAATTGTAAGGTCTGTTTACCCACGGTTGCCTCCACAGCAGTCATGCCTGGACGTTGATATTCTGTTGGCCCAGCATCTGCCGTCCTTTATTGGGTTCACTTGTACAGCGTGTGATGCTGCACGTTGTGCTAATTGGTCGAACCATGAGGAAGCACAAAGGCACATCGGGAAAGCCGAAAGGACGCTAAATGGGTACATTTTGTCTTTGGGCAATAAAACTGTTCAAGAGAAAGTGAGGCGTGGTTTGGGAGTGGCAAAGTGTGTATTCGGGTAGACATACGGTAGCGTTTAAACACCTGTGTTTGTGTATGCATCATTGACGGTAATCAGCAAACAGTGATAACAGCGGCTTGTCTTAGTGTACAGAGAGTGGACCAACGTTAGGGTATTCAATCCAAGGAATGTCGTGCGCCTGATTTAACTCCTAGCACGCAAGTTTTGAGTGTACTCAACTAGCGCGTCATTGCTTACTGCCACCAGTTTCAAGAAGACTTGAACTTTTGAAGTGGCTGATTAAATAGTTCAGATAAAGGCCGTCTCAAATTCCCGGTTGGGTTTATTTATATGTAGGCACGCACATTATATTGTAGAGAAACATCAGTTCTTGCCGATGGCTACTTCGATTTTGCGTTAAAGATGAACATTTTCCTTCTACGATGATTTAAATCAATGATTGGGCCGTTGTTCGTGACAATTTGAATGATGTTACTTTGCAAAACTGCGCAAAAATGGGTGATTTCATCGTCGCAGTCTCGATTTTTTTTTCATCTACACGTCATGTTCTTCACATCGTCAGAATGCTGAGAACCTTGTCTATTTTAAGAACAAGCTCTCCCATTGGCTGAAACAAAAGTAAATATAGGGGAAACCCCAACAAAACTGCTTCTACTTCAAGCAGATACATCGTTATTTTAGTCAGAAACTACCGAAGACGATTCTCTGGAATATTCTAGGTTAGGCGGCGGGGCTGGCGTGGGGATCGATCATATGGTGTTCGCCATCCAATCAAATGCGTCGTTTTTCTACCAATGATTCGTTCGGGAGTACTAGCTACCTCGTGTTATGAAGTCTGGTTGAAAGACGAATGATATTTGTATGAACACAAGTGACGGTTACGGGCAATTTATTAAAGCAAGAAACAAAATTTAACACTGTAAATTGGTCAAAATGATGATATACTACCAGTTTTTGTGTACAGCAGAGCAGAGGGTCCATTTTTTTTTAAACAGAAAGAGAGTAAAACACTCCAGCCGCAGGTAAACATGGCTCGGGTGAAAATACAACTGCAGCATTTGTTGATCATGTTGACAGTTTATTAGTGACGGCGATAAAGTGCGTTTATCGACTATTTACTACAGCAACAAACAAACTCTACCAGAATGAGTGTAATTTAATGGCAATTACGACACACAACCGAGCTTAAAAAAAATTAAAGAGGAACCATCGTTCGTGACGCTAACCAAGGGAAATTCGCGGACCGGCACCCAAGCAATTGTTTTAACATAGGCTTGACCGGTTTGATCAATTCGTGATTGAGATCGACATATTCATTTTGTTAGGGCACGAGCTTTCGTTTAAATTGACAAAGAAACCACATAGAAATGTAGATGTCTTACTCAAAAGTTATGTTGATCATTTTGTGTGAATGGCAAAAATAAAAAAGTTACGTCACTTTTTACGCCAGCATGTCGCATGTTGCACAACAAAATTTAAAAAAAAATGCCCAGTGGCTGGCTGTGCCAGATCCCAAAACTGCCCAGCGTGCCAGGGGTTAAAACGGAAACTGTATACAAGTTAATACAGACTGCTTTACAAGAAACAAATCTGAAAGTGACGCCAACAAAAGAACAATTGCAGGCCATTTACCATGTCATGACAGAAAAGTCGGACACGTTTCATATGTGTCACGTTTCATATGTGTTGCCGACGGGGAATGGGAAGTCTCTGGTCTTCCAGATACTTCCAACCCTATTGAAAGCCATGAACAAACCCAGAGTGATTATTTTGTTGGTGTGTCCCTGGTCGTGGTAAGCCTGATGAAAAGAATTGAAATCTTGTGTTTCAGCGCAGGTCTATTTCGGGTTGACACACAACCGTCCCGGTACGCCGTCCGCACACGTTCCATGCTTTCGTTTGTGTATTGACGTGTTCTCGTGGGAGCATATGTCAAATTAATCCCATTGACAAGGTGCTACCGCGCTCTGCGCTGGGTTACTGGTGACACCTTTCGCTCACATATGGGCCAGCAAACTTCTTCCCTCAATGTTGTTTGCTTGTGTGACCCGCGGACCGGAAGTCCGATCTGATTGGACGCTGTCGAATTCATGAATAATAATTACAAACAAACATCACAGTCGGGCCAGTTTGATTGGCGCACTGGGCTTAACAACCTTATCGTTTCGATCAACATAATTACATCCGTTGCGGAATCAATAATGCCACGATAAACGGCAGACTCCAAAGAGTGCCCACATCAGTAACTTTAGCGAGTCTGGGAGGCTGCTATGGAGGCAATACCCACGGTTGTATTCACTACAATTCGCTCTTCCTTATACTGTGCCAGTTGATTTTCTCCAGAAAAACAACCTATTCTTAGCAGAGCCTAAAGCTTATTATACATCACCGTACAAGCTAATTCTAGTTTTATTAGTGTGAAAATTTCTGCAACTCGAGATACTTTAGTTCTTTAAATGGTGGTTCTGCATGGTTCGTATCTTTTACTGTGCGTATATATGATAATTACACTGTCTGGTAATTCACAAAACGCAGGATGCCATGTACAAAACTCTGGCATTCGTGATAAAAAGCACACAAAAGCCTGGATTTTTGCTCCGTTATTTAGTATTTTTACAACACCCATGCAATGGTGACGAAACTCAGGAATATGTAAGCAAAGCTCTGGCTTGCAGTTTTCAATATTAACAAACCCAGGGTTTTATCATTTATTTCATCAATAATTTCATCATGCCACTGTTAATTCATTTATAAAAAAACATGTGTTTTGTAGTAATATCTCAGGGATTTGTACTTGCAATGTTCAACAATTCACAAAACCCACGGTTTTGTAAATTTCCTGCATATTTCTTAAGGTTTTAAATTTGTATGTAGCAACCAATCATTGGTAGCATTTACCGCATTGTGGAAATCTTGGCCAACGACTTCAAGTTGTTTCATGAGCAAAGCCCCGGCTTTTGAATGAAAAAATCCAGAGCTTTGTAGCAAAATCAAGGGTCCTATCTACGAATGTCTGGGTTCATTACAAAAGCCTATATTTCCTAAAAAAAAAAAAAAAACCTCACGGTTATGTCATACTGCTGATAGTGTGAAGACCCCATGTGCTTCGCAAAATCCTGGGTTTTGTGATGTGAGTTTTGCAGCAAAACCCAGGGATATGTGACATAACAAAACCCATGACTTTGTGAAGATACAAAAACCCTGGGTTTTGTGTTTCTTACAAACCAGGATTTTTAAGAAGCACAGAACTCAGGGTTTCAAAAATAAAATATATGTATAAAATCATGGGTATGGTCTTTTAACTTTTCAACCTTACAAGCAGAATACCCTGACATAGCACCCAAAACCAGTGTTTTGTGACACAGCTAGTAGTCTAAAGACTGCGAGTGGTGATTGGGTCTTCACAAAACTCGGGGTTATGTTCCTCAAATTACAAACCTCATGGTTCACAATAACTAAGAAAATTCTCAATAAGTTTGGCGGATGTACATGTACCACCAAAACAGTTCTTTTCGGGGGGGAATTTTGTGCTTTTAGGTATCGAAAGGGTTCGATTAGTCTAGAAATATATATTTCGGAATCTCAATTTTAGAGACTTTATCCTTGATGTTATTTATTTGTTCAAATGTGGTTAGCTCCTCCTCATAATGATGTCACTAGATATACCCAAATTAATTCATAATGGCATTTCTTGACATTATAAATATTATAATCTTAATATACTAATGTATGCAGCCAAAATACAGTTTATGATACCATACTTGTCAGTTTCTGGGTTTTTATGGTGTGTCGCTTGTATACATTGTAAATTGTGTTTACTAGACACAGTTATAACCCAAGTGATCTATTTGTGCTTCTTATGTTTCTTATTTATTCACACTTGGTGTCCTTCCGGGTACATGATTGCCCATACCTTTTATAATGGTATCACTATGGAAATAATTATACAGGTTTTGGTTCTCTTTTTGATCTAATTTTCCACAAGCACCTTTTTCTGTAAATCGTGTAGCAAATTGTTATTGTTCGTGGACATTTTAATGTATTTCAATAGCTTTGGCTGCAGATTCCTTTAAAAATTAAAAAGACGCCGTACTAGCAGGTAAGGATGGCTGATAGGTGAGAATTTTGTTAGAATACCTCCTGTGGATTTACGCCTTGCTTTCCTCAATTTAGATAAGATAGTATCAATTAAGATCCCTTTTTTTATTTGAAAAACCAGTGGGAAGAGTAATTGTTGAAAGGAAAGCGGGGGGTCATCGAATGAATGAAATGATTACACTTACACTCATGTAATTTCTAAAGGCCCATGTTTAAGTCTCCAATATATATTAATTCACCCTTTGCATTTAGGTTTTCAATGTGAAAAGATCTCTTCCATAAAAATAATAAGGTTAAAATTTCTAGGAGGTCTGAAAATATTGGGCATAGAAGCATTCTTCGTAAGCTCGCCACTATATATGTGTCAGATACCTGAGATCCCCATATCCTAGAGCTGTTACAAAAATCTGACTTTAATTAAAAGTTGTATTTCCTGTTAAGATGTATAAGTAGACTACACTTCCTGCATATTCGCCCAATGTAATACAATAAGAACCATCAGTTCTATCAGTGGCTTGTAGTAATCATATGGTACGTGACACTCCTAAAAACAGAGCACACTAACTTCCAGACCATTAAACATAATTTAGCAACATACGCTTCTGTTTCTGAGAATGTGACGTCAATAGATTGAAAAAAAATGGTTCTCTTGGTCTCCTGGAATTGAGCAAGATCATCAAGGTACGGCGAGTGACATATGGTTGCAGTCTCATTTAGAACTGAATCATTAAAATCGCGACTATTTTGCAATAGATGAACTCAAGTATTGATTTATAGACATGCATTTGTGCGTCTTTAGTCACTAAAAAGAGCTCTGATATCCTTTATAGCATAATATAAAACTATGTCACTGTTGGCTCTCCGAGTGAAACCAGTAAATATAAAAAGGAAAAAAGTGGGTGTCAAGGGCATCCTAGCGGTCATGTGTGAACAGTCAAATAATATTAAAGATAACAGTACTACAAGGATATTACCCTTGTACTGTGAAATGTCAGTAAAAATTGAGACCCAAAACATTTGTTTCTCTCCAGGAGTGTCAATTCCTTTCGTTATCATCGTGCCGTGATGGAAATGTGGTGCAGACCTGCTTTTTGTTAGCCCCCTGACAATGAGAACTATGTTGGCGGAGGTATTTCTTCCTTTCATGGTTCATTTGAAGTCCAGGTATGTTTGACCAATTTATGTTTTTTTTTTTCATTTGGACCAGAAAACTTACTCTAGTTTGCTTATTGGTCATGTCTTCACTTATGAAAACATCAGGATACCAACTGCATTCTGCTAGCAATCGATTTCCGTAAATACCAATGGTTATGAAGGTACCGAGTAAGGGCCTGTGTTTGTTGTCTTTACGGCCCATCCTTTCACCATCGAATCCCTCAACACTTAGCTGTAAATCTGTTGTTTATTCTGATATGACTTCAGACGAATTTAAATTTGTTCTTTCTTCCGGACCGAAGACAGCTGGGTTGTTGTAACGCCCAGTTGTCGCATATTTTGTTAAACTGCTGCTCTCATACACTCATTTTCCGCTATGTCATCTAATGCATTAAAGGTTCTCTATAGTTTTCATCCAAAAATTTACGTATTCCTTAATAACTGAAATTATCCCTGTAAGTGCGGCATAATGTATAGTTTTGATAACATCCAGGCTCGTGGCCACCTCAGAAACTGCGATCGCAACTTAAGGAGTATGTTGGTCTACATTACTAATATTGACACTCGAGGTAGTTTCTCGTGGTCTGTCTTCTCGTATCTCATAGGAATCTATAGATTTCATTTTTAAAGTGTGGGTTCTTGATTGAAATAACACACTCAGAATGTGCAGGACGTCACGACATATATACTCCATGTGATCACTTGTTATTGTTTAAAGTAACATGAAGGGGCGTGGCTTCACTGAAACAACTAATCTCATATCATGAGTTAAAACTCAAGTCCTCATAGAAAATATTAGACTAGCAGAATGGCTTCACATTGAGCCATATTTTCGGCGTTTTGGGAAAAAGAAGACTGGTAATAACTATTTGCTGCACTTCATTTATTTTCAAATATTTTGATTGTGTCCTGGCAATTAAATAAAACAAAAACAAATTGGTGGCATTTGAATCTGGTTCCTTGAAAATACGGAAAGGAATCTGGGCCATGAACCTGGGATCCAGGAATTATTGTTTTAATGAAAAAGGTGTACCCAGCACCAACGATCACTATATCATGTATGACGTGCGGATCTGTTTGGTCTGCTTTGAACTGGAAACGTTGTTTTAGTCAAAGGGTTTACCTGCAGCCTATCAGAATTTGAAAAAAAAGTTGATGAAGTTTGTCTTGTTAGGAATCAGGAATATAATTTAAAGATATTTTATTTTAGAAAACGTACCAAGTAAATAGTCACACTAACAATCCAATTGCAATTGAGAAAAAGGGCAATGCCGTGTACATATCCATCTAGCAAGAGAACGCCAAGAGCACAAAACAAACTAGACGCACATGTGGTGCAAGATAGAATAATTCAATGGGAGTTATTTGAACCTAAATAAATTGAACCTAAATAAATTTATTTCTTACACACACTTTCAATAAAAAGACACAAGATGAAAGATAAGCCAGATAGCGCAGAGAAGCAAAGTAAACGGTCTAACTAAAATTAGACAAAAGTAATATTCCCCGTGAACTAAAACGTTCAGCTTCCATAATGTACTGTTGACCGGCCGAAAGGGTGAATATTTTCAATGTATGAATAAGTTGAAGAGTCATCGAAAATTTTATGCAAAGTAAAGGTTACCAATTGATTGTGATCAATCAATTTGCAAAATCTGTAAAGCTGTTCAAAGCAAAGCAGAGAGAAAAAGGCTGTCTTAATGTGGGGGAAGATTTACAAGGGAAGTCAATTTACACTGCACATGGCCACAGGACAATCTGCTTTTTGGACCAGACCAAGCCCAAGAGCAAAGGGTAGTCTTTCAAAGGTAGATGGAATGTACTTCATATAAAGTTCAAGTCTCACGCATTACTATAGTGACGTAGATTGACATATTTATGTGATACTTACACACAATGTATTTTCATAATCTTCAACACTACTTTCGTGAGTTTCTGACATTATACATTAATACACATTGAATGCCGCTCGAATATGGACGTGTCTTAACGTTCCGTGGCAGAATTTGTATTGCACAGATGTACAAAATAGTACTAAAACAGCATAGTCACGTGACCGAAGGCAGGCAACGCGACTGACACGATGGCCGACGGACAGAGGATCGCGGTCTTCAATAAATTGTGAAATGTCGGCAGCAAACGTTTTTCGGACGCTCGTTGAATGATGATTGGTCTTAACCGGATAAAATTGCTATTTACGGTTGTACTGTGTAATATAGCGATCATCTCCCACGAAGCAAAACGTATTAGCGAAGGCGATAGCATTTATTAAGTCAGTTGCCCAGGCAGTGAGATGACTCCAGTATAAACACCCTGCTCAAATTATATCCGGGAAGCCTCAAATATGATACAGCTCTCGGCTTACTGTATCAGTTTGGTAATCATGTTCATTTGGTTTTATTTTAAATTAAATACATAATTAAATGTGATAAAGAGTTCTTACAAACATTGCCCACCATTACCAATGCTGTTTGGAGAGTACAGCATGACCCTTTGGCTTGTGACAACATTGTGGGTGTAAATTTGTAAGTTTTCTCACGTTTCTTACCAACGTGGGCTATGTCTGTTCGTGCGCGACTTATCAGAAAAATGGAAACCTTGTGGAAGACACAGTCTGTAGCTTATTTCATAGAAAGGTTTCAGCTGTGGTGAGATAGAGTGCTGCAGGATACACAGGGTTGGTAGCAAAAAATAAAAAGCTTTATCTGAATTTTCAGATCCAGGATGCTGATATTGCAATGGGATTAAAAGCAGTCATTTTTTATGGTACATGGTTCTTTACTGGTCATTTTCAAACAAGTAAAATATAAGACTATTAACGCGACATGTGAATAAGTGCACGAATTTTAGAGGTGGTTGACATGGCTAAAGTCCTGAAAAAGCAAAATCCAGGCAATGCTGTTACATGCCTATGCGAGGAAAATACTATACCTTGCCATACCTTGTTTACCTATTTATTCCTGCTGTATCTGGTACATTAGTTTAAAATTAGTTGAAGTGACCCGCTCCTTTAATTTTGTCCATGAGTACAGATGAGGCATACCTATCTTTTGTTGTAAAGTATTGTCAAGCCAAGTTTGGTGCAGCGATAGTTTTATTGTTAAACCCAGTTTGGTTCTGAGTTATAACCCCCATCTGGTCGAATCGCTGCAAAACACCCAGTTTAAGATCGTTGTCTGCCTTTGTTTTTACATGTAAATAGACAGCTTTTCAGATTTGTGGATAAAACCTGTCACGATGGCACAATTCAGATCAATAGCTGTCTTTCGCGTGGGTTGGACTCGTTGCCCAAAACACTCCCAGGGGAGCTATTGGTTCATCGGTGGAGTGTGTCATAACTAAAATGGGTCACACAAGTGTATCATGCTGTAAACTGTTTTGCAGAATGGAATCCTGCATCTGGTGCGTGTTTTGACGGACTGTTAATGGTTTTACTGATCGGAATCGTGCATACGGTGCGTGTCTTGACTGACTGGAAATGGTTATACTGAATGGAATCGTGCCTACGGTGTGTATCTTAACCAGCTGTAAATGGTTATACTGAATGGAGTCGTGGGTATAGTGTGTGTCTTGATGACTGCACTCTGACTTGTTTTTGCCAACATTTGTTGGAATGCTCCCCTTACGTCAGATCAGATATATTCCTCAACAATTTATTTTCACGTCCGGAAGGCTGCAATTGGCGTTGGTCGTGCGTGTACTTTTGTGTCCTAAGCCACAAAGCATTTTAGCACACAGACGCAGCATGGCGGCACTACAATATGACAACAATGTATCTCAATGATCACCTGTGGTCAAACGACAAATCATCCATATATTTTTTATTAAAAAACTAACGGTTTACTTGAGGACTACTCGGTGACTCAGTAGCATGTAATCGACAATGCACGTACTCTCAACTGATCAACGTTTTTGCAGGATGAAAATGTGTATGTTTCCACATATTTTGACTATATGTGACTATTGAATATAAATCATTACAAATCAGGAAACGTGAGCAGCACCAAACCCATGCTATACATTGGAGCTTATAATACCCATCATCCAAGCAAAGTTTGAAATTTGTCTGACATAAGATATGAGACCATTTGTTCACTGTAACGGACAGACACACGATCAGACGGACATGGAGAATCTTACATATATTAACTAGGCATAGTCTATAAAGACATGACACAGACACTCATCAATGTCTTTGTTATAACTCTTGCCATCCAAGACATGTTAAAACAAATATCCAGAATAATCAAGCGAAAAGAATTTGAACAAAAGTAGAAGACTCAGAAAGGAAGAAATTACGCTTAAATGAATTGTATGGTTATCTGAATTCGCTAATTTTAAGTGGAACAAGTAGAGCGTTAGATCAGCCACAGGCAAAACGTACGACACCACGAAAGAAAACAAACACGCACTACAAATGACAGTTTAATTATGACGTCTACATGCAATCCCAAAAAATCGAGTAGTATTGCCGAAAAGACGGGACACTATCAAAATACTACAAATAGATGATGAACGCAACAGAGTATTTAAAGAAACAAACTTTATAACAAGTCAAAAACAACCCATTCACTTAAAGCAAATTATGACAAAAACAAGTTTTTACCTGCATGCACACGACCAATCAGGAAGCACAAAATGTAAACTGCCATGGTGAAAAAACTGTGTACAGGTGTAAGTAACTGACACTATAGCTCTGGATACTACAAGAGCATTAGGCCCCCACCTGACTTCTAGATCTAAGCACAAATGAATTGCTTCAGTCAAAATGTTATTTACGCAATTGTTTGCAGGGGTTGCTATGAAATTTATGTTGGGTCAACAAACTCCGAAAAGAATGACAGTACATAGATAGTTTCGGAGACACGATGAATAAGAGTCGGTGAACACATTGAAAAATGTTCTAAACATATTCCATAATATTTTATGTGCCCATTGTTTCAGCTGCAAAATGACTAATACAGACTGAAACCAAAAGGAATTTTACTTTAAGCGAAAGTATAAACGGAAGTTGATCAGAAACATACATCTTTAATTCAACACGAATGTTTTGTAATGTAGGCATATCTTTATGACGATTAGTGATGCCATACAAATCATTAGTACTGCTGTCTTAACGTCACCACTAATAATGTGTAGTTCAACGCAAAAGTACCACGATATTAATGACGTCATAATATAGAGTATGTCAATAACGTCAAAATACGGACACACATTGACCACTGGACATCACAGATTTAAAGTGTACGAAGTTAAGCCTTTTTTAGCTATTATTAGTCCTATAGGGGCTGAGGTCCCCTAAAGTTCAATAAGGCCAGCAGTTGTCAATAGCTTGTGACGCTTGAAAATTGATTGAAATCCTGAAACCAGTAGGGTGTTACACCAAACAAAAGAATTATTAATGCTTCTTTATTTTCTCTTTATTTAACATCTGTTTCTGAAGAGGACGAACCTAATTTTGGAACACTTTTACCATACACAACAAAAGCAAAACTTCAGCGAATCAGTCAGATGACCACAAGATAAAAGAGAGGTAAGACTAAAGAATCTAATCTTCTGTCGGATATGAATAGAAAGTTAACAATGATTTCTGGAAAAACTGAGCACAGTAAACTCATTGCTTTCAGAAATGTGCTACCACAACAAGATGTCCCATGATATTAAATGAGAAAAACAATGTTTCCTAGCAGTGAATCAACTCAAGAAAGCAGTGATGTGCCTGGAAACTTGTTTTCTGTGATTAGAAAATTACAGCAAGCTGTCACTTATGTAACATCTGTCGCACAGCCACAAGAAATGAAAGAGCTTGTTGCTGTCCAATGAGAATAGGATGCCCGTTTGATAAAAGATCAAATGTATGAGGTCCGAAAGGATACGCTGCACCTAAACCAACGCAACATAGAACATTATAAAGCCGCCTGTGAAAATAAAATTGCTAAGCTATTTACCCAATGGATCAAGGGCATATCTCCCATTATTCAAAACCTTTAGCGAAGGAAACAGATGGAGAAAAAGAGAATCGAAACATGCCTAGCAATTGAAGAGATGAAATAAGATGTTGAAAACATCGAGCAAAAAGATACACAGAAAACTAACGATTTGAATACTAGAATTAATGATGAAATAAACAAGTATGCATCAGGGGAGCTGAATAACATTATCATGAATATGTGGGAAAAAGACAATAGAGAGGAGAGAACACCAATGCATAACATGGAGCAGAAAAGTAACAGTTTTGAAGAAAAGGTGAGCGAGAGACAAGAAACTTATTAATTGGAGCCACTACAAAACTACGACACAAATGTGGAATCAGTAGTCAGTCAACAGTCAGAAAGATGAGAAATGTGATAACTGGACTTATGGTTAACAACAGAGCAAAACCAACCACAGTACATACTGACAGGAGCATACAAACTCATAATAGATTGAACGCATTCCAATCTGATTATGAGTCGAAGGAAGCGACAACCTGAACCTCAGCCGTTACAACTCCATGAAGATGATTGCCCTTTTCTAAAGAGACTACCCTAAGGGCTGGGTCCGCCAAATCTAGAAAACTGGTGGTACACAAATCAGTGACCCAAGCAGAGACAAGAATGAGAACTTCAAAAAAGAGATACAACAATAACCAAACACCGGGGGTGTACGGCGGGAAGACCACAAATGAAATTGTTCAGTGCACACCAAGAAAAAAGTAACAATACCTGATACATTGGTGAATTTATCAGGAGATTTAGCAAGAGAAGGTTTGGTTTTTGAAGCGGTGTAACTTTAGTGGATTTTTGGCAATTTTAGACAGAATTTTGACTAATTGGAACGGCATTTGTTTTATGAATATATATAGAGACATCACAGAGAAAGTTTAACTGATAAATTCGCTAATCACTCAAACTTTTCCCCTGGCCTGCGACTCCGCCCACACTGTCTCCCATGCAGTGACAATAACTGGATGGTAGTCTCTGTTGACATGTAGTATCAAAGATGAAACCGAGGGGGAACAAAATGGGTGTGGAATATTAAGGAGGAAACAGACTGGGCAGCGTGCCAAGAAAGTTTAAGTTGAAATGGGTGATCTGGGTTGGTTTAATTTTGTTCATACACAGCTGTTTGTTCCCATGATGCATGTTTGTGACACCTAGCAACCCAGGCTATTTCAGGTCAAGCCCATTACATTACAGTAAAACTGAAAAGTTTTCCCCTGCATATGAGGACGATTTTTTAAATTATCATCTTCTAAAATACCTGAAGTACATATTGTCTTTGAAATACACCCAAGTGTGATAAAATGAAAGTTTGATGCGGATTTGGCAACATATATAGAGTTTCAATTCGCATCTGCCAATTCCCCATGTTAATCTATGGAGAAAAAGTGAGGGTCATGAAAAGTCACAACAAGATGTGCGCCGTCAACCATGAACAGGCTGGGCAGCACCACCTTCACGCAAATTTAGAACTAACCAAGACATAGACTATTGCTGGAATGGGAAATGGATGGGAGGATGAAGGAGAAGTAGAGGAAAGGAATGGGAACCTGATCCGAAGGATGCTTAAGGTAGCACAGGCAATGATAGGTAGAAAGAAAGGCCTGGTTAAAAACCTAGGATTTATAATAAACCCAGAGCTGAAAGGAGCCATAAAAGACAGAGGATTAAAATAGAGCATGGAGATTAGCAAGGAAAAACAGGTACTCGGAAGGTGATATAGAAGAATCTAAGCGAGAGTATATGGAATGTAGATGGAATGTAGCAGAGATGAAAGCAGAAAGGAGAGCCAGTGATAATGAACAAATGACAAAGAAAATAATAGAGAATGAGGGCGAAGGGTCAGCCATCTTTTCGAAACAGGTTAATCTGCAAAAATAGAATAAAGCACGGGAAATGACATACACAGGGAAGAGGACGGATAACAAGGAAGAAATACAGGAAGCTTTAACGGAGCATCGGGAAGCAGTCAATAACCCACAGTCGGGTCAGGGAACAGTACCAGTGGGTCAGGCACAGTACACACAGGATCAACGGGATCCAGAGATGTATTGCAGGATGAGAAGTACAGAAGTTAATATGGCAGCTGAGCAGATGCTGTTATGCAAAGCTCCAGGCCAGATGATATCTTAACAAATTCATAAAGAGAGGGCCAGAAGTAATTGAAAATAGTTTACAGTTGCTTTTCAATAGGGTCATTGAGAAAAGTCAAGTACCAAAGGAATGGAATAAACTTAGGATATCATATATTCCAAGGAAGGGTCCATGAGGCCTATTGGACCAGTGTAGGGGCATTGCGATTTCATCAAATGTGGGCAAAATATTCAGTAGGATAATGTACCAGAGACCAAGAAGAATAGTTAAAAGGCTTGGTCTTCAGGGGAAACCCAGAATGGATTCAGACCAGGTAGAAGGGTAGAAGACCACATCTTCACATTGACCCAGGTGTAGCACTGGCAAGACAAAGGCGGAAGAAAGTCTTCATGGGTTTCTTAGATGTGAGGAAAGCTTATGACAGGGTATGGAGCGATGACCCAATTGGAAAAACTAAGTGGACTAGGATTTGGTGGAATTTTTCTATAAATTCTGAAAGTGGTGTATAAAGATGTAGACTGTACACTTTCATTAGAAAAGGTAGAAGTAGAGAATACACATCTGGAGATAGGCCTAAAGCAGGGATGTATGCTGTCCCCAATTTTGCTCGCTCTGTGTGTTACAGAGTTGGGGGATCGGTTGATGGAGTTTGATAAGGGAATAAGGCTAGGTGATCTAAAAAGTCCAGGTTTATTTTGGGGGCATGACACGGTACTCAAGGCAGAGTCCCAGAAATAACTACAAGATATGCTGAACATCGCAGGGGAGTATGGGACTAAAATGGAAGCTGGAATTCAGTAAGGGTGAGAGTAAAGTCATGACTCTTGGGAAGAAAGTAACAGGTGGTGCAGGAAAATTAAAAATGAGGTAGTCAAGGAAAAAACAAGATGGGTCAAAGACATAGATAAGGTAGCAGAGAGATATGAATTAAAAGGATATGATGAGATTGCTGATTGGAAAGTAGATATAGGTAAGACTGTTACAGAGGGTTGAAAAGAGGACTGGGAAAGAGAAGTCAGGGGAAAAGGTACATTACAGGCATACAAGGCATTAGAAAAGCCAAAGGGAAAAAGTGTTTGTTGGGATTGAGGGAAGGGATCCAAGCTTTTTTTTCAAAGTAGAGCAGGAGTAATCTATCTAGAAAAGAGAGAACAGAAGTGAACAACCGGTACTAATGGAAAGTATAAGATGTGCAGACAAGAGGCAGATGAGACAGTGGATCATTGGCTGTTGTGGTGCGACGCATATAGAGAGATAAGGGAAGAGTTTTTTTTCAGAAGGTGGCACAGGGAAGATTACAATTACAAAGGTATAGGAGAGCTTTGGTGTTTAGAGGAAGAGGAATGTGTAGCATGGGTTATAGGTTAGAAAGGTGGCTTTCTGGGAGGCAGGAAAGCTAATAAAAAATGTACAGAACTATCTGGTAGGATGCTGGGAGAAAAGCAATGAAATAATAGAGTTAGAAGGCAAGAGGTTAAATTAGAATTCCAGAGTACAGGGAGGAAAGGAAATGATGGTAGCCCTTTTGAGGGCTCCCATGGGAAATGCCTGAGCATTAGAGGTGGGGATAGAGTGTGTGAGGGACTTTTTTTTTTGAGAAAGTACAAGCGATGAGTGAAGGTGGATATACCCAGGACCAGGGTCCCACCACAGCTGTGACAGAGTGGGTGATGGACCCTTTGCCTCGGCTCTGGTCCCCAAAAAACATGGCAGCACAAGCTGATAAGGATTACCATGGTTTCCCCCACCTCATGTACTCTTTTTTTTTCCTAGGCCACCTGTGTCACACAGTCACTCAGGATCGGGGCAGACAAGCGGAGAGCCAGATTATTATTATTATTATTATTATTATTATTATTATTATTATTATTATTATTATTATTATTATTATTATTATTGTTATTATCATTATTATTACTGGTTCCCCATATTTTTTAACTTATCCTGTAAACGTTTGACGGATGGAAAAATCAAACTACTGAAGGAAGAATTAAAAATCACACCAACCTCGAAAAAGACAAATGAAACAGGTATGTGTTATTTTAAAATTTAGCCCGACATTTCGATGAAACGAATCTTTTTCAGATGTACGAAGGGATAATGACGAATCGCTAGTCAATGGAAAAAGTACTTTTACTACACCCAAGAATACAAATGAAACTTAAGTTTAGAAACGTGTATTGTTGGATTCAAGCAGACAGTAGATTCACTTCAAAAATACCTACACATTCCCGTAACAATAACCTGACGTCAGATGAATCACAGGCATTAACAGATCTACAAAACGACGAGTCCATAAAAATTAAAGAGGCCGACAAAGAGTGAGCCGTCATTATTATGGATACGGATTATTATGCTAAGAAAATAAAGAGAATTGAATGACACTATTTTTTATGAATGCTGCGTGCCTCAAAAGGAGCAAGAAGTGAATTTGAAGTTGAAAAGTTTTATTACCAATTACCAAAGCACCCTCACTGCGAACGAAAGGAATTCCTTAAAAAATCTTCAACCTAATGCAAGCAAATTATGGTTAAACTGAAAGTGCCCAGTTCGGACATCATCAAAAAGCCCATAGAGGAACAAAAGAGGGAATATATTACAGTCACCAAGCCGACAGACCTAAAATGTAGGCTCGTTGTTGCAGGACCTTTCTGCATATAAGCAAACTAAGTCAACTGATGGATGAAATTTTAAAACCTTACTTGTCACAAGTCGACCGCTGTGTCCTTGCTGACATTGATTTTATCAACAAAATTCCACGCGAATGTGTCAGTGATCGTTATTTAGTCAGCTTTGATGTTCTTAATCTGTATAGTAATATACCACTTCATTTGGGAAAAAGTGAAATCAATTATTAACTAAATAAGCACCCCGACACCAAAGTTCAACGTTTTTCAAACGAGTTTATTTTAGAAAGTAATAACGTTAATATACGTATATTTGATGAGTAGTACTACATAGAGAAAAAAGGCGGTGCCATGCGAGCAAAATGTTGACCGGCGTACGCGAACTTAACTCTTGGATACCTATGAGTATTACTTGCTGAAACGTTAAAAATATATCAGCATCATATGCAAGTTCCTTCACATACCATTGAACATGTTATTTGCACGATTGTATCACGATGCGGCCAAAATCATTGACAGAATTACATTAGTTCCATCATATATTTAACCAACTTGACCCAATTATTCAATATGAGATGACTCAACGTCAGACCAAAGTTCCTTTTTTAGACATGAAGATTGTTCAAAAGCAGGGAATTATTTCACTAGACATATTCTATAAAGATACGGACACTCATCAAGATCTTCTTTTAACTCTTTCCATCCAAAACATGTTAAAACAAATATCCAGTATAAACAAGCAAGAAGAATTTGAACAACAGTAGAAGACCCAGAAAGGAAGAAAATACGCTAAATGAATCATGTGATCATCCGAATTTAATAAATTTCAAGTGGAATAAGCCGAGCGTTAGATCAGCAACAGGCAAAACTTACGACACCACGAAATAAAACACCCACTACAGATGACAATTTAATCATGGTGTTTATATACAATCCCAACAATCGAGTAGTATTATCGAAGATACGGGACACGACGAAAATACTAGAAATAGATGATGGACTCAACAGAGCATTTAAAGAAACAAACTTTATAACAAGTCAAAGACAGCCCCGTAACTTACAGCGAATTTTGACAAAAGCAAGTTTGAACATGCATGAACACTACCAACCAGGAAGCATAAAGTGTAGTCTGTAGCGGTGTAAAAACTGTGTACACATTTTATTAACTGACACTATAGCTCTAGATACTGCAAGAGCATTAGCCTCCTATCTGACTTCCAGATCAAAGCACAAATGAATTGCTTAAGTCGAAACGTGAATGACGTAATTGCTTGCAGGCGTTGCAATAAAATGTTTGTCGGGTCAACGCGTAATGAACCCCGAAAAAGACTTACAGCATATAGACAGCCAATTGGTATTCCGTACACACGACAAATCACAGTCAGTGAACATATTGACAAATGTTCTGAATATTTTTCACAATTTTTGAATGCCCATACTTTCAGCTACAAAATGACTCTGATACAGAGCGGGAACAAAAGGAATGCAAACCGAAGTTGAACAGAAAGATACATTATTAATTCAACACGGGCTATTTTGTAATATAAACCCATCTTTATGACGATATGTGAAACCATAAAAAATCATCAGTTATGCTGTCTTAACGTCACCACTAATCATGTGTATTTCAACGAAAAAAAATCACGATATCAATGACGTCTTAATATTGAGTATGTAAGTAGGCCTATACGTTAAAACACACACACTAATGTAGAGCACTGGACACCGCAAATTTAAATTAAAAACCGAGTGACCAAATCGCACGAAGTTGTCAATAGGTTTAAAGCTTGAAAAAGAATCCAAATCCTGAAATTGGTAGCGTGCTACACAAAATAATTATAGGGTGCTTTTGTTTTCTGTTTGAGATAGTCAAAATTATGATAGCTGTGGCTCTAGATCGGAAAATAGCGTTGCGCGTAAAGCGTGACGAACGCATAAGTGAACGAACAAGACCTACATGAGAGTCCTGTGTGCAGCTGACCCTAGCACTTTGCTGTGGTAACCGTGAACTACTTAACTCTTTCAGTGTGCACCGAGAAAAGCTGTTGACTCAGTCAAAAAATGGCACTTTACGAGTAAGTAATTGACCATGCTCATGGCCAGTGCAAGTATGGCATAGCGCTATGTGAAATGTGTATAAAGATACTTTTATGAACCAATCTTAATTTCAAAGCTTTGAAAGAGTTTAAGGTTACGCGTTTGCGTAGGGAACAAATTAAGGAGAAACCCAGGGCTTCAGATGTGGAACAGGTGAGGAAGCAACAAAGATCTACCTCGCCATTTTGAAATCCTTGATAACTTTATCACCAATCTCAAATTAAGCAAATGGAATAAAACACTACCATTCCCAATGGTGTGCTCTTTTGAATCGTCATAATAGTTCACAACTTAAATATAAATATATAACATGGTCAAGTGATGCCAACTGGTGCCAACTGCTGGTGGTGGTGTGTAGGCACACATAGCAGATGTACTGGCCATCGCTTTTGGTGGAACATATGATAGACAAACACAACACAATATGAAAGCACATGTTATATTGAAAGAGGTCATCTGCGATGAAAACTACCTGAACGATTTCCTTTTAGACAAAACGTGACAAAAAGAAAGGTTACTACGTTTGCCACTTATAAATATTTCAGTTGACAGGAAAAAAAACAGCCGGCAGATCTGTTAGCATATTGCCTGTTGGATTCACATGCGGTAACGTCTGTTCCTTTTTTATACTGGAAATGATATTTGGTATTATATATAGCAGAAGCTCTTGACGTGCCTCAGTGCTACAACTGCTTGCAGTCAATATAAACGCTACCAAATAGATTCTTAGAAGATACAATTAAAACAATAAAAAAATCATGTTGCATTGCTACATTACTAGCACAAACAGAACTGTCTGATCAAATGTATTACACACAGCACAACAGATACCATTTACGCTCATATAATTTTTCATGGAAGACTTTTCCGAAATGATCCGTGATAACGTTCATTTAGAAGAATTCTTTTGTGAAGCCTTAAAACAAACGTATCGCAAAATAATGTTTAGTGTGCAATCAGTACACTGCCGATGGAGGAAACCCGCCTTCAAGTGTGTTATACAAAATCAAGAGAAATTGGCTACTCGAATGTACGGTTTGAGCACAACGTAGAATGATCTTTATTTGTGTTGGGCACATATCATGTTCGTTATTTGTCAACGATTTCATAAGCAAGAGAAGTGTGCGCCCAATTTAGTAAGGACATAAAACAAAATTAACAATGATGAAGTTCTCCTTGCACAGTCTGCTGTGCCAGCTTAAAAAAAAACACTTTTCGCATTTTCACTGATCACTCAACGTCAAACTGTGAAAGTTGAGAATATAACCACGCACGATGCAACACAAGGCTGTGTACCAAATCATCCCTTGATGTTTTATGTGTAGCTGAGATAATTTCAGGTGATACCAAGGAAGTACAATTTATTGAATTTACATATAACGGTTGCACTATCATCAGTAAACCTATATATCCTGCTTATCTCACTGTCATGCCGATTCAATTAGCTTCAGAATAATCATTCTCATCAAGCATATTTTCTCAAAGGTTAGACATAGAAATCTAGCACTGAGTGCCACGCACATTTTTTTGCAACCGCCATCTGATGTCACATTTTGTTTCTCTAATGCCTATATTTAACAGGAATTGTAAAATAATTTCTGAATCGCAGCGGACTTTCTTATCTTGGTTTGGCCGTTTTTTTTTCTATTCATGTGACTAACCAATAGGAAACATTGCGACACAATTTATGGGAATGGGGCTCTCAGCAGTGTGCCAGTATAGTGGTACTGTACCTTATGCTGCGGTCCATTTACACATGTGTACAAAAAAGATTAGCATATGTTCAATTTTCCCGTGATATCAAAATCTTTTCGCTGTACGAACTCAAAGTAACGGAGATGTTGCATATATTCTCTATGAATTTCAATGTGGTTTTCTCAAAAATCACTCTACTGATCAAACCATGATAACTTTTATATCCAAACTTATTAATGCTATTAAAGATGCTGAATGTACTTTAGGAATTTGACTAGATTTGTCGAAAGCGTTCGACACTACAGATTTATAACATAATATTTTGCTCAAAAAGTTGGAATATTATGGGATTGGTGGAGTGGCCGCTCAATGGGTGAAAAATTACGTTCATAACCGGAAACAATTGGTAACGTACAATGACTACTCATCAACTAAAAAAAAAACAAAACTATAGTATGTGGAGTCCCTAAAAGCTCAATACTTGGGCCTCTTTTTTTCTTAATCTATTTAAATGATCAACATTTAATCATGATTTTCTGTGCTCTCTGCTGATAACACAAACGTTTTTATGTGAGATAAAATTTGGATAATCTGATATTGAAATTGAATGATGTATTATCAAAATTAGATATTTGGTTTAAGGTAAATAGATTATCAATAAAACTCAAGAAGACAAAAATTATTATATTTACAAAGAAAAAGTATTAATTAATTTAAAAGATCACAAATGAATTCATGTCCTATCTAAGAAGTTTCAACTTTTCAATTTTGGATGTAGTACTAAATAATAAATTGACTTGGAAAATTCAGATTTCCCACGTGACAAAAATAAATTAGCCAAAACCAGGTGCATTTTACATAAGGTAAAAGTGTGCTCTCAACACAAATGATGAAGGTTCTATATTCTGATTTTATTATCCCGCATATAACACATTACAATATGGGGATTTGCATATAAAACAAACCTAAACCCAATGAACATTCCACAAAGACCATTGAAACTTACACTAAATTTATCTCATTGTACCCATTCTGAGCACCTGTTCCACAATGTAAATTTATTAACTTTTTGGGACATTGATTTTATGCAATTGTCTTTATTCATGTGTTAACAGTATGCTTCCAAGTTTGTTTTTTTTTCACAGAAAAAATAAATGATCGCGGTTATGATTTAAGAAACATTTCGCAGTTAGTCCCACCTCATGCAAAGAAAAATGTGTTTAGAAAAGCATTGAATTTAGTTGAATTTTTGTTTGCAACAGTTTACCAGAAGATCGAAAGAAACAACATATTTCCATTCTGATAAAAAGAAATTTCAGATAGCTTCGAGGTTTATAACGGCGTGTTTACCAACAATTAAATCTAATTTTTGTTATATCATGATACTTTTTTATTTAATGTATGTATATTTGTTCACATAACCTTCTGTATGCACTATAATTTTGTTATTAAGGGGTCTTATAAGCCCTTCAGGGTTTCCGTTAATCTCCTCTACATGATTGGTACATTGTACATAATTATTATGAATTCTGTTGTATGATTTGATCGTGAACATTGGTTGTGCAAATTCATGGTGGAAAAATAAAAAATCCTAAGTCTGTCTGATTTGTTGCTTCCGGGAAAGTAAGTAGGTTGATCAAGTGGATGAAGAGGACAAGGTTCCGTTCAACATAATAAAAATGAAGTCAGTTAAAGACGTAATTGCAAATTTTACCTATAAAATCTGAGTCCGAGATTAATGCGATATCCTATAACATCAATTATAATATGCATAGGGAAAACGAAGGTAATGAAAGGAATATTATGAGTAAAAATACACAAGGACGGGCTTTACAGACATCATATTACATAGACAAAGCAGGTCCACACCATAACGAAGTGTATCAAACGAAATGGAAATCTCACCGAACTGAAATTACAATTAAAGGTAATATAAAAACCATGAAAAAATTGCAGGACGAAAGTCACGTGCTTTGATATTGAAAACAAACTATAGGCATTGAAATCCGCTATACAAAAGAATGTTGGCAGATGAATAAAATTATTAATTTGCGATCAGAAATTTGTACTCTACAAGTACTCTGTGGAAGGGTCAGTTTATTGACATATTTAGATAAAATAAAAAATAAAATAAAAAGTAAATAAAAGAAAAAATGCCCTCTTTTTTATATGATTGATGACAGAAAGGAATCAAATAAGAGTCTAATAGCAGACACATTTAATGCATTTTTACAGATATTGTCCAAAAACTGGCAGCCAACATAGACCAGCAAAACTTACATCACTTCAGCACATACCTTAATCATCGATGAGAAAGTTTTCTCACTTTTATAAATACTTCTTAACCTAAGATTGAATCAATTGTAATCAATTTTAAACCTAAATCAAGCTCGGAGCATGATCAGCTGTCGACGGGACCTATAAAGAAGATTAAGTGTTCACTGGCGACTCCATTAGCCTATATAATTAGCCAATCCCTTACCACTGGAATATTTCCGGATGAACTTAAAAAAGGTCAAATAATACCAATAGGTAAAAAGGATGATGGAACGATTCTAAATAACTACAGGCCTATATATCTTCTTCGACCTCTTTTAAAAGTTTTTGAAAAAGTGGTTTATCGTCAACTCTATGACAATTTTGTATCATACCATATTTTTACAGAGGTCAACATTAGAATTTATTGAAAAAATATATCAGATTCTCGATAAAGACGAAATACCCATAACAATATTTCTAGATCTGTCTAAAGCTTTTGATACTTTGGATCATGAAATTCTCTTATACAAATTAAAATATGGTGTTTCTGAGTCACCTCTAAAATGGTTTAAAAGTTTATTGACCAATAGAACCCAATATGTTCAGGTCCCTGACGTTCATTCCAAGCCATTACACAACCAGTGTCCCTAAAGGATCTATCCTTGGGTCACTTCTTTTCATGATCTATGTTAATGATCTTTATCTAGCAGCCCAAAAATTTGAGTCAATACTCTATGCTGATGACACAACTTTCATAAATTCACTTTGTACTTTCAAGTTTGGACCTCTGTCAAACAACAGGAATATCTCCAACAACAAAAACTCCGAACTTAAAGTATATAACTGGCTTGGTAGAAAAAATTATCTCTAAATGTACCAAAAACCAAATATATACTTTGATACTTTCCTCAACGCAGATAAGATATGAATATTGATCGAAAAATAAAAGACACACTATTAGAGAGAACAAGTGAGTTTGATGTACTAGGGCTGATAATCAACGAAAGAATAAATCGCAATTTCCATATAAATAAGATTGCTGGCAGAACTGCTCGCATTATAGAAAACACTTAGAAGGCTACATCATCTGCTTCCTAAAAGTACGCTACTTTAACCTATTATGCACATTCTGAGCCTGTATTTAAGGACTGAAAGCTTTTAAAAATTCGTGCACTGTTTAAACGTATAGCTTTAAACTTTTACTATAGCTATACTAAACGAATAACCTGGCTATTTCAATACCACATTTTCAGACTTATCTATTACTCACCAATATTCCACGAGATATCGCAACATTCCTCACTATGCCACCCCCAACATGTATCAACCGAAAGTGCACACGGCACTCTATCCCCGAATTACTTTCTGATACACCCTAACATATAAAAAGAAAAATTCACACACCATCCTTCTCTGGGTTTTCTACATATGTTAAAACATATTATATAAACCAATATTCTGAAACGTGCTCCATTGTTGGTTATTGTATTGACACATTCTAATTGTACCTGAAATCTTGTATATTAATGCTGGAGGCCTTTGTCTTTGATTCTTTCTGTAATTGACCGAATCTCTGTTAAAAACAAGGTGTAACATACAAGTCAACTCTTCCTAGGTGGCCCTTGCGGAAGCTGATGTTAATCATCCTTAGCAGGGTCATCTTGACTACGATTTTTGTATGGTAATTATATTCTCACAAGCATCTGAATCAAAATGTGAATCTGAATCTTACAGCCGTATCTTAAAGAATAAGCTTATGGGTAGTTCTACAGATAGTTAGGGACAGGTGCCTGCATGAATAAAACTAAAACCAAAGATATGTATATATAAGCCTGGAAAACAAAACACTAGAATATACAGGTATATCGTGGATCAAGAATATAAAGGGATTTGGAATGTTTCACAGGTACTATACAAATTGGGACGAATATCATAACAATATTTGCGTAAAGACTAAATGCGAACTTCAAAATGGAAGTGGAGGGGCCTGACGGCGTTTGGGAAATAATGCTCCTGAAATTCTCGGTATTGTCATACATAAATTACCTTTGTGATATTGTAACAATACCAGAAGAGGCTATGGAAGAAGCATAGTGGATGGTATGGGAATTCTTTTAGGATGGTAAGCCGAAAAGTTTACCGGAGCAGGTAATAAGTACTGACAAAAAAGGGAGGATTGTCTGTGATTGATTTAGAAATATTTCTTCAGGTAAAATTAACAAAGAAAAATAACACAATAATACAAAGCCCGATTCAAACGCTGAACATTTGCAGGAAATTTGGCTCTAACAAGCAGATAGAAATGTCAAAACTACAAATTTTATCTGCAAAAGTACCAAGACTGCAAATACCAAATGGAAATTCCCAATGAAGTAACAAAAGCAATAACATGCTGGACTGAGGTAAATGCGAAACAAGAAATAAAAGACAGGCAAATTTAAAATCGAAACCTATTTGGTATCACTCTTATCCAGTTTGGGGGCAAATAAATATTTTACCCACATTTGGTAAAAAGCGGTTTAAAAAAAGTGCAGGATATTTGGAACACCCAAACTTAGCAAGCACATAGAGATAATATATATGTAAAACTAATGATCAAAGAAATTGGGTGGCAGAATGGCTCACAATACGGTCTACAGAGTTGATCGAAATTTTGCGAAATGGAAACCCAGTTAACAGTGAAGAAATAATAGACAGCGAATCCAAATTCCGAATTAGCAAAAACAATGATCTTGAAACAAATGGAGCAAGAATAAGCAACGAAAACTCAAAAGTAATACTGTAGTTCTAGAAATTTTTGCGCTCGATTTAATTTTGCGCTTTCAACTAAAGCGCGAAATTAAAATGCGCGAAAATAAGTTGCATTGTATTTCACTACATTGTTTGGCATTGGATTGCGCGAAACTAAAATGCGCGAAAATTCCGTAATTTCAGAAAAAATGAGTTTGTGCGAAATTAAACACGTGCGAAAATTTCTAGAACTACAGTATATTTTACAAATTACTCAACTAGACAAAGAAATTTTTCTAAACACCTAAGCAAGATTAGAGCATGATCGTGAACAAGAATTAGTTTGGATTCAAATATATTTTTATTATCAAGCATAATCTCACGAACGGAAGGAAAATCAAATTAATTTAAAATTGATATATGATGGCAACTATGCAGAGAAGAAGTTACACAAAATTAAAAGGTCAAATGGGGAGTGGCAAATTTGTGAAAGAGAAGATGAAACAGTAAAATATGATTAAGGAATGTGACTACTTAAATGTTTTGTGGGGAATAATTTCGAATAAGATAAACTTAGTCTTTGACCTTGATTTAAACTTTACCAATATTATGCCAGGGTAGCACGAGAACTTAAATTCGAATGCTAACCTAGCATTTGGCGCGATCTTACACTATGTAAAGTGTATAGTATGGAAGCGCAGAAATGTGAAAAAGAATCAAAATGAACTTAAGAATATAGAAACTTTAAACAGAGAATTGAATTTCAGCATAAAGGATTTGGTCGAGAATGAAATCTCGAAAAAGAAACAGAGGAAATGTACATACCTTGCCAGATTTGAATTATAATTTTTTGTGTGCTACACGCAGACCGTAGCATCAAACAGATAATGGTGTAAAATAGGCCTATGGCGTAGACCCTTACTTGAAACTTAGATCTATGGTGTAATACTACCCTCTCAATCACTCATCCTTATAACCCTGCTAATCAGGTTCCCAGCCAGGTTTTAAAACCTGAAACATTTTATGGCTGACCTGTGGTTACATGCACAAGCCCCCAAAGGGGCCTCCGGTACAACTTCCGGTGTTTGCGCATGCACACCAGTTTCTCTCCTGGCTTCCGCTCACGTTGTTGTGGTGATTACAGGAGTGCCCCAAGATCGGCTTGTTTTTGCAGTTTTCACTGCCGGAGCAACTCATCGCTCAAGGATCCAGATAAGTGTGGGGTAGTGAGTCGTTGGACCGTTCTTTGAACGAGGAGCCTTGATTCCTACCTGTTTTTTATCTACTTTTGTTTTCAGGAACACATGGTCTTTTCCCTTGAAAACCAAGATGGCGGACAAGGACGTGGACCACAAGGAGCATGAGAGACGTCAAGAACGATCTCACCTCCGAATCCAGCAGCGCCAGGGGAGGTAGGGGCGTAGCCTCTCACCCCCAGTGAGTGTTGGAACAGCTCCAGCTGTCCCTGCCAGTTCAGTGGCGGGCGTCCCTGCTTCTCAGAAGCAGGATGTGGCCGGCCATCTGATGGGAAAGTGGGACACCCACCCACAGTGTAAAAAGTGCGGATGGGAGCTGGAGCGACTGCAGTGCTCAAGGTTACGAACTTGTCAGCTCTGTAAAAGTTGGTCAAGTGAGAGGTGGGATCATTTTGAGTTGGCTGAACGTCGGCGGGCTAAACGGTCTAACAGTAGAGCTCCATCCGTTCTGGACTCTCCAGCAAGCCTGCGAGTCACCACATCATCCTCTTTTCTGAGAGTTGAGGCAGTGGATAGTGCCTCTGATTCGGCAGGGGCGACCCCAAAGAAGAGGAGGCACTCTCCTAAGTGAAAGGGGGACAGGGCCGAGGAGCCTTTTGAAAAAAGGGCACCCGCCTTGGATCCTGGACTCAAGGCGATACTGGATACGATGCAGAAAACACAAATGCTGATGGCCACCACCATGCAGTCCTTTGTGCAATCTGCACAGGGGAGAGCCCCCTTCCACACACCAGCTGTGTCTGTGACACCTGTGGGTCAGCAGACCTAAGACCCGGGTTTCCCAAGGGGAATTCAAGGTCCAGGTGTAGCTGGCCCTCCTACAGAGGAGACCAATATGGACATGGTGGAGGCACCGGAACAGCCCGGTTTGCTGGCTCTCTTTACGGAGGGGACCGCCGTGACTGGCACTGTAAAAGGTGCCATAAGTTCTCCTGTAGGAGATGCCCCAGTGCTCACGGAGGTGGGTCATGAACCCTTGCCCGGAGCACGCCAGGAAGTACATGATACTTTCCTGACAGGTCCGGACCGGTCCGGTACGTCAGATCCGGTGTTTGCTGAATCTGTGGCGGCCGTGACCAGGACCGGACTGGATCACTCCGATGAGCAACCCGAGAGGACCAGTCAAACAAAAGCGACCCTTCCCTGTCTCCCCACGCCGTTTTTTCCACTGCATAATGGTTTAGATGAGCGGGGAGAGCATTTGTTTGATGGAGAGGACTCGTTACACAAGTCTCTTCTCAACGAAGGCAAGGACGAAGGTGAGGAATGCCTTAAGCGTAATTTGGAGCACGAGTCCCGACCTGTCCAAGGGAAGGGGTCTGAGAGCGATGAGGTGTTGGCCGATGAGCCGGCCATTTCCGCTCAGCGACAATTGTCCTTTGAGGACAGCTCAGCCCCAGCCGAGGTAAGCGAACCTGCAGGGCTCTTCCACTCGACGAAGGAGTCAATCTTGGCTCTCCTCCGAGATACCTTGAAGGCTCCTCCCTTGCCACCGACCACGAAGAGACGATTGATGTGAGTGTACCCACTAAAGTCGCCGTCGGTGTCGGAACAAGTCGGGCCCGGGTTCCCCTTCTCCGCTTACGTGGACGAAGTGTATCAGAGCCTGGATAAAGAGCTCCAGGGATCTAGGTCACCCTCTGGCGTCCCAACCCAGCAAGCGCTGAAGTGCGGGAAGTTGTTGAGGAGACCAAGAGCTAACATTGATAGGTACTGTGTACCTAATTAGGTCTACAACAACAGGGCTACAGAGGTAGACATGGAATGGGAGAATATCTGCAAATGGATCCCCCCATCTCCTAAAGTCCCCCAGGAGGTCCTGAGTAGACTGGAGGAGGATGCAAGAGCGATGGTAATCATCACCTCCTTCTTGGATGTGTCCTTGGCCGTGTCTGCTGAGATCATGCAGTGGCTCTTCATGTCGCAGCAGGTCCCGGATACAGTCAGGGACTGGATTAATCTGAACACCCGGCTTCAGGCTTCCCGAGGTATGGTGATCGAGCACCTTCTCAGGCAGGCTATCACCATAGAAGCCAACCTGAGGTTAACAAGGCGAGATTCGTGTTTGCAAGTTATCAACCTCTCGGAAGGTGCACAGCGAGCCATAGCAACTCAGCCTTTGTTCTTGAACTACTTGTTCGGAGGTGCTCTCGCTCCCATCAGGGACAAAGTGGTTGAGCAGCGAAAGCGGGAACAGGCCGATGAGGCTAACCAAGCCATCCTTGAACTAGCTAGAGCAGCAACCAAGGCTTGTGGACAGGGAGCCAAAGTTTCTGGCGCCAAGGACTCCTTTGCAAAGAGGAGGAAACCTAGGCGACCCAGGAACAAGAAGCCTCAGAGGCAGGGTTCAGCTGACGCACCATCCTCCGGCAGTGGCTAGCAGAACCAGCCCTTTCGGAAGCCCCACTTCGGCAAAGGCAAACAGGACTGAAGGTGCGTGCCAGTCATCCACACCCATCAGGAGCTTTTACGTCGGGTCTGGGGCGATGTGTCAGCGACTCGGGGGTCGGCTAGCCAACTTCCGCAGTCACTGGCTTTCCGTCACGGATGACTCTTTCGTGTTAAGTGTCCTAGAAAAGGAATATGTGCTACCGCTCAAAGAGCAATCACCCCTTGTCCCTTGGAAGTTAGAACCCCCGGCCCAAGAGCCAAAGAGGTCAGTCTTCCACGAGGCGGTCGAGAAGTTGTTGGCAAAGGGAGCCAAAGAGAGGGTGAGGGATCACACTTCTCCCAGGTTCTTCAGCCGACTATTCTTGGTCGCAAAGAGGGACGGCGGCTGGAGACCGGTCATAGACCTGTCTCATCTGAACACATATTTGGAAGTTACACACTTCCACATGGAAACGCTGGAATCAGGTATTCCAGTTTCGAGCTCTTCCATTCAGCTTGGCCATGGCACCTCAGGTGTTTACCCGGATAGTGCAATCCGTGGCAGCATGTGTTCACAAGAAGGGCATAAGAATGCATGTGTACCTGGAAGACTGGCTTATCAGAGCTTTAGTTCATCAGGAACTAATCAAGAACAGAGAATTTCTGTTGAAGCTGTGCGGGGACTTAGGGCTAGAAGTAAACATCCCCAAATCAAATCTCACACCCAAACAGGTGTTTGTCTTCCTAGACATTCATTTCGATCTAGTCTGATTCGAGTGCTGTCCTTCCGATGACAGATGGGACAGACTACAGAGCCTTATTAAGAGGTTCCTGAGATCGACACAGCAAACAGCTCGGCAATGGCTATCGCTGTTGGGCATGATGTCCTCGATGGACTCGCAAGTTCCGTTAGGACGCCTACACAGGAAGCCACTCAACATAGCTCTGAACGCAAAGTGGAACAGGGCCAGTTTGTGTCAAATGGTCGAAGTAGGTCCGCACGACAATTACCTCATCCGTTGGTGGACGGTGAGAAGGAACATCATGGGTGGACAGATGATGAGTCTGTTCAATTCCAGACTGGTTGTTTACACGGACACGTCAAAACAGGGCTGGGGAGCCCACCCGGACTCCAACATGGTCTGAGGCATCTGGCCTCTGCACTTGAGACATTTTCACATCAATTGGCTAGAACTGGAGGCAGTACGCTTAGGCCTGCAGAAGTTTGAACAGTTGGTGAAAGACATAGATGTGACATTGATGTCGGACAACAGGACTGTGGTGGCCTACCTGAACAAACAAGGGGGCACTCTGTCAAAACTGTTGTTTAGGCTAACAAAGAAAATACTTACCTGGTGCAGCAGCAATGGGGTAAGGATTCTGGCCCGTCACATCAGCGGCCATCTAAATGTAATGGCCAACCAATTGTCCCGAAAGGGACAGGTGATAGGGAGAGAATGGTCCTTACACCCACGAGTAGTTCAGGTGTTATGGGACCGATGGGGGACACCCCATGTGGACTTGCTTGTCACCAGATGGAACCACAAATTGCCAATGTTCGTGGCTCCAGTCCCAGATCCTCTAGCTTTTGCGGTGGATGCCCTGGCGATATGCTGGGACAGAATGTGGGGCTCCACTTTTCCTGCGCTCCCGTGGATCCCTCAAGTTCTAAGAAAGATCTGGGAAGAGAAGGCGGAGATCATCCTGGTGGCTCCCTGGTGGCCAAAACGGGATTGGTCTCTCGACCTTCTGGAGTTGAGTCAAGAGGGCTCCGTTACGTCTAACAGTCTGGGACAGACTGCTCGTGCAGCCTCAGACGTCCCGGTTGCATCGGAATCCGGCGGTGCTCAATCTTCACGCATGGAGTTTGTCCCACGACACGTCCAAGAGGCTGGGTTCTGGAATCTCGTTGCCTCAAGAATCGCACGAGGTAAACTTCGAAAGTCTTCTTTGAAGACATACGACTCGAGGTGGAGACTGTTCACTGAATGGTGTGCCAGGAAGCAATTGGAACCTTGGTCAGCAGGATCCTCGGATGTTGCCGATTTCCTCTTGTAATTGTTTGAGGAAAAAGAGCTAAGTCCAAGGACTATCGAAGGATACCGAACAGCGATTTCTTCCTCCCTGAGCAAGAAATTGGGTCAATCATTAGGAGCAGACCGACATTTGTCAGCCTTGATCCAAAGTTTTTATACTGACAAACCAGTCGGCAAAAATATAATGCCCACCTGGGATATGAGCCTCGTCCTTTTGGCCATGACAAGACCTTGATTTGAAGAAAAGGATCCCAAAACGATCCAATTAAAATGGCTGACTTACAAGACAGTCTTCTTGCTCGCACTGGCCTCAGGGGCCAGGGGGAGTGAAATTCATGCATTGGATGTTAACGAGATTCGGTGGTCAGAGGATAAAACCTCCATCACCTTGAAACCACACATGGGCTTCTTAGCCAAGAACCATGTTGCCACAGACCCCACCACTGCCTTAACGGGCTTTACAATCAAAGGGCTTTCCAAAACGTTATCAAGATCGGAACCCGATAGGACACTGTGTCCTATGAGGGCACTACAGTGGTCTTTGGACCGAAAGAAAGAGATTCATCAGGGTCGGAGAGCCCGCTTTCTTCCGTTGAGGAAAACTGAGTCAGGCAGGATAGCTGCTAATACCGTGTCTGCATGGCTGAAGGCGGCGGTCTGTAAGGCCTACCAGGTAGCCTCCAGGTCAGAGGATATTCTTAGGGTCGAAGGGGTAATTATGCCCTCCTCCATTCTGCTGGTATATGAGCATGAGTGATTGAGAGGGTAGTATTACACCATAGATACGTGGAAGCGATGAATGCTTCCTTTATCTATTAGTAATACTTACCTCTCAATCACTCAGAAGCCCACCCAAGCTGTCTCTGCCAGTGAAATTCTGGAGGAGAGAAACTGGTGAGCATCCACAAACACCCGAAGTTGTACCGGAGGCCCCTTTGGGGGTTTGTGCATGTAACTACAGGTCAGCCATAAAAAGTTTCAGGTTTTAAAACCTGGCTGGGAACCTGATAAGCAGGGTATAAGCATGAGTGATTGAGAGGTAAGTATTACTAATAGATAAAGGAAGCATTCATCGCTTCCACGTTTCTATGTGACAACTTCCCTGGCAGATTTATGCCTACGTTATATGCGAAACTTTATATGAAATGTATTTTATGTGCTGAGGAATAAAGATGGAAAAAAGCTGTTGGGTATTTTTTTACATTGAGGCTTGACTGCAAAACTTTTATTACAAATAAATCGTTGAAGTATTCAAAATAGAGCAGCATGATATCCCTTGTAACAAATAAATATGTGCTTGCAACAAATTTGCCCTTAAGCATTATCTACAAGCGTCATCCCACATGTAATGCCAAAACGCAGTATCTGGTTCAGACTTAGTTCTGAAATATCCGAGGTTGATCTTTTCGACAACCTTTTCATGACCAATACACAGCAATGGAATAAATCTCAAACTGAATTCTTTGCATGCAGGTTGCCCAGGAACAGAGTTATATCCTTGTACGTTTCCAGCTTTATATTCATAATGAAATTTAATTAAACTTAAGTTTTAATTTATACTGCGTTTTGGCATTCAAGAGTTATGCGAGACCAGCCAAATTTTTTGTGTGCGAAAACGCAGTACCTCAACGTACTGCTGTTTGGCCACAGGCAGTGAGCCCCTACAAGCTGTGAATGTGAGAGCCACACTGTTATAATAAGAATAACTGCCTTTGGGCTGTCGGCACAATGGTCTGCAGGGACACGAAAATCAGTGCAAAAACAGAGGTACTATAGATCATACATTTTGGCAGTAAATGTTTGTGAATGGGTGAGTGCACAAATATCAAGCCAAATGAGCGTATTTGTAATTACATGCTGTATCGTTAAGCCTAGTAGTTAAAAAAATAATGCAAAAACAGCGGAAATGGAGATGCTGCATTTTGGCAGCAAATGTTTTAGCCCTGTTCAGCATTCACACATGACTCACATGAACGTATATCAATAGTAGCCTTCCCTACAGCCAAATAAGAAAAAGACTTTGGTGCAAAAAGCAGTATTTGTACTATCAAAAAGGCAAAGTTAACAACTTACATGTCCCCTGACTTTGCATCTAGGATAAGACAGTACTGGTAATGGACAACATTGTGCTTTTAAGCAAACAATTGGGCGAAACGTTAACATTGTAGCATTAATTTTGTTTTAAAATGAATTAAGAATGATAGCTTGTGACTAAAAAATAGATCAATTTTAATATTCATTTTTCTGCACAAATGTTGCATCTATGAAAATCCACTTACTGTGGACTCAATCATTTTCACATTTTACACGCCTCTGCTTGAGTGAGAAGTTAAGTACCTTGTAAAATTCAAATTTCTCTAAATTTCTAATACGCCTATGTATGATTCCAATTTCTTCACATCAAATGCCCACAAAAAAAAAAAGAAAAGAAAAAGAAAATACATGATATCAAGTAGCGGCTAAATACGGTACCTTTATACATTACTTGAGAAGACCCGCATTAAGGAAGAAAATAGATATTTCAATTCATGAAAGGACACACACAAAAAAAAAATTCGAATCTAGGTATATTTCATCTATATTAACAATATGCAATATTAATCTATGCAAAGAATGTTCATGATATATCCTCTTTATCAAAGACAGGTCGCTATTTCAATTTTTTTTCAAATCAGCAGAGGCGAACAGATGTGTTGCAATTACTAAGGAAGAATAATTGTTTTATGAATATGACAAATAAATGCCTAAGTAATATGGGTGACACTCTTCAAATATAAACCGTATATATACATAATTGTTTTATACACAAGCTGTGATCTCCTCATGACGTTCGGATTTTGATGTAAGTGGCGAAGGCCACAGGCAATATGTCTCCAGCATCATTTGACCACGTACCACCAGTACGTAGTTGACTGACTTGTGTGAAAGTCATTTCACATGTATCAGTTATAAACTCTTCGTACAAGTTCATATTTATAATCAAATGATCCCACATTTCATCTCGAGATATGCCAGCTGATTTGAAAAAGCAATTTCCATCTCCAGCTACATTCTGCCTTTTGTATCCATTGCTTTGTAGCAGCATGTCTAGTCTTCTTGTGTGGCAACTTCGCTCTTGTTCCAGGGCAACAGCAATGTGACTGCTCTTTCCTATCGCTGCATTGACATCATTTGCTGCATCAGTCAAAGTGGACTCGCTGGTTTTCCTACTTTCCTACTCAACTTCTTGTCTCTTCTCTTAATCTTACGCTTCTTCTTCTGCACGTAAGGAATAAGTGGTGTATCGCTGTCTGATGATGAATCCGGGTCACTAGACTGATTGACTGCACCTATAGGAGATTCATCTAGCAGGGATGTTGATATGTCTGACTCTGTCAAGGCAGCCAGAATCAGCTCATCTTCAATGCCTGACCACGGATTATCAGGCTGTAAAGAAGTAGAGTGTATAATTTGTTATATCAACTTCATATATTAGAGGAAATAAAGAATGCGGCAAAAACCTAATTAAATTTGAAACATTTAATGTCTTCATGTTTCCCATCCCTAATCATGACCAGTATACTGGACACCCTCATTTTGTCTACAGCTTAACACTTTTTATCGCTTGAGGGTATGATTTCATGGCATTTTGACTTTCATAGTATTTTGAATAAAAGTAGGCCCCCCCCCCCCTTAAAAATACAGGGGAAAACACAGGCTAAGAAAGCATTTTCAAGTCAATATTAGCAAGCCAAAGGTATTGAGTCTGTATTTTCATGTCGGTTCAGGATCAGATGATAAATCAGATATTCTTCAAAGTATGTATAAATAAATCATGTACTCAAATGCGGTCATTGGCAGCAATTTCATATTAAATGGTAGCGTTATGAGAACTTTTTTTAAAGAATTCACATCAATGTTTTGTATCATGATGACTAATTTTAAGTTGTTACAAACCACCCACATATTGCGCATATTACAATTGTGTGAATAAAATAAACAAACTAATATTTCAAAAAAAAAATTCATATCAATGTTTTGTACCATGATGACAAATTTTAAGTTGTTACAAACCACCCACATAATTGTGCATATTACAATTGTGTGAATAAAATAAACAAACTAATATTTCAAAAAAAAATCATATCAATGTTTTGTGCCATGATGACAAATTTTAAGTTGTTACAAACCATCCACATAATTGCGCATATTACAATTGTGGGAATGAAATAAACCAACTAATATATTTTTTTTTTTAGAATTCATATCAATGTTCTGTACCTTGATGACAAATTTTAAGTTGTTACAAACTACTCACAATTCATATTTGAATTTGGTTCTGATTGCATCTTCCTTTCTTTTGTTGAAAGTAAAATAAAAAGATAATGGATATTTTTTTATGGATAATCCATCATAAACGTGACACACCCCATGCAATACTTAATTTCGCGTATTTGTCACTTTATGATTTGGCCCGAGTACTGCATTCCACACATTTGTTATTATATGAAGTGCTGGCTAGTCTAAATTATTCTGTTCAAGTAAAGTTTCCCGCTCTGGCCCAAGCGCAGAAAAACACGACACTTAGTACATGTACAGTATAAAAATGCATAAAAAATATTTCATGCATTATATGTCTAAGAGTGACAAAACAACATGAATGTTTATGCATCTTGTTGTCCACGCAACTTGTATCCAAAACTAATTTTCCTTTTCAACTCGACCAAAAAGTTTAGATTGGAAAGAATATGAATTCCCTGAATCAAAACTTTTGTCGATAAGGTAGTAGCTCTTCTTAATGTAATCTGGACCCTTGGAGACCCTGTGGTGTGCAGAGTCCGAATGAAATCAATGTTTATCATTGATGATTAATAATTATCTGCTTTGTTCATGGTGTGGCTGCAAGCAAAACAACGAATATTACTGCACCTGCAATACATCATAAATATTTTAAATTACATAATGCTGAACCCCCCCCCCCCAACAATTCTATGCCTCCAATAGCAAGGGGTTATATGTTAAATAATTTTATGACTAATTAAAAAAACCCACATTTTTTTGTCAGACCAACCCTTGTTTGTCACACTGATTTGGTATTATCAAGTCCAAACTTTTACAAACAGGTAACCCTAATATGGATGAGTTAGATTAGCAGATTGTTCCTCTATCAAGGAAATTGTGCATAGATTTGCTATCCTTGTAATGGAACACCCTCCTCCCTCCCGACATATCATTTAACGGGCTAGTCTCTTTTAGCAGTCATGTTTATAAACACGAGCTTGGGTAGGGACATTGGCTGTTTCAAGTCACTCTTCTTCATGGCTTGAAACAATCTTTAATCTTAATTTCACAAAGTTAAGCGAAAATGAGCATTCACACACGCACTTACACAATTGCATACTGTTTCTCTGTAAAGACCCTTTGCCCAGACCAACTAATGATATGGAGAAGTCTTGCCTGCTTCAATGTTTAAAACTGATTAACGCAATTAGCAAAATTAAAAGCTCCAGGAATTAACTTACATGAAAAAAATGCACTCTACTAATTTTTGTTAGCACAGGATATGGCATCTGTGTCACTTTTGCCCCGCTGAGTATTAACTTTCAGCAATACGAATTTATTATCATGTGTAATAAGAAATGATAATTTGATTGGAACTTTTCATCTTTCAAATTTCATATTTTAGGGCAGTCGCAAAAAGTGCGAAAATTATAGTGATGCCATGGAAGACTCTGCCCATAAGGATTTCGTGGACAAAAAATTTGTTAAAAGTTTCTAACTAGAATAAAGGAAAGCTAACAAGAATACATTTGTATCAAAGGAATCATAATGGTACGAACTCGAGATATATCCAGGCCATCAAAGATAGGACATGGGGACAAAGGTATTTCGGTTCCTTAAACAGAATCTGCTAATGTTGCAGGGTTATGGTTATAATCAGTGTTATCATTAGTAGCAGTTTTGAACACATTGCCTCTCGCTTTTGTATTTTTATTGTTGTTGTTATTATTATAAATACTAAAAGATACTCTGCCAATGAAAAAAAGAAGCACTGTGCTATAGTTAATACTGAAACTGATATGAGTAAGCTTATCAGCCTGTATTTTTCACATATCTCACCATACAACATGAGCTCGGTATACAGAGCAATTCACGTTTTCTGTTTTGTCTTGTCCCTGACTGCCATGTTGTTTTAATCTGTGTACCTATGTTTTACACTGTTGTACTTCAGACGCTGTCCCATACAAAGTGATGTTAAAGTCATAGACTCCCATTGCAGATTTTTATACTTGGTCATTTCAAACTTATGTTTCACAGTTCACGAGATAAAGCGGGCAACGAGTGCCTTTTAAATTCATTTTTAAATAACCCATTAAAGTGTTTGAGATCATCTAAGCTGTGTCTGAATAGATATTAGGCTGCACATGCACATTACGTGGTATCGATATCACTATCTTGTTCAGAAGCTTTTTCCAGGACAACAGTGATGTGCTCTTGAAATACAGGCAAACGTCCTAACCTTTGTGTGCACGTTTGGACCATTTATGGAACTTTGAATATATAATATTCTTAAAGTGGTTTTCTGAACTCTACGTAACCTTCATCGTGTACAGATGGCCTTGTGTTGGCAAGAAAGTTGTCAAAATTTCAACAAGACAACTAGAATATTTGGCTAAATGAGACTCAAAAGTTTCAACTACTTTTTCAAAATTGCCGTGTTAAAACGGACATTTCATAATGGAAGCGAAACGTTTTAATGCATTACTATAACAGTGGTGGGCCTTGTTTACTCGGTTTTTGGATCAACTTCTGTAGCACTGTTAGAAACTGTTGTCTAAATCCATTTTTCTTACAGTCATTTTATGTTGCCAATATGACATCTTAGCATCTTTCGATATTCAATGAGTAATGTATTGCTTGACGGATATTCAACTCCTGCTGTTATATCTGGTGATGTTCATGTTGACGGACTTGTCAGGATTTGGATGGTTTTTGACTTGAACGGATTGTTGACTATTATATTGACACGTTATGGCCTCAAACTACTAAGTAGTTACCAATCATACATGTAAGTAATCACCAAGAAAAAATTGACACAGAAAACATTCTGAATACTTGCTTCAGTTCAGGTGCGTGGTGGTATATTGTTTAGAAACATAAAAATGTATTTGCTGAGTATCTTCTATGGAACAACGAAATCACCAGCCATTGCTCAATAAGAGCCAATTTTTCAAACTTGAAAGAACTATCACAAAAAAACTATACATGTTTGATGTGGCCAAACGTGCGTGGAGGAAGAAGTCGATTAAAGAGCACACAACCCCTCGAACTGGTATATTAACAATTTAGTTACAAATGCTTGCGGTTAAATTTGGAATTTGGACTCTTTCCGCTCGAGACCCCCAGATTACTAATTGAGTGCAAAAATAGAAAATGATCACGTAACCAAACTCCACAAGCGTAGGGGAATGGGGGAAGTTATATATTTAATCATTCTGAGTGGAAGATCGGGAACATGTGGCTCATTTTGTCCCCAGTAAACACCTGAGTTCAACAGTTCATGAATACAACAAATACACCATTGCTTTAGCTGTGTCAACACATCATTTCCATAGTTCCGCAGCATAAATTCAATAGAATTTGTTCTCTTATCAATTGAACTTCCTGTTTACCACCCGAGTCCAGAACCTGGGAATTCTCACTTTTTGATTAGGCCATACAAATGCTTGATTTCACCTGACTATTAACGCATGTGTCGAGTCAGGAAGAACACTTTTCTTGCTAGGCTACAAAAAACTGCTTAAGCAGGATTCCCTGAAGAATCCGTTTAATCAATTTAACAAAGACTGGCACTGATAAATGCTGCCAATGTCATTGTCTTTGGTGTATTCAGTGCTTTCCCAAGGTATTACTATCGCATTTCAAGCCTGCGAAGCAGCACACTTGATGCCCCCAGTCAGCTTCTTTGGCATTTGAACGCTAGAATATACAGAGACGTTCATGACTCTCGTAACCTGTTGTACGCATTTAAAAGGTTTTGTAACAGAGCAAAGGTAAATATCACCTGTGGATTGTATAAATACTACAGTCTTTTCAGATCAATAAGCTTTGTTTCAGCGGCATTTGGACTCCACCACAGGAAAGCCACTGAACGCCTACGTCTGCACAGAGGCCCAGGTCAACATATACACAAGTCCACTAGCTTGTGTCATAGATTGCTTTATATAAAATTAGCAGGTTTGACATTCCATATTATTAACTCTTTGCCACGCAAAGCTGCTAAAAGCGTTCCTTTGTCAAATGTCGTCTGCTGCAATACATTTTACTTCATTGGAAACATTTTGAATTAGAATTCAAGACGATAGTTACTCGGATGTATGACCCAGGCTGACAACTGTCCCAGAGAATGTTCAATAAGTGTTATTCAAAGCAGGTAGGGGGTTAAGCAAACAAATGTAACCTGCTGATGGCCAGAACCGTCACGTGCTAAAGACAATCATTAGGTGTTACGTCATACGTATTCATTGAGATGGCTCAATAAACCATGACATTTATTATTTATCCATGCAGGAAGGGATGGCAAATTATATTGATTTATTTTTGAAGACCGGTATTCCTGTCAGTAACGTTACAAACTTAGAAAGTCTCATTATATTCCGTAGTGTCGAAAACAAGATTTGTACAGACGTGGATGCCCGTCCTAAAATGTAGCATTTTGAAAATTGTATTTGAGACATTTGTACATAAAAAATCGAAAAGTGAAACACAAGCAACAAGGCCAATAAAATTGTTTGATAGTAGAAAGTGGATAACATGTTGCACAATATGCAAATGACTCAGTCCACATCTATTTCTAGCACTAAACTTGCAACAGTGCCACATATTCCGTGTATATTTCTGAACGCCCCCCCCCCCGCTCAATCTAATCTTTAAGCTCCTTAGCTCCAGCCACTGTATATGTTTAAACCTGTACATTAATCAATTTATCACGTTCGATTAAAAATGTTTAAATCTTGGCGTCAACAGCAAATGCATTTTTAAACCGATCATCAGCGGGATTCACCACACATATTTTGCAGCCCTAAAACATTGTATCAACCATGAATAAATATATAATGAAACAAGAACAAAGCAGAACTCCCAGCGCACCAACTGGACTTGGCAGCCGGCCCAAGTTTTTCCTTCAGTTGTCGGTAACTTTGGTGTCCTTGGTTCCTGGTTGTGTTCTGTAGGGTCTGCAGTTGGGGCACACTGTATTTTGGGCAGTTTTATGAGGGTAGTGCCGGGACAAGTTTCAGTGCCAAGTTGAAGACCAATTAAATAGTTTTCCCCATCGTGTTTTGGGCTAAAGCGTTCGACAAAGCTATTTTTTTCGCCGGATGTATAAGGGTCTGTTGCTGAAATGAAAGGTCTGCTTTATAAGGAATTTAAATCCAAAATTATTATAAAATTCAGATTAATACTGATTATCAGTGGAAAAATTAAAGGATCCTGAAAAGGACCACTAAAATATTGATATAACATTATTATATCAGCAGATCCTTCTAAGCAGAACTGGAACTTGATACATAAAAATTCACCGAAAAATTGAAGGCTGGTCTTATCCAAACTCCAGGACATAGGTGTGTAGGACGAAAAGCGATGGACAGATACACCAGGAGGCTCACAACAGAGCGCAGTCTGGGTGTATCATAAGCCAATATGACGATAAGTGCTTTGAATGTCCTCAAAATGATATCGATTTTTTTAGAAAAAGCCTTTTGGGTTACAGTAAGGCATGGATCAAACTTACAGGTCTGTCGGGCGTGCATACGCACCCATTTAAAATGCTTCATACTATGAGTAAATATTACATATAAAAGGTACATGTCCTGCTAGACGCCATAGTTTTTATTGTTATATTGTTTTGGTTTTGCCAGATCCAAAATGACAAACACAGGTTGCGGTCTGTATCAGTTTTTTTTTTAAAACTATCTATACACTCACTATGAGGACAACACAGGGGTAAATGTGAGAAAGGCATTGGGTGCATTATGGGCTTTATTATAAAATAACGGCGGAGATTGGATGATGATGAATCTTCAAGAAAATGCCCCGTTATAATATAAGAAAGATAAAATGTTAATTTAAGTGTGACCGGAATACTCTATTACTCACAACAACAACTTCAGTATTGAAACATCAATCATGGTCAACGTCACAATAGCATTACAGGCAACCATCATACTGATTTTTCAAATGACCGAAGTGTTTAACTTGAAACACAAAACATCCAAAGAAATTACTGATTGTGAAATAACCTTTTGACAGTATGTTAAAGATTCAAATTTGAGCTAAAAACGGCAGCGTGGAAGGATTCACACACAACGGAACCATCTGAAGCAAATAACCTGGCTGCTAGAATAAATAAAAACACTTTAAATATAACTGAAGTGTCTCAAGGAAGCTGGCACTATATCTAATTACAAAAAGTTATACTGCTCTGTACTTACCTTTTAAAAGATATCGAAAGACGAATCTGTTCTTTTGCAACTGAACAAAACCGTTGAATATTTTTGATCAATATATGGAATATGTTCAGGACATTGTATTCGCTGTTGTATCGGATTTTAGCGACTAGCAATTCATTGTCGTATCCCGGGTCCACATTATGGTCCCGAAATTTGGAATAGCAAACAAAATAGAAAGGCCACTTTACCCACTCACGACCTTTGTGAAACCAGAAGCATAGGCGTCGGTGTTAAACGCTTAAAAATAGGTTTTCAAGTAAACAAGTGAATTTGAATCATATCACCAACAACAGGTGGCGCATCAGCCTTGAACATGACACAGAATGAAGCATGACACATCAACGACTAAAGTTTCGTCAGTTGAGCAAAATGTGTGAGCGAAATTTAAAAAAATACTATAATTGACTCTTTCAGCAAACTTAAAAATGTGAATTATAAGGAATATTAGAACTTGGTCAAAGCTGGCCAATGTAGTGAGTCTGGCTGCCAGAACATAGCCAACATGTGGGCTGGCCATTTTTGAAAAACTTTTGAACTCGGTAGAGGGCACAAAATTTAAAGATGAGGTTAATCAAAAGCTAACAGCTGTATCTTTTGAAAACAATATGCATGTTTCGTCATGTGAAATTTCAGACATTGTTTAGCAGTTGTCTAATGGTAAGGCTGCTGGGCCAGATGGTCTAACATCGGAGAACCTTAAATTTGCTGGGAACAAACTATATATACTCCTGTCTCTACTATTTGGTGCTATGCTTGTACATGGTCATATACCTCCGTGTCTTACTAGAGTAACACTGGTACCACTCATTAAAAACAGAGCGGGTGACATCACTGATAAAGACAATTACAGACCTATCGCTCTGGCCACCGTATTATCAAAAGTAATGGAACGCATAATACTTAACAGATGTGAGAAATGCCTATATACGTCCGAATATCAGTTCGGCTTCAAGAAAAGTCTGGGAACTGATCTCTGCATATACACAATGAAGGAAGCTATACACTATTATTTGACTTGTAACACACCTGTATTTGCATGTTTTCTAGATGCCAGGAAAGCTTTTGATCGCGTCAATCATTGGACATTGTTACATAAATTACTAGATAGAGGCGTGCCTATTTTTATTGCTAAAATTCTCATGACCTGGTTTCAAACTCAGAAATACTGCGTATCATGGGGTGCAGCTTCCTCTGATTACTTTAGGGTAACAAATGGCGTTCGTCAGGGTGGGATTATCTCCCCTCTGTTGTTCAATTTATACGTAGATGATCTTAATTTAAATCTTGCAAATAGTGGTGTTGGCTGCCACATTGCTGGTATGCCCATGAATAATATGAGTTATGCTGGTGATATGGTGCTGCTTAGCCCCTCTGTCAAAGGGCTGAGAACCCTTATCTCCATATGTGAATCCTTTGCTTCTGATCATGATATCCTCTATAACACTGTTAAAACAGAATGTATGTTGTTCAATCCTTCAGGCAATGCTAAACTGAGTGTCAATTCTACTGTAACTCTTGCTGGGGAGAAGCTTAAATTTGTTAACTGTTTCAAATATCTGGGTCACATCATTGCTGCTTCTGTAACAGATGACGACGACATAGGTCGCCAATATCGCTCTCTCTGTGCCAGAGCCAACATGCTTAAACGTAAATTTTTCTACTGCTCTATGGACATCAAAATTTTGCTTTTTCGCTCATACTGCACAAGCCTCTATACAGCACAGCTGTGGGTAAAGTTCTCGGTGTGTAGTATGAGCAAATTTGTTGTATGTTATAATAACGCATTTTGATGGATTGTGGGATATCCCCAATTTTGCTCAGCAAGCAACATGTTCGTACAAAATAGACTGCCATCGTATGGGGAGCTCAAGCGAAAAATTGTAAATAGCTTCATGAAGAGACTTAACAGCTGTGATAATCTCCTCATTGCCCACCTAGTCAACAGCGATAACCGATAGTGCTCAATCTTCTGGCGCAAGTGGCATAAGACTGTTTTTACAAATATGTAAATGTGTAGGTTTGTAACTTTTATTTGTTTTTTTTAGTGTGTATTTAAAACTGTAACTTCTATTTGACCTTTTAACTTGTGTATCTTTTATTTGTCATACATCTCGTGTGAAGCTTGCCTTTTCATTTTTAGTTCCTTTTAGTTCAATGTTATATTTATAACTGTATACGTTGTCATATGGACCTTGAGTTTGAAATAAAGGCTACTTACTTACTTACTTACTTACTTACTTACTTACTTACTTACTTACTTACTTACTTACTTACTTACCTACTTAAATCAAATCCCACCAGAAACATTAAACCAATCCAATGGTTCAGATATTCCACAACAATCATGTCAGATGAATCCGAAGCAAAAACCAGTCCTTCATTTGAAGATATACGTAATAGATTAAATACTCATATGTCATCTATCTTTTCTGAACTTGATTTTAATATTATGAAAGGTGAGACGATAAAGTGTATCTTAAAGTGGACTTTAAGTATTACGAAGCAGCATATAGACAGCGACGTGAACAAAAGAACAAGGGGCATGTCTAGACAAAGGACTAGACAAAGGAATTGGTTTTTATGGTTTCTGCTACAGGATTGTCTAAAGTCGGAGAGACAATGCTTACCTTTTATACATAAGATCAAATAAGCTGGGGATAACTTTATGCCATAACATCCCTATCTAGGACATTCTGACAAACTGTGTAAACATGGGAATGGAGACACGCCTCATAAAAGTTTATTTGAGAATGCAAAAGACTTTGGCGCTCCGATGGTGGACCGCAAAAATTGTAAAGTCAAGGACCGAATGAAAAAAAAGTCACAAACAGGGTACAGGAGAGTTAACCAAGGGCCCTAATGACAGTCCTGATGGTTCGTATATCATCCCGTCACATAAACTGTCTTCCACCCTAAACCACGCTCTAGACATTCATACAAGAAGTGCTGATAGCTATTGATCATACACGGATGCAAATGAACCTCTACCTGATGAATTAACTGGTACACAGGCACCAGTACATGTAAAAAGTGATGTGACTAATGAGCCTTGTTGACTAAACGGAATTCCTCAAAGTCCCCCCCCCCCCCCCCAGCTATATTAAGCCTTTCGGCCAGTAGCACTGATGACAGCCTGAATGGTGACCAAGGACCTAAAACCAGAAATCATCGTGTCAGAAGGTAAAAAACACAAGGGTTAGACAGTGTTTCAGACCTCCCAGACAAAACACAAAAGAAAGTTAAAGAAAAGAATAAAACAAAAATACTGATCTGAAGACAAAGCAGTAACAAACAACATAGAAGAAAAACAAGGTTGATGAGAGCAGCAAGAAACGAGAATCAACAAATAAAAAAAATTGTGTTTCCATGATTCAGTGTAACGCACATGCACTAGTATCATCATATATGTATTGGTGAAACTGAGGACAGTTTGGGTGTCTTATTTAATTGTAACAAGGGCCGGAAGAAGTCAATATATAGTCCACAGCAATGCAACGAAGACATGGGTGAATGTTTGAACATCCTACAACAGAATAATGGACACCTGATCAAACAGAAGAATGCAGTGAGACAAGGTAGAGAACCAGGACCTCAGACAGAGACTAAAGTCCACAGCTGGTAGCCCATCCAAAGGTGAGACAAGAGAATTCAATACTTTGATTCGGAGCTCCATATTAGGTGACTGTCGAAGCAGTCACTGTAGTGTGACAGTAAAGTCTATTGGTGGGACAAAGGTGAACGATCTTCATCAAAAGTCTCAAAAGATAACAAAAAGTACAATAAATTTGTTTTACATGTTGTGTCCAATGACTGCTACCATATGGGAGATGCCGAACAAATGATCAAGGACAAGAAACTCCTGGTCAAAGCCGCCAATCAGATTGTGCAATCTGTGAGCGTGTGAAGTAGATGCTCTCGTGCGGATGATATTTTAGCCCAAGAATGTGCTGAGCTTGTGAATGTGCAATTAGAGGTACTATGTGATGAGCAGAATTCCAATTTTATCAAAAATGATGTAAAATTCCGTCTGGCGGACCAGTCAATAAATGAGGGGGCATTACTAGAGGATTGACTCCGCTTGTCCGGCTTTGGGAGCAGGAAACGTATAGAGAGCCTCAATGTATAACATTTGTTTCTACATGGAAAACAACGGAAAACTTCAATGAACATTCGTTCTAAGAAAGGCTTTAATACACAGCTCTACCTTAACCCTTAATAGAGTAGCAAGCCAGAAAAAGAGAAAAAAGGCAGACCAACAAAGGTCAACCAGACTAATTACATTCATCAAAACCGCTGCCGTACCACCAAGAACAAAGGCAAACCTGTCAATGACAATCGGTGTCAAAATTGCAGCCTCCAGAGAACAATAAAGCACCAACAGTTTGCTTTTATTGCGGGTACCAAGACGTACAAAATCTGTTTACCGGCATGCGATAAACGATACAAAGCTTAACGATGGTGGGTTTGGCCTGAAGTGCCATAAAATAAGATACTGTTCAGCTAAAGAGGTTGTACGCAACGGAGAAATTGCAGGCAACATCAGCTGCCAAGTTCAAACATCGCGTCATCATCGTGGTGGTCATAAGAAGAAAAAAACAAAAAACAAAAAACAAAAAACAAAACAAACTCTCCCCCCCCCCCCCCTAAAAAAGAATCTGAGAGACTTGCAATTGTCTACTGTAATATTCGAACATGGGTGCAGCAAAACGTGCTATAAATTGGCAATTTACTAGAAAAAGCACGGAGGTTGACAAACGGCCCTGATGAAAATATTGAAAGTAATGTTATTTTTGGCCATTTTGAGAGCTTTTTGTTTGAGTTTTTAAATGGTCTTTAACAAGGACGTATCCTCTTTCCTACGCTATTTTCTATTGCGATGTTAAGCCTTATTGAAATGTTTCAGGAAGCTATATCCCGGTGTACCTCAGGGCTGTGGCCGTATACCTTGCTTATTATAAGGAGACGATATTATTTTGATAACGGAAAGTAATACTCAGCTGTCAATAATGCTTAATATTGAACATGTCTTTTTCGAAAAATAAGGCATGAAATTTAATCGTAAAAAATCTAAAGTTATGGTAATTTTGTAAACAGTTTGACTGCAATTAGAAAAAGATGTTGGACAATGAGGAATTTCGTAATGCAAAACGTCTAAATATTTAGATGTGACTATTTCAAATTCCTTACATATTCGGCGCATGTAAGGAATTCTGTGAAAGTAAAAGCATCCAGACTGCGAGAATATCTTTCGAGTATTCAATCTTATCATGAGAATATAAATCGTGTAACTTTTGGAAACACCATGTGGAAAAGCAAAGTCCTCTCTTCACTGACTCATGGTGGTGCTATATGGTTGTGCAATACCAAAGAGTCGGAGGATACGCTAAAATCAAAACAGTATCCTATGGCTAATGCAATCCTTCAGGTCCACTCTACACCGCCGGCGATACTACATTTGCCGAGCTGGGTTGGTAACCGATAAACAAAAGATAGAAAGAATAAGGATAAAGCCCTTTTATAGGATGAAATTTGATATGCCCAACACGCGTCTCTGTACACAAATATTTGGTGCTCTGCTGGAGGTAGACAGCAGTACGTCGCCAACAACGAACCGAAGCCTGGCCATACACCGACGAAATAAAGAAGATATTTAATAATGTAGCCATGGACCGTGATTGTCATTTGGGAAATCCTGACTGGCTACGTTACCTTTTCCAAGATATCTTTAAAAGCATACGAAATAAGCTATTTTAATGAAATTGATGACAAAACATCATTAAGATGGTATTCGATTTTAAGCGGTTCACTTTTGGCAAAAGATATATATTTTGATGTTCACAATCTTGCTAGCGCACGGCTTAAATACCCTAGCACCTAAAGGATGCTTTGGGTTTTGAGAAGGTAAGGAGAGATGAGGCTTATCCGATGATCTATGTCAATTATGCAAGGAAAACAAAGCATGTATCCCTGGTTACAGTATCCCCGGTTTCGGCGGGGGTACTGCTGCCCAGGTCCCACCGCCCCTTATTGAGACGTAGCATCAGGTGCACATTGACATTTGAATAGATAGCGATAATAGATTTTGAATGTGTAATGACCTGGAACATTTTATAGGAATAGCCTGACTTTGTCCACAGGACTTATTTTTAGTTGTGATGGACGCATCATGGACTTAACCCGGCCCATGGTGCCCCCGTGTCAAAGGGGGAGAATTTCGAAACAAAATTATTATTATCATTGACGAGTCAAAAATTATAAATCATTAGGTAAAGACGGGCTACTCAATGGAATGGTTATTATATCCAGAGAAATAAGTATACAAGTTGTATATTAGTATTAATTTTGAATGGGATGGTCATATCTAGAGGAACAAGTATACTAGTTGTAAACTGGTATTAATTTTGTGTTGAAAGACTTGGAACGTAGAATCTTCCATATATGTTATGGCATATTACATGTATGGGTAGCAGCTTCAATGCGATTAACAATCTCAGCATTTCACAGTCTGCATACAGATAACATGCTTGGACAGCTAACACAGAAATGCAGTTGTCCGTTGTTATGGACAGCAGAACAGTATTTTTGAAAGAAAAAATGTGCACGGAAGTGTGAAGAACACCTGGACAGGTCTACATTTATCTGTCATGTATCTTGTAGCCTTCCTATTCCACAGAATTCCAGATTATACATATGCCAGGGTGTAGATACATGAACTGAGCGGTGACCAGCAGTGATCGGTGTAAGACTGCGGTGGTCAGTGGTGGAGGGCAACAAAAAAGGTCATACTTCTGGCCAACGCTCTGTAACGCCATGGAAGTATCATACAGAAGAAGAGAGCACTTCTAACGTTCCAGCTCTGAAACTGCCAAGTTTTTTTTTGGGGGGGGGGGGGGAATTATACCTACATACTGCTACTGTGCAGCTGCAGTGGCACAGCTTGTTCCAAAACAAAGGCTATTAGCGCTCGGCCTTCATCGGTATTTTAGACCTTTCGGTAATCTCCGAGGTGCTGGGTAATAAGATTCACCTATTTCGAGGCCGGAAAGTGTATTACTGAAGATCTTTATTTTGGCAAAATTGTCTTAACATTATCATTTTGGAGTTCCCCTTGGAAACGGTAGAATTTCAATATCTCGGGTTCTAGTACATGTACGACGATGTAACTGACACCATTCAAATCGTCTTGACAGAAGCTGGCGACTCAAACTGACTGCGAACTCATGCTGGTGATTAATGGCCTCTTACAACATTACGCATTATAAGGCCCGACTGTTCCGGAGCAATGAATCTAGAAGTTGCTATGAGCTGGGGTGCAAAGCGGGCGCTTATCGCTTATCTTGATTGAGGTAATTAATGCAAGACAGAGTGAGAACAAAGGGATTGTCTGCACAATTTATTGGTCACCACCGGGGTTTGATGGGCTCAACTGGCGGTGCTCTCTCCTTCTGTATAATACCTCCATGGTACCGCCGACCGCCGCTGACCACTGCCGAGCTCCCAGCACCTTAATTGATATTCGGCGCTGTCCAGCCGTAGACAACGGTAGGCGGCGGGACCCCGCTGTGTACCGCCCAAATGAGGCATTTTCCGCCGAAATCAATTTACTAGTGGATGGCATTATGGATTATCTTATGTTTGAGCTGCGATATTGGAATACTGTTTATAACATTTTAAAAGAAATGTATAATAATTCGTCCGTCCAAATAACTTTTAATTAGGCCTATCTGAGAAAATAATCTTAATCAATGGGGTAAAACAAGTGTGTGTTCTGAGGCCACTGTAATTTAATTTATTTATTTATGACTTGCCAGATATTTTTTATCAATGACTGTCCTGCAGTCAGTCTCCATAGTCAAAAACTAAATTCTTTACTAAATGCGGACGATCTGCAGTTAATTTCCAAGAAATGAACATGGCCTGCAATGCTGTCTGGACAAATTAAATTCATATTGTAATAATTGAAATTTAAATATACAAATGGAAAGACAAATAAATTTAATCAGTGAGGCGAAAATATCATCTAAAAGCTTTTTATTTGTTACAAAGAATTAGAATTATCCTCAACATACCTCCTTCATCGGAATAGAAATGACGTAAAATGGAAATTATACATGTACTGCGGCCATCAAACAATTGTGTGAGAAGGCCAATAAGTCTCTTGGTCGCTTAAAACGGACCTTATTTGGTGAAAAGGTAAATATATGTCATTATCTAGGGTCATTTGATAAACTTATTGCTCCTATATTTATGCATAGATGCGGAATGTGGGATGCATATGTCATATCGGCCATAAAATAATTGGTTAGAACAATATTTCAGGTATTTTTTTTAGGCATAATTGGATAAGTTATATTCAAGTTTTTGGAAATAGTTCTTAATAGGAAATTGTAAAACATTTAATACAGGGTATTAAGTGAGCTTGGAATATTAACATTTTCCGTGAAAATACTTAGAGTGTTGTACTTGTGTCTTTTCGTCCAGAACCACTTCCTGGTGGTCATTACCCAATTCCATAGTCCTAACTCACTACAGACTCACAACATGTTTCGGAGCCCATACCCGTACATGTCTCTCTGAGTGGCGGCTACTTGTCCAGTTACTCAGGACACCCGATGACTGACCACCGGCCCTGGTGTGGGACTGCCAAATTGAGTAATTTTTTTACATTGAGTAAAGGTGCACTTACATGCAAGCCAAAAATGTCAGAAAGTTGAATATTAAAACAGAATGATGCCAAAAGGTGAAAGTAAGCAAAACAAGCAAGTATGAATTCTCTTAAATTATTGAAACCAAATTTTCTAACAATCTCTGGATATTTATAGCAAAATTTGTAAAAGTTAATCAAAATTACATGCTTGAGGACTCTTGACTCAAGTCTATTGTAAATAAAATGGTTCGGGTTGCAAAGTCCTAAAATTTAGAACAAATATAGCCAAATCTCAAAACTTGTCACAAAAATGTATAATATCCAATAGTTTTTTAAAAAAAGGATAATTGACTATTTCAAAGGAAAACTCATCAATTTTGTCATAGATTATAATGCCAAATCTCTCATTTGTGACCCGAATAATATGTGTCTAAAAACTGACAAAAATTAAAAAGTAAAACTGAAAAAATATTATATGATGCTTACAAATGTAACTGCGAAATGTTGTCATCGAATTACTCTAACTGCCTTAGTACTATTAAATTTATAACATCGATCTAATGCAAAGGTATTTGGAATAATGGTGGTGATAAATGTGGCCATTTTACTTCCAATATTAACCTCTGCGTAATTGCTATTGAGTAACTTGGAAATGTCTTCATCATACCTAGCCTAGGACAAAAAGACACAAATACAATTGTATTTGTGTCTTTTTGTCCAGAACCACTTCCTAGTAATCATTACCCCATTCCACAGTCTGAAATCGACTCTCCATAAGCTAACCTGTTCCGGTCTAACCTATATATATTTGGAAGTACTATTGTCCATATTGCATACGTTCCTGTGTAAAATTTTGACATAGGCTGTATTAGCCCAAATAAATTAAAGAGTCTTCAGCGGGTAACTACTCAGAATACGTTTCGGAGCTTATACCCGTACATGTCTCTCTGAGTAGCGGCTCCTTGTCTAAGCTAAATATTTAGCAAACACAACCCACATAGTAATGAATAAATACGAACGTGGCAAATGATGAATTAGCTGAATACTTGAAGTTTTGCTTATAAATTCAGAGCTTCATTATGAAAGAAGAATACCTGTCAAACAAACCATAATTACTAAATTTGTATAGTACAGCTTCAGATAAGAACAATTTGACTTACCCCTGAACCAGTATGTACCCTTTCTAGCTGGGTATCTTATCCTAGTTAAACCTCCTGCCAGTGTATATCTGAAGTAGAAACAAAATGGGGTATTATTGTGATTGTAAAATAAACAGTTGCAGCTACACCACCTGTACAAACCAAGGGAAATCCTAACAAGGACTGCAACAGTGGATATACTGCACCAGAAATGTAAAACAAACTCCATGATGACACGTACTCCTCACTCTGAAAGTCTCTAAACAATTAGGCTCGTTTCCACTGGCAACCCTGGCTCAATGTTTTAACGTAATGTGTCAGGTTTGTGACATGTGAAAAATACTTTCAATTTTGAGTTATTTTTCAATATTGACTAAATGTGCATTTAGGTATGTCAGAAAAGAATGCGTTTCACGTTTTCACGTTCAAGACGCGTAACTTAATGATGTAAACGCTTTTCAGCGTGTGTACAGTTGTTGGGGAGGCTATCATCAGGAATTTCCCATGGAATAGGAAGCTCATAATGGCTGTTTATTTTCAGTTATTATCCCACAGGTCAATAACTTCTTTATGTTCTGCACGCCAACTAGGACGATCAAAGCCTTCGTTCTCTATTTTCCATGACTTGCTGATGTCAGATATAGGTGTGGAAAAATACAAATCTGTCTGAACGGGGGATGTAGTAACAAAGGTACATATGACCACGTGACTGGTATCCGACCTGGGAATTTACCACTGACAGCCCAACTAGACTCGCATCTGACAGCAAATGGTTCACCAGGTGCACCCCAGCAAACATCAAGCAGAATAAGCACATCGGCGAAATCTTGCCCAATCTGAATGTAATTTCTCGAGACGCAGTATTAGCAGACAAATCAAGCCCAGAGAGAAGAGGAAATTCATATTGATTTATCGTAACTGCTGAGACAGGAATATCAGAGACAACTTTAACACCTGAGAAAATCATAGGCCCCTGTTAAAGAGCAATTTTGAACCTTGAGATGTCTTACCGTATTTTATAATGTATCGTGATAGATGGCCCATTGAAAATCATTGTGCCCATAATGACATGGTTTACCATCTATAAATAAAGCTATTAATATTACTATTGTTATGATGATACTGATTAATATGAAAATGTATTCCGTGGGTCTAGCCAATTTCCCCTGACCTCAAAACACACGTTAACGCATTGATAATACAATTGATAAAAACGAAAACGTATATTAATTAACTATGAAACTCCATGCAACTGCTACAGGTATGAACTTTTTTTTATTGTTTTGTGGTGTTTTTCTTTCCCTCCAATTATGATTATTCTGCTTGATTTTTCCTTTGATATTTGGAAATAGTTGTATTTGAATTTCTTTGTAATATGAGCAGCACATACCATCACAATCTTTTTATTTGAGCAACATATGTTACCTGAGTAGTAATAATAAATAAAAGTACCTGGTCAGGTGATCTCTCTTGTTGGGGTACTTAAAGATACACCTGGATACTTGCAAAATAAATTCACGATGATAACAGAGTGCCAAATTTGACTCCACCACTCCCTCTGGATACGGACTCTAATGTTATTGACAACTGGAAAATGTGGAACTAGATGTGAGTGCACTATTTGATTGTGGCTGAACTGGACAAAAAACCTGCAAGTTTGTATATGCTTTATTGTTACATTGCGTTGGCAAAGAAGCTCTGTTCATTTACAATGGCATGCAATTTGCCCTGAGTGAAGATAGAGAAAATTCTGAGCATGTTATCAAAATATTTGATGAGCATTTTGTGGGTGAGACCAAAGAATTCTTTGTGTGGTTCGAGTTTTATCAAAAACATCAAATGAGTGGGGAGACAATGGACCATTATGTTGCTACTCTACACAATCTTGCTAAATCTTGTGTTCTTTGTGACTGTATGAAAGAAAGACTGCTAATTGTCCGGATTGTCCTTGGTGTAAACAATCCTTAAAGTCGTCAAAAACTCATCTCTCAGAGTAAGCTTGATCTTCAGAAAATTATTGACATTTGTCATGGAATGGAAGCTGCACAAATGCAGATCCATGCCATGGCACCAAATACTTCCAGTGCAGAGTTGCCAAAAACTGACCATAGTAAGCTCAAAGCTAACTTTTTAACAAGTCAAAACCATGGAAGAAAAGACTTAATGTGAAATATCATAAAAGCAAGGTCATGAAATGTAAATTTTACTGTGAAAACCATGTGATGAAGAAAGAAATGTGTCCTGCCTGGGCTAAGACCTGTAATGCATGTCATAAGAAAAATCACTACCAGCAATCAGAAATGTGTCCCAAAAAGTGTGCTCATAGTGTGGTACAAGACCCTACTGAGTCTGATAGTGAGTCATGCACTAATATCAACTGTGTTTCATGTACTGTGAATTATATGTGAACTCTGATACTCCAATGTACACTTAGATGCTTGTGAATAGTCAAAAGGTCAAACTTCAGATTGATTGTGGAGCCACTGTAAACAAACTACCAAAATGCTACACCAAGGGTGTGAAACTGTATACAATGTTTATCAAACTGAAGATGTGGAACAATTCAACCATGGCAGGTCTTGGTAAGTGCAAAATAAAGACAGTGAATGCAAAGAATTAGTGCAAATACAATGTGGATTAAGTCATCGTTGGTGAAGACAATATAACACCACTTCTCAGTTGTAAAGCTGCTGTATCTCATAACTGTGACCTATGACAACTTTAAAGCTGTATCTGCTGTGTTGTCACCACTGCTATGGACACAGGAGTTCCCTAAAGTTTTTGACTCTGAACTTGGCACTTTGCCACGTGGTAAGGAACACTTAAATGTTATCACTGATGCTGAACCTGTCATTTACCAATACGTACTTTGCCTGAATCTTTGAAAATTCTTGTGGAGAATGAGCTAGTTAGACTTGAGCTCAGTGGTGCCATTACAAAGGTTGAGCAGCCTACTGACTGGGTGAACCAAATCACTGTGGCTCCAAAGAAAAATTGTGACAAAAGGGTGTGTATTGATCCACGACCCTTGAACCTGGCACTTAAACGTGAAGATTACAGACTCCCTGTGTTTGAAGATATCCTGCCAAATCTCACCAAGTCCACAAAATTATCTGTCTTGGACTTACGCCAAGGCTACTTGCACTGCGAATTACATGACATATCCAGCCTGTTGACAACATTAGCTACTCCATATGGCCACTATAGGTGGTTGCACCTTCCTTTTAGCTTCAATGTGTCAAGCACAGTGTTTGGAAAACAGCTACAACAGGCCTTACAAGAACTAAATGGAGTGTACGTCAAGGCAGATGATATCATAGTCTAAGGGAAAAATTACACTGATCATGACAACAATCTGCGAGCATTACTACAATGTTGTGATGATCTCGTCATTAAACTCAACATGGATAAATGTCAAATAGGCCTGTCAGAAATCAAATTTGATGGTCAAATCATTAGCGTTGATGGGCTTAAGCCTGAGCCTGACAAAGTAAAGGCTATTTTGGAAATGCCACAGCCTGAAGGTAGGGATGCTGTGGAAAGACTACATGGAACAGCCACATACTTGTCACATTTTGTGCCCAAGCTAACTGATGTGATTCAACCAATTACAAAACTGGCTCACAAAAATGAGCCATGGCACTGGGGTGAAGAACAAGATCGGGCATTTGCGGAATGGAAATGGCTACTTACAGAAGCTCCAATACTTGCATATTTTGATACTGATAAACAATTGGAGATTCAATGTGATAATTCTAAACGTGGCATAGGAAGTGTATTGCTATAGGACTCGAAGCCCATTGCATATATGCTTCTAAAGCCCTGAGCAATGCTGAAACGAGATGTTACCCGACTGAGAAGGAAATGTTAGCCACTGTGTACTCTCTGAAGAAATGGCACCAATTCATGTACAGTCGCAAAGTTATTATTTATAGTAATCATCAGCCATTATTCAATAACAGGCACACCTCTAAACATAACACCGCAATGCCTGCAAGGGATCCTTGTAAATGCACTGGCCCCTGACATCGAGGTCAGATACCTTGAGGGTAAAAAAGTTTTTGGCCAATCCACTCCGTCGTGCCTTCTTGCCTTGTGTAGAAAACATGCCTCAAGATGAATTTGAGCACATCAACGCCATTTCATATTTGCCGATGTGTGAACAGCATATTAGACTGAATTGCGAAGGAACAAAAAAAAGGCCTCATTGCAAGCGTTAAAGGTCATACTGGCATTGAAGGGTGCCTTACACGTGCACGTGATTCAGTTTATTGGCCTGGTATAAATGGTGAGTTAAAGTCCTGGATACAAACGTGCAAAATATGCAGACAGTTTGAATGTCATACTAGAAAGAGACTCTGATGAGCCATGATGTACCAAGTTCACCTTGGCAAAAGGTGGGCGTTGATGTAATGATGGTCTATGGGGAGGATTATTTGATCACGATACACTACAGATCCAACTTTTGGGACATTGACAACCTCCCTCAAACCACAACTAAGACCATTATACACAAACCTAAAGCCCACTTTGCTCGCCACGAAATTCAAGATTTCGTGATTACTGACTCTGCAACCCAGTTTTTGTCACAGGAATTCACTCATTTCTGACAAAAGTGGGGCTTTGAACATTCACTATCATCTCCTCACCATCACCAAATGAATGACAAAGTTGAATCGTCAGTTAAATTTGCCCAAAGAATGTTTTTCAAAGCAAAGGAATCTGGCAAAGATGTATATTTGTGTTTACTTAACATTCATAATACCCTGTCACAGGGAATGGATGCCAGCCCTGCTCAAAGATGCCTGCTATGACGTACAAAAGCAATATTGCTTACAACAACTTCCTTGTTGGAACCATGCATCCAGTCAAATATGCAGACTAACCAACTGCATAATAATGGAAAGCGACACACGAAATACTACAGTAAGTCCACTCATGATCTATCTTCTTTGAAGGACGGAGATATTGTGACACTAAAGCCATTTAAGCTTGATGAGAAAGAGTGGAACAAAGTGAGTGTTAGATTGCATGAAATAGAGATGCCAGATGGAGCTGTGTACTGTCAAAATCATGTACATCGCAAGAAGACTCAGGAGCCAATTTCTAAGAGTGGGATTGAGCCCATCATTGCAATACCAAAACCTGCCACCCCGCCAAACATGAAAACTTCGTACCTTGGAGAACAATGACATCATCCCTGAAGTCGCCTGAGCCTGTACCCAGATGCTCGACCAAGGTAAAATATGTGCCTAAAAGACTTGAAGAGTATGTTACAAAGTGAACATTAACTCTAAAAAAGTACTTATGTTACATCTTAATTTGTAACGTATGGTGCATTATTAGCATATGTTCAAGGTGTTCTGGATTTGTTATTATGTACATACACATTCAAAAGTTGCTTTGCATTGCTATCTATGGATAGGTACACGTGCAAGGACTGGTTTGAACTGTGAGACCTATGAAGTACACGAACGGATACACACCTTAAAATTAAGAGCCTATGTAACCCTTGCCTCTGTAATTTCAAACTTCCATATCCATTGCCCGACATGCATAGTTGCATATCTTGTCAAACATCAGGTGAGAATTGATACTGAGCGTGTCATGTTGAAGGTGACATTTCAGCTCTCTGTATGTGACTTTACACATTGGACTTTGGGTAAAATATCTACACTGGACTGCATGCAGTGCCTCATACAGCAATCGCTAACCGCACAACTTCCCATTTCATATATATATATATATATATATATATATATATATATATATATATATATATATATATATATATATATATATATATATATATATATATATAATTCATTTTTAAAACTTAAGAAAAGGGAATGTAAAATTGTGTCTTTACGACATATTAAGGACTGTTCCCTCGAACCTTGGACATTGAAGTTAATCATTACAGATCCCCTGCTTGATTCTGTCTGGAGCCTCGTACTGAGAATAAAGTTTCCTGTTCAAAATAATTGTGCATGCCCATGCACTGCTTTACCACCTTTATTCAGAACTGAGAAAAAGAGAAGCCTCGATCCGTCAACGAAACCACAAATTGTAGAATTTGTCCAAAAGGTCATGGCCACACATAAGAAGTTATCAATTTTGTGAATTTTTTTTCTGGAAGAAAAAGGAAACTACAAATGTAACTTGTGCGAGAAAACATACGCTAAAAATGGAGGCACTGCTAATATATTGAACCACATATCTAAAGATCGTGCAGCCAAACTAGTCTCTGGAAGACCGGGTTTCATGTGTCCTAAGTGGGGTTAAGTGACCGCATACTTGAGACAGATGTCACCATACCCCCAAAACACCAGAAAGAGGGAAAAATGCTACAAAGTCCATTTGTATGTACATCATAGGATATACATAACCATAGGGTACTATTGAGTCAGAAAACATTAGACAAGTGGTCAAAACCATGGATCCTTTGTAAGAGTTCAATTTGTTCAGTTCTAAACAATAATTACTTGATAATAAATTAATTATCAACTACTATATGATGATCAATAAATTGCCTGAGCTGGAGTCAGCACAAGCTGTTCATATTAAACATGTTTTCTTTAAAGTGAGAGGTCTCACTCGAAGTTGCTAGAAGCTTTACACTTTCTTCTACTCAAAGAGTTTAATATATATATATATATATATATATATATATATATATATATATATATATATATATATATATATATATATATATATATATATATATATATATATAACTTTATCTAATCCATAGCAACGAAGAGTCTGACCAAGCATTTGTTTTTTAAATAGGTATCAGAGTCCATCTGGAAAGACAACAACTAGAGAAACCGAAGAAATGTTCACAAGAACCAATGCCGCACTTTCAAAAGTTAGCCAGATAAACCGCTATGCAGCAATAACGACAGACACGTGGACTTTTTAGCCAATGAGGGTTATATGGCGGTTATTGTACATGGGATTGATCATGAATAAAACTTGCACAGTTTTTGCCTGGAAATATTTCACATGACTGAGCGTCATACAAGTGTTCATTTGGTAGAAGCATTGAAAACCGTTACAGATAGCTGGAATAATAAAGAAGCCTGTGACTGTCACAGACAAAGCTGCTAATATAAAAGGGGCAGCTGAACACCTCACCTTTTGACTGGAGCTGGCACAACTGCTTCAACCAGCTGACTCAGAAATTCTGCATCGGCTCCCATCACTAGTATCTTCACCCTGTATGCCATCATTCTGTATGGAGATGTTAATACACTAAACAAAATGTATAATAAAATTATAAGAGCCCCAAACTCAGAATTCGTTTCCCTCCACCTGTAATGCACAGTACAGTCAGCAATAGCCAGACGATGGTGCAACTCGCAATATGACCCCTAATATCGATAACATGTGGACTACCTTGGAGTGTTTACAAATGATGATTGCTGCAGGAATAAGTGCTGAGAACACAGTCAGGGGCATATGGGGCGTAAAGAGCGTTAAAAGGAAGAAAAAGAATGTGTCAATATCTACCAGGTGAAATAAATAAGAATAATATTTGGGCTTCTGCTATAAACATACTGTATGAATTACTGTTTATATGTATCTCTTACACTGCTACTCCATTGAGTACAACTAGATCTCCCTAGTATTTCACAGCCGTTTTGAACTTTAGGTGTATACATTTCACAAAACTTGAAGTCTGAAAGTTGTCCATGTTCGCCTTGATGTATAGGCGATGGCAGTTACAGGTCGCATTTTTTAAGTTTTTGGTTGGAGTTTACCTTGTTTGCAATTAGGAACTTCGTCCGGTATACAACCGCGCTTTAGCATCTGATTTATACAGGATAAATATCAGCTAATTCTGCAAACCTATCTGTAAATTTATCCACAAATTCCTATGACTTAGTGAAAATATTTTCTTACTGTTAATCCTTTAAAAATGTGACAAAAGCACACTTTTGTCACATCTTCCGTAGCGTGTCATCATGTTTGCAGGCACTTTAAAAAAGTAGTTTGCAGCCCCCATTCCACGATTTATGTCAAAAGGTTATAAGGGATTTATTGCTATTAGCTTCTATAAAAGTTCCACTGCTTTTGCAATTTTAACGAATTTGCATTTTGCTTTCAATTAACGATACAACTACCATTCACAAGGATAATGCCTTTTGAAGCTGCATTCAGACTATATATGTGTTGGTAAACTGACCCCAGCTGGCCAGAAAGGTTAGAGGAGGTTCGGGTATTCAGGTCTATCATAATTTTTTTTAAATTCAAAGGTTGACGAATGTGAATGAACATTGATTATGGTAAAGTTATATTATCATAAAAGCAATAAAATAGAACGATTGGTGTTGCCTTAGGAATTTATAAGAGTCAGAGTCACGGAATTTATTTATTTGGCAGAAAATACAGGTAAAATAAATATTACAAACAGTGTGTAATAAGTCAGTAGATATATGTTTTATGCTATTGTTTATGGGAATATTAGCAAAACTGTCAGGATTACCCTTGTTAAGGACAGCTTGGGCCACTGGGCCACCTTAGGAATGACACAATTGGCAAATATTTATAATGCAGATAAATTCCTAGATTTCATGTAAAAAATATATGTAGAGGGCAACTAGAAGATATACACAGGATATTAAATTTAATTAAGTGGACAAATAATCAAGCATAAACATTCAACTACTACATACATAACAATTTTGTTTGCAGCCCGCATCTTGGTATTGATGTAGGGAGTGGGATTAAGTATAGCTTGATAAGCCATAATATGAGTGTGTATACAGTTTCTCGGTGATGCCAGAAAGGAGGTCTCTAATTACGGAAGGGGTATAGTATCGAACACAATGCTCTGAGGTAACTTTGGCAGGCTTTGCAAGATGTACTTTTTCTCTATTTCTAAAGTCACAGAAGTGGGTTTGTTGTAGAGGAGTAGCAAATATATAATTAAAATATGAAGTGACACTGACACCAACATCAATCCATCAGAAAAGCCCCCTAGGCCTAAAATGACCATCAACAAGAATTCAAACAACATTATTATATAATTTGATGTGTTTTAGGCATGTAGTTAAAGACATGATGTTGTTTTAAAGGAGATAAACTAAGAGTATTTCAAAAAGAAAAGTGTTTGAATTTGCAAATATAGTAAGTACATTGGTTCAAATGTTAAACATCAGCCAGAAGCAAGTGCCATTAGGCCTCAACCCATTAAAACATAGACAAAAAATGCATTACAATAGCCAAAATTTGTAAGGATAGCAGTCACATTTCAAGTTGGTTTCGAGAAGTATTTTTGAAAGGAAATTTAAATGTTCAAGAAAGCATAGAATCCCACAAGCCATTTAATACGTAAATTATTAAGGTAATAATTTAGAATTCCAAAAATGTAGTATGCCATTGTAAGTTATCTGTAAGTCAGCCAAGCATAATGTACATCTAACTCGTGGTTCTATAAAGTTCAAAAGGTCAAATTGTAAAACAGTCCTAATTATTGCAAAATTCTACTACCTTTATCAGAGAAAGAATTCGGTTTTATGAAAAGAAAGAAAGAAAGAAAGAGAGAGAGAGAGAGAGAGAGAGAGAGAGAGAGGGGGGATCATGTTGAAATTCCTAAAGGTGAATGTAAGTATAACTGTTTTAAATTTTTACATTTATAATCAGACGTAGTTCAACTTGTCAGTAAGCTGATTTAGATGCTAATTATTTATACCAGAGAGAGAGAGAGAGAGAGAGAGAGAGAGAGAGAGAGAGAGTACATTTAACACTTTGAGCCAACCTGACATGACCTTAACAATAACAAACTATATTCATCAGACAATTATAAAAAACAACATCAGTTTCACTACATTTGGAACACTTACTGCACTGCAATATGTGCAGAAAATGCCTGAATGTTCAAATTGTTACCAAATATATAAAAGTTCCATGAAAAGTGAAGCGGACAGCAGTTTTCAATGATAATGATGAGACCAAACCGAATACCAGTTTAACCTTGTCAGATCCAGGATCATTTACGAAATAGTAAGACATGCTAGTGGTCATCGTCAGAAGGATCCATGACCTACAGTAATGAGATTTAAACGAATGAGAGTATCTTCTACCTGACTTCGAACAGGTAACCAACATATTGGCAGTGGGTTAAACCAGTTTTACGGGATCCCAATCCTCCCACTTTGGAAAACACTCACATTCATTTAAAGTAGGCCTAAAACAAATTTAGCCCTTAATGTTAATGTACAGTTATAAAAGGTTATTACCTGACCATAGTTCACAGACATCAGTTCACAGACATCATCCAAACAATGCCAGGACAATTAAGAATTTTAAGTCAAAGTTCTTCACTTACAAGAGAATTGCGTAACATGTCAAATTTGAATTTAAACACCAAAAAAAGTTCACGAGATCACAGGAAAACTAAATTTGATACTTATAATATATTTATTATGAAACATGGTTAAGTTCTTCCATGTTCCATTCTCACTAAAAAAACCCAGCACAATAGGCATAAAATTCGTTATAAAAATATGACTCGCATCAGCTGAGTAAGTATTCCTTACATTTTGTAAGTATATCCAAACGGATGAGAAAATAGAAGGCCAGTATTGTTTAACATGATGCCCGAGAACTTATATGGTCCTTATTTCATTTTATATTTGTTGTAATAATAATAAATTTTATGTTCCAGTATTGAAAGTTTGATCCAGCTCAAGGTAAAACAATCTCAGCCACAACATTAAAATACATAAACATATTTCTATGTGTTTTACTGACACTCAGAAAATACCCTTTCAATATGTTCATATAAATCAACATGATATTTATGTAGAACATATTGATATTTATCTTTAAAGTTAAGAAAACCCCTTTTTAATCTTATTTTAGAAAAACCCTGTTTAATAAGTCTTCCAAAAAGTGATTTATGTCTATCAGCAAAATCTTTTAAAAAAATGTGAACAATATACCCAACAACAAAAAATGTGAACAATGTAGATGATCTTGAATCTTCTATATCAATTGCTTCAGAGTCTCCTAATGTGGAAAATAAGCAATATCATATCAGTGTACTCAAGGTGAAAGACTTTCATTGCATATCGTTATAAAATTTATTAGTGGCATGTGTTGCTTTGTGCAAATAAAGCCTTAATGGGCATATGTTAAAATCCGTCATGGAGGTAACAAATTCGAACGTGCTAAGCTGTTTGTACATGTACTTGCTTGCATAAAGTAAGAACAACATCGTGCATACAGATGTGCATACCTCGCTGGCATAGGGGGACATAGTCATGTTGAAGCCCTACATTGATAATGCATTTGCTACTGCAGATTTTTCACAGACAATTACTAGTGTACGATTGACGAGTCTCAACTTGTTCCCACCAACAATACACTGTGCTCTCTGTAAGAAGCCCACTTGAGGACGATTGCATGGCGGCTTCCACAAGCCCTTTTGTCTGACACACTGAAGAAGATATCACTGTAAAAAGCCTCCATACGAAACCAAGTTTATTGTTAATGCGGCAGTTGAACTAACAACAAACATTTTCCCTCCGGAATTTCTTTTCAATTGCAATCATGGTGTAATTAAGGCAAATCTTTATACAATAAAAAGGTCTGCTCAAGCCAAATAAACACAAATGTCACGAATGAACCTTTTTTTTGTTTGTGAACAGGGTGAGGGGTTAAAACATATTGGGATAACCAATAGGATACAGAATTTTTGTTAAAAACGTTCTGAAGAACAACTTTAAACGGAAAGACATAGATGCAAAAGGAAAACCCTTGTTCCTGTGGTTATATTCAATTAAAATCATGACGTAATTAAGGCAATCCTTTGTACCATGATTTGGTCTAGTCAAACTAACGTACAATGGACCTTTATTTATTTCTTTATTTTGTTACGTATTTGTTTGTTCATCTATTGATGGACGGGGATAGAGGGGGGGGGGGTGAACATATGAGGACAATTTATTTATTTATGTAGTTATTTATTCATTTATTTATTTATGGGGGCTAAAACATATAAGGACAACCAGAAAAATAAAAAAAAATGTAAAGAACAACTTTAGACTAAGAGCAAGACACAGATGCGAAATGTAAATTAACCTTATCCATAGTATTTCACCCAATGAGAATTATGACAACCTATCTAAAATCGGATATGCCTAATATCTCTGCTCTGGATCTAAACTTTCAAAGTATTAATGCCAAATTGATGAATTGAAATTATTATTGGATGAGCAACCAAAAGATATTTTATTGTCAGTGCAATATGTCTGCAAAAAACCTGGTTTAACCAAAATCTGTCTGATTTATCATCTTTTGAATTACAAAATTGTACCTTAATTTCCTTCAGTGCTACATGTACCTCGCACGGTGGTCTGATAATATATCTACATAATCTTAATAACTTTCAGTACTCTAAAAGGGACTTCTGCTCTCCAAATAAGCATTGGGAAGGTCTATTCATAGATGTTTACGGGAACGCTATAATTAAAAAAAAAATCATTCTTTGTAATATCTTTCGACCACCGTGATGTAAAAATGGAGACATCCAAATACGTATGAATGACATTATCCCTACTTTGGGTACTACATGACAAGAGTCTTCGGACAAAATACTCGTGGGAATCTTCAACATTGATCTATTACATGTTACATCGAGGCCGAAATATGCCGACTATCTCGATGTAATGCTAAACACTGGTCTGACATCTGAGATAACTCTCCCCATCCGAATGTCAGAAACGTATGCCACATTGAAAGATCAAACGTTTTGCAGTTTATCTGACGGTAGAAAAATAATGAAGAAAGATAATGTTTCCAATCAAAAAATTATGATAAAATTAATAAAACCGACGTTATCAATAGTCTTAATTACGATCTAACGTGTGATCCCAATAAAATTACAAACATTTTAGAGATATAATGTGCTCGGCAAGGAAATATACCGCCCAGAGAGGACTGCAAAATTTTATAAATATAAGCTTAAACATCCCCCCCCCCTGGATAACACTGGGTGAAATAAAATCCACAAAAAAGTCGCAATAACTTATACAAAAAAAGGAAATTTACAATAACAGATTCTTTAAAGTACAACATTATAAGCAAAACCTTGAAGTGGTTAGCCAAAACAGAATATTTGTCAATTAAAGCAAGAATACCATTTTTCATTGTTTGAAACGTTTAAGAGTAATATAAGGAAAACAAGGGACATCATTTAATACCGTTCTGAGGATGAATGAACGGAAGACCCATTTCGATTCTTCCAGCACAATCAAAAGCATTTTAAAAAGTCGGTTACAAACAGTTATATGACTATTTTGTTTTAAAAAGTATTCTGCAAGAATTATCTCATTTAACTGAAACAGCTGCTTTAGAATTTGTTGACAAAATCTTTAATTTTCTAGGTTCGGGTAAATTACCCATCAGCATTTATCTAGATATTTCTAAAGCGTTTGACATTCAGGATCATGAAATTTTATTTTACAAATTAAAGTTTTATATATTTCAAAACATCTCTCTCGATTGGATAAAAAGTTACCTTACCAGCAGTCATCAATACGTTTCTTTTTTTATAATATATGTTCAGGCTACCACTCATAACGGAAACTCCCCAAGGATGTTTACTCAGGCCTCGCCTATTCATCATTAATACTAATGACATGTACCTTGCCTCAAAAAAAGTTTGATTTTATACTTTACGCAGATGATACGACCTATACCAATTCCCTTTGTTCCTTTACTCTTGTATTAGTACAGAGAACAGGGACAATCTGGCACACAGTATCAATACTGACTTAAGAAAATTACATGACTGGTTAGTCGTAATCAACTTATCTTTTAATATTGCAAAAACCAATGATACGATCTTCCACTTTCGCAAACGGAGAATTAATCCAATTCTGAACCTAAAACTTAACATTCTTTCTATTGAAAAATACGAATTTAATTTCTTAGGCTTGTTGCTACGTGAGCACAAAATTGACAGCCTTACATCAATAAAAGAGGCACACCACTTTCAAAATTGATAAGAATCTTTAAAAGGTTTCATAAATATTTAAGAACAAATACTCTACTGCTCCTGTGTAACTCTAAATCTGGCATGGGGTTACTCTTGCGATTATATTACCAAACTTGTAAAATCAGTTCTTCGCCTAATATGGCATGCAAAAAATAACTCGTATACCTATGTATTTTTGAGAACTGTAAAACTCTTGAAATTTCAGGACCCCTTAAAACTGAAAGCTTTTGAATTTTATTTCAAATATACACAAAACCAACTGCAAAAATTCTTAACTGACATATTTCAATTCCACCTATGACTCATCTTTACCAAACGAGATTTAGACATAAATCACCACTTCCTGCTCCAAAAACTAACAAGGCTCGTAAATGTATCTGATTTTTCATTCCATCCTTCCTCAAAAGGGAACTTCCATGTACTGCAGACAAATTTATACCCACTCATTATCCGGGCTTTCAAAGTACACCAAACTACACTTGATCTGTCAATATTCAGAAATATGCAGCATTGTGAATTGTTATGTATGCAGTAATTAATGACTCATAGTAAGAACTTTGTTATAGCATAATTTTTTCCTTATTAACCTTGTTAGGATGAGAGACATAGGATCTCTGAGGACCTGGGGTGGGAGGGGTGGTTTATTTGTGTCATGCGGTATGGTGTGTGAGTGTTCTTTGTAGAATTCTGAAACTAGGTCTATGCCTTCTGTATGTGGTATGTTGGTGTATAAGGATGATATGTCCATGGTGCAGGGAGTCTTCTTGGGGGGGGGGGGGGTAAAGTTGGCTCAACTATCAAGAAAAGTTGTTGTATCTGTGAGGCAGTCTTGCACGTATTTCACTATTTGTCTGAGGTGGAAATCAACAAGTTCATTTATATGGTTTGTGGGATCATCACAGTTAAATACAATGGGTCTGCCTGGCTTGTTTGGGCCTGGCTTGTGTATTTTGGAAGGTGGTAGAAAGATGGGGGTGCTTGGGGAGAAGGAAGTAAGGTATTTATAGCGCTGAGGGGTAATTAGTGGTTTGAGAAGGGATGAGAGAAAACTGTCTATTTCTGATTTATGTTGGACTGTTAGGTCCTGTGCTACTTCGGAGTAGTAGTCAGTGTCTTGCAGTTGTATGTGCGCATCGAAGACATAGTCTGCCCTGTTCTGTATGACAATGCTGGAGCCTTTGTCCGCTGGTTTGATAACTATACTTTCATTTTTCTGTATGGACTGGACCACTTTAAATTGGTCTTAATTAAGATTGGGAGCTGTTTTATTTTGGAGGTGCTAGGGGAGAATTTTTGTAAGGTCTTCTGGAAAATGTCCGATTTCTTGGCGGGGGGGGGGGGGGGGGGGGCAAGTACATTTGCTTTTTAACCAAGGACAGGGGTTGGTCGTTGCAGTGATCCTTGTGGAAGTAATATTGTTAATCTAGTAGAATTTTTGTTGTAGCATCATTTTTTCCCTCATTAAGTTACCATTTCACTCTTTCTTATTTTGTCTTCTTCCATTGAAAGATCATAACCCAGGTTGCCCCAGTGACAGCAGACGCTTTATGTCCTTAACTGGGGTTAGGTAGGGAGTTCAAATCAATATACATACTTTTTTGACGTATGCTTTAATGACTACAGAACATTCCATTCATCAAATATTTACCTAAATTTACAGCATCATTAGGTATCTTCACACAATTATTGTTTTAAATGGGTAAACCTAAATTGCATTATTGCTAAATTGAAAGAAAGAAGAGGAACCCGGCATCCACTTAAAGCATGCAAATGGGTTTTGGGACCGAAAATGTGAATATCCAGGGGACAGGTACTCCTGAGGTAGTAGGTATAGAGTAATCCCTATTTCCCCCTCACATATAATTTTGACCCCTTCCTCTTTTTTTTCTTTTTACTTTTTTTTTTTTTTTTTGATATACTGATGTTTCAAAATTGATGCCCCCGACCAATGTATAGACGGATGGACAAATCCACACATGGTCAAACAAAAACCCAAGGTGCTCATATTCATATGCTGGTTAATCTTTCTGTAAAGTTTTATGACTGTATGTAAAATATTTTAGAGATATGTGCAACGTAAGTTTCACACTGGCCAATGGCAAAGTCAGCTGTGATGGATACACAAATGGATGCATGGTGAAGCAAACCATTCAAGCGTACATCTTGATATAATGGTTAACATTCCTGTAAAGTTTCATGAATAGGTAGAATACTTATGGTGAGATGCATGACACAAGCTTCACATTGGGCAATGTTCATTTTTAAAAAGTCAATAGTGAATGACTGATGCGCAAAAAGAGGCACGAACAAACAAAGCCCCTGGTGCACATTTTCTTATGCTGGTTAATATTCCTGTAAAGTGTCATGACTGCAGATGAAACACTTTTGGCAACATGCACGATACATATTTCAAATAGGCCAATGGTCATTTTCACTAAGTTATAACAGTCAACAGTGTCAGACGGATACACAGAAGGATGCACGAACAAACAATACCCAAGGTGCACATTTTCCAATGCTGGTTAATACTCATGTAAAGTTTTATGACTGTACATGATATACTTTTGGAGATATGCCCGACACAAATTTTCCAAACGGACGGATGGACAAGGGTCAATCTAAATTCCCCACCCGAAGGTTGGGGGCATAAAAAGATAAAATCCTTGGCAGTAAAGGTGCACAACTTTTACCTGTTGGTATGCCTTACTTATCTAAAGTTGTCACTGATGCCATACTGCTGTGCCAATGATTGCTTTGAAATGTAAACAAATAACCAATCATTGAAATGTAAACAAATGACCAATCAACACATTTCAGCTGATAATTTCCATGATGGCACTGCAAACAGCGAAGACACCAAGAACATTGAACTTCCTGCAATCCCACAAAAGTTCATAAAGTTCCATAAAATCTAAGGGATGTCTGAGTGTTCACAACATTTGCACATGTTCACATATATTATCATCAAAATCATATGCGACCACACTAATGTTAAACTCGATCTATATTACATACCCTTTGGTCAGCAGAACTATAATGTGTTGCAGCAGACATGTTCAACTTCCTGGTATTTAGTCTGGTGTAATGGGTAAATGGTTAAACAGTATGGTGTTCAATATATACCAAAACATTACAGCCTATTCTGTTGTATTTTCCGCACTATCTGGATATTTGATACACCACACATCTAAATCCCATAGTTTCGGATAAAAATTCAACATTTTACCATACACAAATTCAGCATTCTTATTAACACCAATTGACGATCCAAGCTATCTTGTAACAGATTGATGCATTTTGCATTTTTTTTCATGGAAAGGCTATATCATAAACATTGGCAGTAACCTTCAGAATATCAAAGAGCATGGGAAAAAGGATAACATGCTTCATTCTTAATTGACTAAAATAAATGATTTAACTGTAAGGTAATTCTGAGATTGCACCTACATGTGGTTTGACGCCTTGGGTCTGTGCTCATATGATTGGCAATACACTCAATGGCTTTTTATGAAATGAAGAACAAAAATCATTCCATTTCAGAATTGTTGAAAACCATCTAAAAAGCTGAAAAGTTCCAAGGTTTCAGCTTTCAGATGCACCCAATTATACTGGGATACTTTTAGTAATTCTTTTTTTATTCACGATCAAAGTCAACCCTTTTTAATCAGTAAACTTGCCTACTGAAAAAACTGATCATTTTGGCAATGAGGTACAAAGCTTCCCCAATTTGCATTCAATTCATACCATATTGGTGCTGCACACTGTACACATATGTAGCAATACTCAGGTGCAGTATCAATTGTCAATATGAAACTGTTTGGAAATGGCTGGCAAATAATTTTGTGGATAAATTTCTTTATGTTGGCTGAAAACGTAATTTTACTGTTGACTTCCTTTAATTTTCTGGCATTGCCTCAAAAACACTAGTAGCTAGCCAGTTCAGCATGAAACACTTCAGCATATGTATTAACTGGATCAAATATTGGCCAGATGAAATCTGACTCTTACAGCATTCAGTCGACTCAGCAAGTTGGGGTTACTTTCCATGATAGAAGTTCCTTTTTCATTGGGGAAGTTCTCATTTAAGAAAAACTATTAATTTGGCTCCAATGATATCACATTACTTATCAATTGAGTCCTACTAATCCAGCTATATCAAAAACACATTTCTCCAACTTAAAACTCAAGCAATTGAGTATCTTTTATGAATTAATTTTATTGAATGCTTTGTAGTACCTAAGCATATTCCTGTTAGCTTTCCTGCATTCATGAAATTGAATTGATTTGAGAGGCCATGTCTTCTGGCACAGACATGATTTTCCATAATTTTTTTAAAACAAAATTTGTATGGTAGAAATGCAGTAACAAGGATTTTGTTTGTAGATCTATTCAACAATTCTTACCTTTGGAAAGTGGAACTATATAGTATCATTTTTCACCCTGTGGACTAAGCCATATTAAAGTCTAGGCTTACATACATGTGATCTACATTATTGCCATTAGGACTAGGCCTACATTACTTTTTTATAGGTTTTGAAAAAAAATATTATATCGGTGATGTTAGCCCTACAACGAAAATGCAGATTAGTTAGAAGAGCATTGCAGCCTTGTAGATACAAAATCGTGTCTCTGCAAAGCTATGTGCAAAGGATTTTTCAGAAGTTCTGTTTCTGTCATGTTGTGTTGTTTGCAGCACTTGGGAATATGGCCTAAATATTACATGTATTAAGCTTGAAAAACAAAGCAGCTTGATTTTTTTCAACCTATGCCTGAGTTTTGTGCATGTAGATCTTTTAAAGCTGATGGCCCATTTTGTAGGCTCAACATTCTAAAACACATTTTATTTCCAGAGCAAAATGTCACCTTGTTTTCCAAAGGCCATCTGTCCAGTTTTCTTCAATACAAGATTAATCTGTTGGTCAGGCATTATTAATGTAGTTATTATAGTAACAATTTCTAATTTATTATTTATAGTTATTAGTATTATTTTTATTATTATAATGATTAGAGGCTACTGAATTATGTTCAATTAAGCTTGTATAGTATATCCCTACAGAATTGCAGTTAGGTTTCAAAATTGTGGATGATACCCTTATTACGTAAAGACACACTATTAGCAAACTGTCAGGTTTTTCAAAAGACCATATGTCCATTCTTTAATATAAGAGTGATCTGTTGGTCAGACATTATTAATGATTATAGTAATAATTTATAATTTATTATTATTTATTGTTATTAGTATTAATTATTGTTATTATGATCATATTATTATTATTATTATTATTATTATTATTATTATTATTATTATTATTATCATTATTATTGTTGTTGTTGTTGTTATTATATAGGCTACTAAATTATGTTCAATTAAGCTTGTAGAGACCCTAAAGACCCTTTATTATGTACTTTTGCACCCATCCGTATTGCACCATGTCCTGTCAATATTGTGTCACTTGCTGTAGTATAAAATATAACAAGTTGTGGACATCAAGTCTTAAATTTCAATTTCTAACATTCAGTTTTGTAAAAACGAACGTCCATTATGGAAATAAAAAAAAAGTATTTTTTTTTGGGGGGGGGGTGGCGTCAATGACTCAGGATGATGGACATAGACAAGGGGCGTCTACCGGTAATATTTGTTGGCAAAGCCCCAACTGCCACTATGAATTTAGGAGCAATCTATCGAAAATGAACTTCCGTAATGTAAATGTTTTTCTGCATCTCTTATAGGAAGATAATCAACCAGGTGTTTCATTCTGGTAATAATGGCCTACTGAAGAGCTAACAATTAAATGTTGAAAACAGATCTCACAAAACATTGACACACCAGGGATCTAGTTTTTCTTTTCTTGAGCGAACGTCCGTGATGAAAACTGGTTAATGCTTGTAAGGTGTGGTTTGTCAAAAAATTATGGTAAAAATCTTGTTTATTTTGTGCTCATATTGCAGAACATACATGGATTCACCCTCTAAACATACAGTTAGTGTACGACAATCATATATTTCCTCACACTATCTTACCATAGCATGTTCAGAACTCAGGAAAATTTGAAGCTGACATCACCTCGGACACGCATATACAGCAGAAGTACCTGATATTGCTCTTAACCAACTGTTATCCACACGCAGCATACTAATTTCCCAAACATACAGTATGGAGCCGAGACTGCGGGTATCCTTGACACAGGAGCTTTGATTTTGACCACAGCTTTTGTATTCTGGAAGTTCGTTTTTCCCATTACAGTTGTTCCTCTATCAAAAAACATGTTGCCCGATTTTATCGACTGGGCCACCTTCAGATACCTTTAGTTTTAAAGTCGAGATTAAGTAATTTTTCAAGCATTTTAGCCATCATGTGCGATCCCATGAGTATGTATGGGATTACAGACAGCTACTACGATATGAATTGATGACAATTTACTGCCCTTTTTGTGTTTTAGCAGGTTTTATTTTCTGTCTGAAGTTCATGTCATGAAATGTCGACTGCGGACTTTTCGCTATAATTTCATTCATAAATTCATTGCATTTAATATAGATGGCGCGCCAGGATCAAATAGCAAGTTACAATCACAGGCATTCCTTGTGCTGATGGGGGTTCGTTAAAATCCATTTTCATAACAAAAACATTTAAAACCTGCTAAACTCACCTACAAAAAGCACCGTGGCTGGCTGCTTGTCTGTATTTACCAGTGTTTTGGGCCAATAAAACACTTACAACCCACCCAAGACTGCTAGGCGGAGGGATATTGAAGGCGAACCTTCATAACGATATTCCAATATAAAATTTTATAAACCAGTACTATGTCATAACGGCTTGGATTTTGCTATAATATTTGCTAAAATGTTTGGATGTGGTAAAACCTAGAATTTTGGTAATCTGATCTCGGCCAGCTTATCTGGATTTTGTGGTTAGGGGCGAGGACGTTTCCATTGTGGAAGTTCGGTTTTTGTGACTTTTTAACTTTCGACCTCTATGGTGATTAGGCTATTGGCAGCAAACGTTTGGTATTCTCAGGATTTGAGACTGTCGAAGGCCGTACATAGGAATACATTTCTGTATGTTTTGCTTGGACAGCATGAGACAGGATCCTAAAGGGTAAAAATAGTGCCAAAAGGGGTTGTTGTCACTGTTTTCATCTTTCGGACCCTATAGCGTCCTGGAAAGTCAGTTAAAGTATACAAAACTATACATTTTCTGAAAACCTTATATGTTGACTTGAATATGGAACCAAGAGAAAATAATTTGGATTTATGCAAATGAAGAGACTAGACGTTGAAAGTGCTCAAGGTGTGAAAATAGGCCATTGGCAGTGGCGTTTTTCTTTCATCCTGTTGAATGTGACCAGTGCGCAGCACGTTAAGATTTCAAATAAATCATTTCTTAAAATAAATAAATATCGAGTAAATACCAACACACCTGTGTCACACAGGATCACGGCTGAAAAGCGGAGAACCACAGGATTACTATAACATTTTATCCTGGACAGTCTGTTCCCTGTTTTCATCAAAAGCAAACCATAAAGCTTCAGTGTCCCATTTCATGTGGTGTCCGACTTTACCCATAATCTTTCTATACTCTGAACATCATTTACTCGCCCGCACTGCAAGCCAACATTCATCAGTTCACCGTTCGCCCGTATTGTTTATTTACCTGCGAACGTGTACATTTCATTGCAGACAAACTTCAATACTTGCTACAGGCTATTTTCCTTTTTGTGTTTAAAAGGAGTAATTCCCTGTCAAACGTATAAAAATCTAACAGTCACCCGTCTTTATCGCAATTTGAATGATAAAGTCCGAATTGTACGCAAACACTAAGGTCACTTTGTCCGTTTGCGGCCTCAGTGTTTCCACTCGACTGCCATGATGTTTTATACCGCTGGAAAGCTCAGGAGTTTATCTCTTTGCGTAACAAGCTTTTTGATCGGTTAAAAATAAAAAATTCCTGTGATATCCCTGCAAAATAGCATAAAATACGTCATTTTATTTAAGTCGATGGAAGTTTTAAGGCCCATCATTGGTGATTATAATCACGTGACACGCAACATTTAATCATGTACGTTAGTTCCATGCGCTCCCCACATGTCCCCCAATTCATTCACAGGATGTGCACGTACCAATTATTGGATCTATGACCTATTTGGCCAAAACGTGGGTGCAAAAATATTGCCTAAGAGGACAGCAAAATTCACAGGTAAGCAGCTGTTTCCCAAACACCAGTCTAGTTACACTGTTATAGTCCCCACATGATAATGATGGTAGGCCCCAATTCAGCATGTCATTGTTATGGTTCAAATGATTTTCTATTTCGAGTAAAGAAGTGCACACTTAAGCATACAATAATAAAATAATTTTCAAGCTTCCGTGCAAGTTTGAAATAATACAATGTTATCTGGATGCAAGACATATGATTGTTGTAACTCTTTATCTTTCTAATCATAGGAAAAGTGGTGTTCATCTAAATTTTAATGATGATCCCACTTTACTTTTTAATATGAGAAAATATATCATTCAAAAACCTATGTTTCCAGAGGAAAAAATCCCAGTCAGCAGCATTCCTTAGTCTTCAGCACAGGAAGCTGTTTATTTATCGTACAAAACACAGATTTACAAATTTACTGTAACAATGACCATGTCTAGCTATAGACGGTGAAGGCCACATGTTAGGTTTGTGTTACTTGTGTCGTGGACGATGTTGATTTTGATTGCATTTTGACCATGATATTGACATGTTATGGTTCACTACGTCTTTTTGGTTTCTTTGATTTCCTCTTAATGATGAAACGGTTTTTTTTACCATTCCTGAGAGATTCTAGGTAAACTACTCTTCATAATAGAAGAAGTCTTTCTGGCACACTGTTGTGTAGATATATCTATGAGTTGTTACATCTAGATGGTGTATCATGACACCTCATTTAAAACACATTTAGCCTACTGGGCATCAGAGTGCTGGGATACAAGGACACATGCCTTGTCTTTTTGTTAGCACCAGCCCTCACCCACCCCATATTAGGTCTTGTTGCCTTCCAACCGGTAATTTGAGGTTTTCCTTGTCAGTCTTTAAGGGTCCTGAGCGCATAAGAGAAAGCTGGGGGCGAATCGCACAGATCTTTACATCACGTAGGTACCGTGAGAACAAAATTTGCATGCAGATTTTCTAAGCCATTGTAATGATGGTGATGGCTTGCTATTAATGCCAGATATAATGATCAAATTTAGATTAGAAATGGGGTACACACTCAACTGATCATTTTTAGGCAGATTATAGTGCTAAATGTGAAAGATTAAATTATCGCTGGTGGTGCACAGGTAATGAAGCCGTGAATGCCCTTGAACAAGATTGGCCTAATGAAAATGGTTGGTTCGTACTATGCTTACTTGTCAAGTAATTTCCAAAATAAGATCAGACAAAGCAAAGAGAACTTTGATAGTGCCAGAGTGGCATGCTTTGCCTATTTGGCTTGTAGTGGGGTGGCATAACTCCAATTTGTCTTTATGATAGTGCATTTTAGTGAAAAAAATGTTGTTGAGCACATATTTTAAGGAATACCTACTAATCATTTTTGGACATGGAGCCAATCAAAATTCTGCTGTTTGCACATGCGTAATGGGCTTACAATATCGGTTTCAGCGTTGTTCAATGTATTATTCAAGTACAGTTTTTACTCTGGTCAAACTGCCGATTTCATAATAGAAAGTTCCCTCACCACACATGTAAATCTGGCCTGAGATTTGGAAGGTTGTAGGAAGGATTGGTATCCTTCTTCTGCATATTTGATAATCTTTTCGATTCGTTGAATATACTAATTGGTTTCCACTGCGTTTATTGCTAAGTCTCTTTTGGCCTGATCTTGAGGGGTCGGGTCAAATTTTATTCCTTTAGCTTAACATTATTTTTGCTTGATTTCAGTCAGAAGTTTGTTGTCAGCTACTTTTTCCTTCACCCTGCTTGTTGACTTTGGGAAGAAGCTTGTTGTCAGGTGTTTTTCTTCGCATTCTTCAGTTTTCTCAGCGTTTTTGTTCATTGCCAGATCTCAATTTTCATTTTGCTCAGAATAATTTTGGTTCTATTATTCTAGGAATTGCTTTTTTTGTGTTTGGGGGGTCTCTTTTTTATTTCAATAAAACATTACGTAGTAAACCTATATTTGTATTGATTCTTACCCTTATAAATGTAGGTCCTGTGTGCTACACTTACCTATTGCTTAAGGGGTGTCACATATATTTCTGTTCCTATTATCTTTTTGTTTTATACACGGCAAACGCGTCAGATAGACATATTACTTTATTCCTTCAGTTCACTCTTGTTTCTGTTTATTTGACTGTGGGCAGAAGTTGTTATCATATGCCTTTTTTCCTTCTTTGATTTTTTAAGGATTCCTGTTTATTGCCTGACCTCACGTTTCATATTGATAAGAAAGGTTTTTGTTCTATTTTTCCGGTAATGCACTTTTACTGTATCTATTTGGCTATGTGGAAAGACTGCTTCCTGTTTCAATGAAATATTTAACACCGAATTTATACATGTGTTGATTTTTTACTTTAAAAGCATTAATATTGTGTGCTCCACCTACATATTGCTTAAAGTGTGCCATATATGTTTTATGGTCTTTTCTGTTGCTGTAATTCTATTACTTATTTTACCGAAGGTGGAAGGATTAGACAGACATATGCTGACTTCACATTTTTCTCTGACTTTATTTTGCTTCCTGACATTGAATTTTATGTCAGGGAAAATGGAATGTCTGTACTTTAATTTTTTTCTTATAGTCACCACTACTCCAAGAAGGATTGATGAACTTTTCATTTTTGAAGATTGTTCTGCTTGTTCATTCAATTTTTGGCATTGTTTCATGCAGACCTTGCATGAACCATGTCTAAAATATTACTTTGGTTGAGCCTGCAACTACACACGCATCCAAAGACCATGTAAAGACACAATGGGACGTTCGTCAGCAAAATAAACATGGGTCTCTTCATCGCCCAGTGAATTCCAAACAAGATGACAGGGAGTGTGGGTATCACAATGTAATGAACTTTTCCAGCTCCCCAAGTCATTGCTAATAGAGAGGGTATATGAAGGTAATGGAATCGATGCTGCCCTGGGTGCTTACAGAGCGGTGTGGCATACAACACGTTTCCTTTTGTATAATAAAACAAAGTAACAGAGGGCAAGAAAGAAAAGCTCAATTGCTGAAGATTCAGGCCAACTAAATAACAACTGTGCAGAGAAGGAACGGTCCATTCGATCCGAGGTAACACTTATGGCATCAGAAGCAGAACTGACTTGCTCTCTCTGTCAGCAGCTACCACGCAAGGAAACACTCCATGGAACATCCAATTTGGCAATTGATAAGAGTGTTCGTTCCTATGCAGAATTTTTGGAAGACACCGATTATAAAGTAAAGCTCAGTGCTGAAGACATGGTTTCTATTAAGACAAGATACCATCGCAAATACCTGCTTACTGCCCTTTACAAAAGGACCAAAGCCTAACCAGCCAAAGGTAGAAATACAAAAAAATGCTACCACAGTGGATGGAATACTATTTGCAGAACTGCTTATGTGCATGAGTAAAAACGGAATGGCAAAGGGAAACGCAGCAGTATTCAGGTTTTTTGGTTTGACAAATATGTAGTGCAACAGACATGCAGCAAGTTGATATCATGACAGAACCCAAAGTGGACAGAACACGTCTTAAGGAGTACCTTCTTGCAGAAAATCCACATCTTAAGGCTCAAGATAAAGGTCTTGAAAATCTGTTAGTGTTTGATGATGACATTGGTGCAGCTGTGCAAAAAGCATGTGAGAAGGATAGTGATGCCGATCCTCTGCATCCTGCACATGCAGCTCAGGTTGTCCAGAGGCACATTTTTGACCATATATAGCCTTCACTGGGTATTTTGATGTCCAGTGCCAACAAAATTCAATACCTTTTGCATTGCTTGTTTTGGTAAGAATGATTCTGGAACGCCTGAGCATTCAAAACCAAATTGAAGCAGCTTCAGCAACAATTGCACAACTATTGAAATTCTACTATGTAAAACAATTGAGACAAAATAAAAGGAACATGACATTGAGACACCACACGAAACAAGACAAGTATGTAGCTATCTATACAGGGCTCATGTTGTATGCACACACGCAAAAAGAATTGATTAACAAACCTTTTCACTTGGGTTTCAGTATTTCATATAATAGAGTTTTCATCTGAAATGGGAGACAAAATTAGTCAACGTTTTCATAGACAAAATGTCGTTTGTGCCCCCCAAATGCACAAAACGTTTTCGCAACTGCTTCTATGGACAATATTGACAGCGAGGGATTCCCTCTGTGGAAACAAGATATCTTTGTTCCAGTATCCAAGTGTTGATGGTAAGGGCATAAATGGGAAGCAGCCCATCGTTTTGGGGCAATTCCAGTTAAAATTCAATCCATGCGCTTCCAAACTATAATTTAGATATACCTGCAGTCATATCTAATATCAAGGGATCGGCCACACCTCCATCTTCTATCAACACTCTCAATAGGAGAGCTTCTCACTTATAAATTGAGGAAGAATATCTGTGGTTAGAGCAAGTCTAGTGCTCAACAAAAATCCATCTGCAGTAGATTGCAATGATGTATCATGGGCTGTGTACCTTGCTTGGGCACAGTGATACAAAAAAATGCATCATTACCCCTTCTGCCTTGCTTCCTCTATTCCCTGAGTGTGCTTACACCGTGACAATGATCAGGTATGCAATGGAGATGGTCAGAAATGCTGTAAACAATCTAAATACAGGACAAGTACCTGTTATCATATTTGATCAGCCATATTTTGCCACTGCAAAGCAGATTAAGTTTAGGTAGCCTCAAACATATGGCGAGCATCATGTTGTAATCCTCTTTGGTGGCCTGCATATTGAAATGGCTGCATTAAAAACTTTGGGTGGCTGGCTGGAAGATATCGGATGGACTATAGAACTACAAGCCCAAATAACATCCACAGGGCAAGCTGACTGATTCTTGCATGCTTTCCATGTCACACGCACAACACATGCACACCAAATTTGAGCTTGTGCCTTGTAAATTACCCTGCATGAAACTTGTGATACATACAAGCAAACTCTTTCTGTAGAGATGCAGGTTCTACCCAGTTTTAAAGTAAGGTGTAGGGAAAATGCAGATGTTGTTCCGCAGTTCAAAAACTGGGCAACTGTGCTTGGTTTAGAACTGTGGTTTGTTTTCTTATGTGTTTTCCCTCCATGAGGCAAACTTTGCTGTGTAAAAAGATACATTAAGGTGGAGGATCTGTAGCCAGTGTGCAGTGAGACTGGCAACCTTAGATCTTGTTACCCATTTACTTTTTTCACAACTGGTGGTAAAGCTCTATATTTTATGATAATTACACATCCATAGATTTGTTTCCAGAGTTGTTTTGCCAGATTAGAATTTGTTGAGATTTTATAGCATTCTGTTTGACTTGATCGGATTTTCACATTTTTCGTGCAAAATTCACACATGTTTTCTCAAATTTGAATCAGAGTGTGTATATATATATATATATATATATATGTGTGTGTGTGTGTGTATGTGTGTGTCCAAGATCGAATCCAAATGGTGAGTCCTGTAAAACCATAAATAAAAAGTTTCTAAGTTGGTTCTAGCAGGTCGTTCGTTTTCTTTCTAGAAAATGCTCCAAAAGTCATGAAAGGGGTTGTCAGAAAAAATCAGTTGAAAGCGCTCCTGGATATGATATTTTTTTGATGTCTGTATATTGTAATGTGATAGGGAATTTGTTTGTGAGGCGAGAGTAAAATTGCGTAGATTGAGCCGAAATTGCTGAGGCATTTAAACTTGGCCATTTAACAACGCAAAAGACTAATCGTGTCTTTTCTGCAATTCCCACATATAAAGCACCTGAACATAATAACGCTTGTATCAAAGGGGATGGGAATGCTTTGGGTCTGAGCGCTCTCCGACGTTGGATGACTGCTGGCCGAGAAATATCAGAGTTGTTCATGAATTTTTAGCTTCTCGATATCAAGGAGATTCACAATTTGTCTCTATTCATCATGAGCAAACAACTAGCATTAGAAAATTTTTGCCAAGAATGTTGAAGCACTTGTCACTGTCTTCAAAGAATTTAGTAATCCATTTCAGGAGGAAAGCAAGGACCTGTTTGTCCTCGATACCAGAGAAATGGTTGACCCAATTGTTGCAAAATCTTTGTACAATACAGAGAAACATGGTCAGGAAAAGTTTGATGGGTTTTTTTTCAACAGACATCTCATAGAGAGAAACGTGCCAGCAGATCAAGTTATCAGTAGAAAGAAGCTGACTCTCTTCTGCGTATATTCAAGATATCCAATAAATGAAAAGTAAATCAAAATCCCCATTTTCCAATATTTGCTGTGCTCCTGAGCTGGAAATTTATTTTCTGCAAACAGCTGTAAGTAATTCATCATTTTTTTTAGTTTGCATCTAATTTGTATAGCATCTCGTAACTTAAGTTGTATAATTCCTTGCAAAATTCAGTATTCAAACGATACCTTGCACTAATAAGTATTTGTTCTCCTCCTTTAGTTGTATCAATATTACACGTTTTTCTGTCCATTCAAAGTAAAGAAGTTTGGAGGATCCATGTGGAATCCGTGCTAAAATATTTTGGCAACTCCTGCAAAACGGTATTGCGATTGTCTTGATAGAGGACCTGGCTTGCCGCGGACTCTACAAACCTGTAACACAAAGGCGTCATATGGTTGGAGGTCACTGTCAAATGTGGCTCTAGTTTTGCATGCACATCGTAAAGATATTTGAGCTGTGTCATTCGTGGACATAGTCAAAACACTTCTGGCACGATCTCAGCTTCTGTAGTTCTGAATTTTTTAAAGATTTGATATACAGCTGCATGAATGACTTCATGGCTGTGTCTCGCATCGACCTTTCTATTAGCAACCAAAACACAGGTTGAAATTTTAGGGATAAATTATTCTCATTTATTGGAGATAAACACAGCCCTCTCACGTCTGAGGACAATAATGAACAAAAACCAGAGAACAACCATGGTTTCAAGATATGGCAGTGCATCCAAGACAAACAAATTGTTGTTGTCTTCAGAAGTACGACTGAATCAGAGCATACTTATATAATTGCAAGGGACAACTCTGATATGCAGTCAAATGCTGATACTTCTGGTAAATTGATTTTCCAAAATAAAAAAAAAAAACTAACAAAAAAAAACAACAACATTGATTAAGTAGCTTAAATAATTGGTTAGAAGTGCATAGCTCATGCTCATGTTCCATCGCATGGATTTGTTTTCTGAGTAAGCACGTTCCAAAATTCGTTTAATGCAGATAAATTATAAAAATCTTTGGATGTCGGTAGCCATGTTTGATCCTAAGCATTGCACATTATTGGCGCGTAAATCGTTTCAGTTCACGTGGTTAGATAATGGTAACAATTACTTTATACCCCAGAACAGTAAAATATCAGCTGTTTTTTGCCATTACTCAATTGCCAATGTAATGGATATTTTGACTGTGAGAAAAGACACAAAGGTCTGGAAAAAACCAAAGTCAAAGAAGATTATGATATGCAATAACTTTGAACCTCGCGCTGCCTGCCTTCAATTCTTAAGTGTCTTCACGTCTCTAAAGTCTGGGGAGAAGAGCTACCTTACAAGCTCTGTATTAAGCAGGAAACATGGGTCACACCCAAACTTCTTTAGACCCAGATGTTGACGCAGGTGGTTCGCTGATCATCCTAATCAGCCTTTTTCTATTTTACTTTCTGAACAGATAGAACGTGACGTTTGGTTGTATGGGTACAAACAATCAAGACCAATTAGAATGATTGTATGAGACCAGTATGAGTCACCATCGTCGTTACCCAACCTACTTAAATAATATTTCAATGAATATTACATCATATATGTACTTCAATAAAATTGTGGCAAAGGTATGGTCTTTATGGCAGTCACATCTGTTTGGTCAGGTTTTGATGGGGTATGGAGTTAGTCAACACGCCAAGCACTTGACCAGGAATTTCCTGGCACTGCCATAGACTCACTTCACAAAAAAGCGTTAAGGATCCCCAAAGAAAAATTGCGATATAATGAATCTGTAGCGTTGAGCTCACTGGTATTCCAGAAAAAAACTCTTTTTCACCAATTTGCAAGATAATGGTTTGTTCCTGTCGAGGCCAAAAGGGCTGGATGCTTCGGAAACTTCTGATTAATTTGATCAAGTTCATTCGTACCTTGCATCACAAGATGCGCTTCACAAAGTACGTGTAAGCCAATGCCCCCGATATAGCAGCCGAAGTGGTGTGTGGTTGCTAATGGTCCATGTTACTTTTCCAGGGAGCAGATACAAAGAAATGCAATAGTACGAAGAATAATATTTGCAATGATGTTATGCCTTTCTGCTCTACCTAAGTCTTCTTTTGGGGGAAATTATGACTACCCATACCGAAAACATATATATTGTTCAATGCGTGTGTCCACCAGGTATCGAAACCCCCATTTTATGGTGTTCAATTTTCTAAACTAGGGTTCCAATGTTCATCATATACAGTGTATACCTGTGTGTTTTCAGATGACAACAGATAAGCATATGCCACAGCAGGTCTGGACTTTTTAATATTACAAAAAGAAAAAAAACTTAATCCTGATATGAATTTTGTCATGACTGAAGCAGCCAGCTTAATCATTGACTTATGAAACAAATAAGCCTAGCCACTCGAGCGCATCAGCAATGTACCACAATTCCAATAGTACATACAAAGTATACGATCATATTTTGCTACATGATTCGTCCAAGTAAGATGCACTTGCTTTTGTAACGTCAGCCCTAATTAGGTTCATCCACATGTAATACCTACATACATCGAGCATTCATAAAACATTAAGATCCTTCATCAAGGTGAAAGCAGGTAATGACAACGTTTGTTTGCACAAAATCCAATGATCAGAAGGTTAAATCACACTAATACACCCAGAATTAAGATTTTTTAATTGATTACTGCCATTTTTTGCCTGGTCAGGTTGCTGTTTAAATCCAAATGAATATTTTGGTGTAGCATACGGACTATTATTCCCATCATTTATTACCTTATTTTCGAGTTAGCTTCAAGTAAGGTTTGATTTCCGAGACGCATGGAAGGATCACAACCTAGAACTAAAGCGCACTGAACCCATTCTTTCACCCAAGACAACATTTCAATGGATGTATATATAGATATACATGAATGCCCTGATCAATAAGGCTGTCTATTTAGTCCCTTACAACGTAAACATGAGACTCAACTACTGTCTCAAGTTGGAATTTGTAACAAACCAATCATCAGATTTACCAACTCTATGATATGTTGTTGTGTTTGTTGGCCTCGGTTAAGACTTTCATTCAGGTCAGCCTGTAAACGTATTGAATGCCATGTGGCACATCTGTGAAGATTGACTACCAAAGCAGTGTGAAATAGTTAACACGAATATTATTCTACATTTAATGGTGAATTATCATTTTCTAAAGTTCAATTCAAAAAGTAGCAACTCATTGTGGATCACATAAGCTAAACATTGTTACAACTAAATTGTGACTCTCCTGCATCAGTGACGTAGTGCGTTAACACGTTGACAATAAATCGTCTTTTCTATCAAGAAATTAAATAAGTTTAAACCAACCAAAATCAAATGCACGTGAGGAATGTTTGATTATACGTCACGCATGACGTGGATTAAATATGACGAACGTAAACAACTACGGCACATCCAGTCGGCATTGGAATTAGGTCTATTCTACTTTTTTGCGATTAATACCCAATTAAACATAGAATAAACAAAATCTTATGTGACTGGAGAGTGAGTTACTATTTTTCTGTCACTCGGGATCATTGTTGGTGTAGAAAAAAACCCTCGTGACCCGATGTCAATCGTGATTTTGCCCACCAAGAGTGGGCAAAATCCCCCGTGAGAGAAAAAAGGTAACTCGCTCTCAGCCATGTAAGATTATCTATTCATCACATTGAATGCAGTCCGTGAGTATCAGTATCACAATAACAATTGGGGAGGCGGGAATAGCTTTGAAAAAAATGCCTCTTGCAGGGAGGTATGGCTACACAGCACAAACATAACATCAAAAAAGAAAAAAAAGTTGTGCTGCTTCTTTACAAAATATGAAAAATGAAGTAAATAAATAAATCAATAGTTACTTCTTCTCAAGTGACTTTAAATATTAGAACGCATTGATTCAAGCCATCAATTATTAGACTTTGTACTATGTTGGTTTATAACAAACGCTGTTGCGTTTGGTGTACTTGTGGTTCCCTTCTATTCCGTTTATAGATTAGTAAAATTGAGCACATGTTTGAGCAACTGATGTAAGAAGATATTGTCAACTTGTGTATAAATTCATTATTTCTGCTACAACTATGCAATACTTGGGACTTTAAAAATCCAGAATGACTGAATAGTAGAAGCATGACCAAGCCTTTACAAAATTAACATGCTATGTCAGTTGAATATGAGCAGAACATGAGACATCAGTTACCATTTAATGGGTGTGTTGTATATTTGCAGTATGGTGTAAGAGATCTGACAGGGTGATATCTAAAATGACAGGCTGAGACTAATGCGCTAGCGTTTCTAGTGATTGTTAAACTACTGTCGGGCCAGTAAATTATGAATATGATTACCGCTGATGACAAGCGTGAATGACGGCTCCTTTATTTGTGGCATACAACTAAAAAACAAAAGACAAAAAATAACAAACAACAAGCACAGCGTATGCCTGCAGTTTGACAAATAAGTACAGTCACTTGTCTGCAGCTTCTAATTAAAAGTCACGGACAAACAACATCGTATTAGTTGGATATCTGACTTACACCAAATTCTTTCTTGAAATATCAGAGAACTGGCAAATACGTGACCCGCGGCTTGTAGCCATCACTTGGTTAACTACAGGAGATTATCATAGCAGACAGGAAGATATGTTTTTCAGTGCTGGCATTTTGTTATAAAAGGCTATAGCAGATATACCTTTTGGGATAAAATGATCGTAGGGAAGATAATAAAGAATGCAGTTCAACAAGCATGCCAATTACTCGTTTCTAAGAATGCCAATCTCTTGTACAGTTGCTGGTAATTCAAGTCGTCGCCTGATGCAGTCACCATGCTCATTTGGTACTTCCAGACACAGAGCTTATCAAGATTGTGGGATATGTTTTTAATACCTGTTACCTTAGAAAATATTGTTACTATTTAGATCTAATATGTTTCCTACAGAGATATAATAAGTAGCTTTCATCATGACTATTTCAAATACATGCAGATATCTAGCATGTCCACATGTTCAGTCTGCACACTCTTCATCCCTTTTTGCGGTTGTGAGCACCAAGCAGTTGTGTGGTCTTTTTTTTCCTTTCTGCAGAGTCTGTATTCTCTCCAGTGTCCGTTCTGAAGTTGCAGACTGTAAAATACACTTTCACTGTTGGATAAAAGGGGAAACAGAACGTGGATAATATTCAATAAATGTAATACATCTAAAATCTCAAAATTTAACAATCTTTAATTTAGAATTTGTCATTTTCGAGATAGATTTGCCATGAATGTATCAACAGGAAATCCAAAAATTTTGACCGCTAGGGTAAAATCTCGTAATTGTGGCATATATGTAATTAACCACAAGGTACAGGTGTTCAGAGAGCCTTCCATTGCAATTTGATTTTCTACACATGCAATGGAAGCAAACAGAAGGTTGGGCTTGTTCAGAATTGGCCTCTGAAGAATATTTCTGCTTTCGGATTGAAGCACACTAAAATATGTAGTTTATTTTAAGAGTAATAAATTGCAAAGAAACTATATGATGTCTTTAGGACGTACCCCCTAAAAAACATTGTGAACCTACATTAACAGACCAGCACTATTGATGGTTCAAGTTGTTAATGCCCCAGAAACAGATTCACCTTAATTGTCTTTCAATGCTATTGCCCACCCACTTAAGAATACATCAATGATGCTAAGTGCAAATTGCATACACTTATTAAATTTTGGACAAGAACACATAGAAATATATAAATGTGGCTTCTCGTATTTCATTATTCCCCCAACTTGAATCTTCTTTTTGGATATTGCTGGCAAATTTTATCATTAAGTTTGTAGCTGGTTCTTCTGAGCATTTTAAACCAGAACCAAACCTAGCCTTTGCACTTACTTACTTTTCAAAGATAGATCTAAGCAAGGCCAAACTATACGTCTCTGATTTTAGAACTACATTTTAACATGTACTTCCAAGCTTTCAAAGGGTCAGCACAAAGTTTCATAAATGTCATTATATTTACAGTTTGAGGTATAGTTTCCCGTACATGGAGACTAAGTCGTTGATGTTTATGCAGACAATAGTGCTTGCAATGACAACCAGATATAGAACACATTTTCTCCAGAAATGGTAAGGGGGAAGTGTCCTTGTGTTGAAATTCACATAAACTTAGTTATGGGAGTGCCTCTGCTAGTTTCAATTTAGCATTGGTCTTGGACTGTTCTGTGAAAACTGGTTTCGATATTAAGAGCATGTTGGATTTTAATTGACCACCCAGTGTTCTTACAAAATGAAATCTAGTACATAAATCGACAAAGCTCTTACGTTCAGTTTGATATCAAACACTTACAATTTTGAACAAGTTTTGATAATTGTGGTGCTATATATATATACATAAAATGTATACCTAGCTAAACTACATTATCCTTGTTTTCTTCATTTAAGTCTTGGAGGACAATATTGTCTGTGTTGTTATTCTATGTGAAGCCAAAACGCAGTAATTTCTTTTCATTTCTTTTCTTTTGCTGGGAAACTGCGTTTCAGTAATAATCAAAAGTCCAAATTTGTTGAGAATACCAATCACACTGTGTTCAGATTTAATGTGTTGTGTCCTTGAAAACATAATGGAATACCACACTATTAGTCTGAGAAGAGATTATGACTCCAACTGCAGATATTTAGATAGAATGTGACTCTATGAGGCAATTGATTTTCACGCAAATGTGAAAGCACCAGGGGGTAAGCAGTCACTGGGTCGTTGGCTAAACACTAGGTGAACATACTCATATTGGCAGTATAGTAAACATTGTATTTTAATATGTTTCAAAGGAAATGATAGATTTAAACCACTGTTTGCCTTTGTAGGTGTACACCTGTTTGCAGTCAGGGACGTATTGAATTCCTTTATATCAGTATTGTACATTAAAGAATCGAGGTTGACATGTTATGTTATTCACAAAATAGACCATGTATCAATCACTGTGCTACTAGAAACATGGTCCATAGATTTAAATGAACCTATCTGGACGTACAGACAAAGTATTTGCTCTCCAACTGACCACAACAAATTTTTCTTTTTAGTGTCACTTCTTCCCTTTGAGTTTTTCTGTTTTTGGCCTTTTTAGGCCTTAAGCACACATTTACTACATCTTTATTTGAAGGATCAAGGCCTCTGTTGTGCAAAATGGGATTGGATGGGCCCCAATGTATACCCACAATAGGAACTTTCTTGCTATAGACCCCACCCCCCACCCCCATCCCCAAAAAGGTAAAAACAGACATGTTGGCCAAGTTTTTACAGTTGACATCGCCGTTGTTGTATATGGACTTGTATCGTATTGTTTTGCATTGTATTGTATTGGTGCCTGAGCGTCAGCCGCAACCAGGCAGGCTTTTACAATACCTTCACACCTGACTGCCTGAAACTCGAGAAAATATGACCATAGAAGATAATTCAACGAGTCAATTAGACCAGAAAAGTGGCCAGCTGCCACAAACTTGTCATTCAAAGACATAATTTATTGCCTGTTTTGTTACCAATGTCTAAAAATATACAAACATTCATTTTCCCAGGTATATGCTTATATGGAAAACCGACAAACCCAAGCATGAAGATAGAATATGTATACTGTTCCCAACCAATCAATGCATTGCATATACCCAGCCACACCTTTTTTATGCAATGAAATTCTACTATGGTAATCGCAATGAAATTGCAAACAATACAATCCGACTTTTTAACGTTCAACATAAGATGAAGGGCACAGGAATTACCAATCTTTATAACAGACTCCACGCTTGTGATGTTGATTGAGTTGTCAACATTTGGCCGTTTTTTTACCTGGACTGATTGTCGACTTTGATATTGAAACGTAATGGTCCCACTTCTATTTGGAAAAATTCATTTGGCTTTCAAGTCGATGGACTTGTCAAGATTCGTATGGTGTTTGACATGGCCTAGTTTTCGAATATAATATTCATACATAATGGGCTCACTATCATCACGAAAACTATATTGGCTTTCATATCGATAGACGTATCAAGATTTGGACGGTTTTTGACTTGGACTAATTCTCGACTAACATTGACATGTAATGGTCCCAATACTATTTTGGAAAAATAATTTGCCTGGTTCTGTTTTGTGGGCATTGATCCCCAGCTGAACAGTTATATTTGAGGTATTTATTGTTCTGAAGAATTTCAGTACTTACAGAATAAGGTTCTGGGCTGCCACCTTTAAAGGGCCCTGGCAGTAACTTGTCCCAGGTAGCAGGACAAGTTGATCTTGCGGATGGTGATGCTGCACGAAATATTGACTTAAACATAGTGGCGCAATGCACAGTTGTTTGGAACGATGGATATTACCAGAGACCAACAATAACATCAATATAGCAAGTTTAATCCCTAACAATCCACTGTTTATCTACAAAATTGCATGCCCAAAATCATAGAAAGGAAAATAAAAAATTCAAACCTGTGGCAGATGCAGATGCAGATGCCATACTAGCCTAATTGTGAAAACTCTGTCCAAATTTTCCTCATCTTTTACCAACAAAGAATACCATGTATTTAGTCCCGATCCCATATCTACTTAAAGTAGCAAATCTTAAACTTTGATTCACTTAAAGTCATATCAAAATTGCGGACTTCAGTATGTTTGAGGAACTTGTGGCGAACTCCATCTCAGAATTCGTGGTCACCGAACTACAGTTCCAAAAAGGAAGGGATAAAAGGTCCACATTTTCCAAAACCAGGACATAAGTTCAATGTACAAATTATCCATAAAAAAATCATACCAAAAAAAGGAGACACGGAAATAGAATAAAGAAATTGTAGGCAGGATCGTGATTTATTTTGACAAAAAGAATTGAGTACCATTTGGCCTTTTGGTCTTACTGATATAATAAAGACGGCAGGGAATTTATCCAAAAGCTATTCAAAGACTAGCTTCTCGTTGCAATTGATAAATACTCAGCCAAGGCAAGGACGTAATAACGGTACAGTAAACACCCTAATAAGTCTCAGCTCTCTAATTTAACACCACAGTTTTTCCTCGCAAACTTAGTAATCCATATAGTCTCCATATAGTTAGACATCTACTTTATTCCACACCATTATCAAGTAAAACCCAATTAAAACAAGATATTACCAAATTATCTCTAAGAAACAAATTTGATAAAATATTGTATCATAATATCAATGACAGCTTTGCATAGACTTATGAAACCTATGGTTATTGATAGGGATACATCAAAGGATGATGATTTCACTTAATAAATATATTACGATAGGGGTCTCGAGGGCATATATCAGTCCGATATATCACATTATAAGAAGGTGTAATTAAGCACCCCAGCTTACTTTGATAGCGCTGCTCCAAAGTTCCATACAAATACTCGAAAACCATTGCGTCCAAGGATTTCAAACACACAAAAAAAATGTTAACGAATTTTATTTAGAAGAGTATAAAGAAAACAAATACCCTTGTCCGTGTTATAATTCTCCTTATTTCAAATCATCGTGGGCATATAATTATTGGCGATCTTTCTAATGTACCAAATGATGTACTATGTACACTATTTTTGAAAAGGACCTTAATACCATGAGGAAAAAAATTGCTGGGTTTTAAGACAAGAACATGATTATAGAAGCTGTTGAGGGATATTGTAGAAAATGAGCAAATAGTTCTGAAAATCATTATCTACATTCATCCATTGCATCCCAACAATCACACCAAAGAGATGCAAGAGTTACCACAACACCAATATTAATCTTCCAATGCCAGTGTGAAGATACAAATTTCAGCCTAACTTGAGACAGGCAGTCACCCATAAAGGAAACTGGCAGTTGTAAGCCAGACTTCCAGGATAAGTGAGGTATTTTCATCTTACATAAATGGATAACTAAAAGAAGGCATCGCTTTACAAATTGAATAAGAAAATTACAAAAAAAACAACAAAAAGAAAACAAAACAAAACAAAATAAAACCAAAAAAACAGAAAAAAAACAATCAAAACAACAACAACAACAAAAACAAAAAAAAAAAACAAAAAAAAAAAGAAAAACACACACAAAAAACAAACAAACAAAAAAACCCCCAAACCCCCACCAGATCCTGTTCTGACAACCCCAGAAGTTGTCAAGAGCCTGCAGCACATGCATGATAAATATGTACACTGATAAAACCCCTGCTAATATTATTGTCATATGTAAACAGTTTTATTACCAGGTTCTCATCATGCTCATTGATTGATTATTCCTGTTGACCAAAATAGGTTAGTCAAATTATTCAAAAAGCAAAGTTTAAAATATATGAAGAACGTGATGACCTTGAATTTAACACTAAATTATCCTCATTTGGATAGTAATATTTCATTCAGGCCAGCTTATGGTGTCTAAGTGTGAAGGTTATATGCCTTTGCTAGGACACGCATCAATTTTAACACCCATCAGTTACTGCTATTTTAAAAACTTGTGAAACCGGGCTATTAGAAAATGAATTTAAAACGATAATTTCTTAAGTTTCTGGGTAAAAATAAAAATTTATCATATAGATATCCAGTGGATTTGAGATGTTATACAGATGGTGTGGTAAATATGTAAAACTAACACTTGTTAGAAGATAAATGTTGACGTTTTGAACCAAAAAGTAACAGGCTTACCATGTCTCTTTTTATCTTTGGCACAAGTGATAAAATAAAGGTCTTAAGTGGTTAGGCCTGTATATTTTGGAAACGCTAAAGTCTGTAGTTAATCAAGAATATTTCAAAGGTTGAAAGGACTGGTTTAAACGACTGGTTACCTTTTGTGGGTGACTGCCTGTCTCACGTCAGGAGTGAAATATGTTTCTGCACTTTGGTATTGGAACATGAATGTTAATGCTTTGATTTCTCTTGGATGTCTTTGCTGTCGTTGTTGGATTAGAATTTATAAATTTTTGTTATGTTTTTCTGAACAGTTTGACAAATACGTCATCGGCTACGATGTGCTTTTGGACTGTGTACTCTGTCTAACAGTTTTAATCGAGGTTGTACGTTTTTAATGTTACATATTTTAATATCCCAAAAACGATGTAGGCCTTCTGTCTTCTTTTGCGGTAAATTCAGCGGACTGAAAACCAATGAGAACTAAAAAGCAGCAGGCCTCCAATGCCTCTTTTCATCTTTGGCACAGGTGATAAAATTGGGGTTTTAAGTGATGAGGCAAATATATGTTGGAAACACTAATATCTGTAGTTTATGAAGAATATATTTCAAATGTTGAGAGAACTGGTTTAAACCACCAGTTTCCTTTGTGGGTTACTGCCTGTCTCAAGTCAGGGGTTGAATTTGTTTCTTCACTTTGGTTTGATAAAATGATGTTGATGATTTGGTTACTCTTGTATTTGTTTACTGTCATTGTTGAATTGGAATTTATGAACATATGTACTGGTTTTCTGTACTATTTGATATTCAATGAACAATGCATTGCTTGCTGCATTCTCAAGTGTTGCTGTTTTAGCTGGTGATGTTCATGTTGATGGACTTATCAAGATGTGGAAGATTTTTGACTTGGGTGAAGATTCGACTTCAACATTGACACGTAATGGTCTCACTATTGTTTGGCAGATTAGATCAGTTCAAACTGATGCTCAAGGACTCGCCATTTGATATTTTATGCATCAACATTACCGAGACTTGTTTCACGCTGTTGGCCATATTGCTGACCACTATCAAATACCTGGCTATACTTTTATTCCCCCTCATCATCTAGGGACCACACAAAGTGGAAAAGTAGAAATGAAAATATCAGATTAATTCATGCGGACACAACACCCTGATTGCAACCCTGATATCGAGTCACTGACAATTGAAGTTTTGCTCACTGGAGCCAGACTATATGTTCCAAGTACATTTCACACAAGTAACCATCCTCCCATCGTTTTTGAAAGCCACAAGCTTATTGACGTACAGCAGCATAAACATCTAGGTTTCGTGATAAAATCAAATCTGAAATGGACTACCCACATTAATAATGTTATACTTAAAGCCGCAAAATAGCTGAATATCTTGAAATCATTACAACATCGATTAGATCGTGAAACGTTAGAAACAGTTTAAATGTCCTTCATTCGGCTTGTCATGGAATATGGCAGCGTGGTCTGGGACAGCTGTGCACATGTGGTTGAGCATTAATAGACCTGTTCATACCGAGTTGTACCGAACTGTTCCCGGACCGTAATTAATTATGCATTCCATTGTTGGCCTGATTGTCCAATCGGCAAGTAGCCGAGTCTGGCCCACGCCGTCATAAGTTTACAACGGATTCCACGGCAAACGCTAGTGATTACAGGACAGTGCAAATCTTTTGCCTAAATTGTCACATCAGTGGTGAAACGTGCATTTAAAGATTGCTGACGGTATGATATTCGTTAAATCCAAGCACATCTTCTGTTTTACTTCCTTATGCTTCCACGTGTAATCCGACCAGCGTGACCGAGCACAAAATGTAAACAAAGCAGGATGCGCTTCCCGAAGTGAACCGTATAAACACGAGTCCTAAGAACAGGTCTATTGGAGAATATTCAGCTGGCTGGAGCTCAAATAGTGACGGGAGCAATGCGAACAACGGCAAATGTTAACCTTCATGAAGAGACTGGCTGGAAAACTATGGCTAAATGGAGGGAACGGAACAAATTAATTTTTATGTATAAAATGGTAAATAATCTATCCCATAATTATTTGCAAAGCGTGATTCCAAATATTCCTCCGCCTGAAATACCAGTTAACTATAATATTTGCAGACGTTTTGATTTACCTCATTTCAGAGCTAGAACAGATATTTTTGACAAATCCTTTCGATCAGCAACACGTTTATGGAATTTACTGCCACTTGATATTCACAACTCTCCAACACTGTCGCAGTTTAAATCTAATCTTATTAGTAAACTTTGTACCTAAGTAAAACATCCATTATTGTTAATTTTAGGCAATAGATATTATTCATTTATTCATGCTCGATTACGTACGGTCCACAGTCAGCTGGACGAGCATCTTTATAAAATTGATATCAAGGATTCTCACTTTGTGTTCATGTGGTCAGGGAGTTGAAGACGTTTGGCACTTTATCTTCTCTTGCCCATTATTCTTTGCTGATCGAAATCGTCTACATACAATTATTATAAACCTTGCGCCTTTCAATATACATCAGTCTTATATGGTTCTGAATATTGCAACTTAGAAAGTAATAAATTAATATTTCTGCCTCTTCCAAAATTTTATTCAAAAAACTGGTAGATTTCGCCTTCCGGATACATAACGTCTTTTGTCAACTGGCTTACCTGTTCCTAGGTTAATATTTGCCCCTGTATCTGTCCTTTTCCCTCTTTTGTCTCATTCTTGACTTGTGTGTCCTGGCATGATAAAAAATGTCATGGATTGTGATGTTTTGTCTGTCCTGTCCTTTGTCTGTAACTCACAAGAAGAATTTATATAGGGCTCTGCCCTGCTTTCTGATTGCTAGTAAAATATGTTTAAAACAAGTACATTTTGCCGCTCACCTCATCAATGAATGCATTTTATGACCATTTAACCTATCTCCTTGAAGATATATCAACACAGAGTAAAGAACATTACATTCTTGGTGTCATGCATGTTGACCTGAGCACCAATACTGATAAACAGCTTTCATTTATAACCTCGGTCTTTCAGATCAGCTAAGTTATGACTACACCCACTGGAGTGACCGGCTCATCATCAAATTTGATACAATATATAGTACTCGTTGAAAAACGTCTGTCAATGTGGAATTATTTCAGTTCGGGGTATTGATCAACATATGGTTACTGTCATTCACAGGCATAAAGTCAGCATCTAAATAAAGCCAAATACGTCACCATTCATTACAGAATTTTATAAAATGCCCCCAATGACTCTTGGAACATTTTAAAATATCTATTCTTTGAATTGTTCAATATACATACATGTATATCCCACTGGTATTACAGCGGGTGCAGAGTCAATTTTGAAGTAATTCATCTGATCCAAGAGAAAGATTACTATCTTCTTACAGTGAAACAACTCTTGACTGCAGACATCAAATGGAACAGGCACACAAAAATGCAAGGAACCAACTAGTGACTTCAATCTGTTGTGCCAGATATGAGTGCTAAGCATAAATTATAGAGGAAAAGAGACTGAACAAAAAGAAGCTATGGAAACATATCAAGTCCCTGTTACCCAGTTCCAAGTCATCTGCACCAACTAAGTTGGTTGTTAATGGAACTTCTACTGATGACCCCAGTGACATTGGGAATACATGTAATGAGTATTTACCTCCCTAGGTCGAAATTTGACGACTGGAACCAGCCAAACGGATCCATCCATATTGCAAAAAAAGGACTAATGATTTATTTGAACTTCCACTGGTAGATGAAACGCATGCCAGACAAAGTATCGAACAGTTGCCTAGCAGCATGAACGCTAAACCTCTCCTAAAAGACTGGAATTGTTCTGGATACTTTCACGTTACGTCAGTTACACCTGAACAATAAGACGGGAACGCAGAAGACAAAAATAACTATTGCTCAAGATCAGTTCTATCTGTTATGAGCAAGGTATTTGAAAAAAAATACATGACAGTTTCAACTACTTTTTCAAAAATATTCAAGCTGCTTTTAGACATTTGCAATAAACTGCAACTGCACTTATTCAATTCTATGATTAGCTTCTTTCTTATTTCAAAAATGGAAAGTTCAACGGTGCTATATTAATTGATTGGCATAGAATGTTCGATACAGTCAATCACACGATGATTATACAATAATGAGGATATATGGTGTTTACGGCACCTGAATTGCCTTCTTTGAATCCTATTTGTCCAAGAGAAAGCAATGTGTATCTGTTGCAGGCAAAATATCAAAACCTCTTCTTATCGCGATTGGTGTTCCACAGGGGTCCATCTTCGGATCACTTATCTTTTTATAATTCATCAATGACCTGCCTGACGTTCCTGAGGATGTCCGAGCTCACCTGTATGCTGATGATACTAGGATTATATTATCTGACAAAGATGCAGGACTCTATAGCAATATAACAAACGTTGCTGATTGGTTTCATCCGAAAAGGCTTGTTCTGAATTTCCCTAAATGGCAATATATTCTCTTTGATACCCACAATATCTCTAATACTACAGGAAAACATGACCTATATTTATAGGCCTAGCCACTCAAAAGCCAAATCTTAAGAGTGCAACCAATGTAAATTTGTGGTTAACATTAATGGTAGCAGAATACTACAGGTCAATGAAGCTAAATTTCTAAGTATAATTTTGACTCTGTATTGACCTTTAAGCCCCAATGTAGACACACTTTGTAATAGAATTTCACAAAAACTTGGTCTTAGGAAATATCTTCGGACACGTTTGCCATGTGTATTTTGAGTTAATATTTAATGCTAATGTGAAACCACATCTTGCAAATTATGATATAATTTTGGAGAATGGCGACAGTGGACTGTTCACCAAAGTATTTATGCTTAAAAATACGCTGCCAGAATATTAACTGGTGCCACCTACCCAGACCTTTATTTAAACAACTACAGTGGAATACACTCGAGAAAAATGTCAATTTTCACAAATGTATTTTAGTTAACAAAGCCTTACAAGGTAGAGGTCTGTCATATTTCTGTGATAAATTGCTTTTTATCAGTGATGTTTCTAAACACACTAGTCGATCAAGCAAATAGATCCTTGTTATACATTGCCAAACTCAAATTTATCATGTATCGTAATAGCTTCTCCCACTCCTCCTCACTATTAGGGAAGAAAGTCCCTAGATCGGTGAATATGGCAACATCCCTTGGTAACTTTCGATAGGAGCTACTGGAGACACAAGTCTTCATCTCAATGATCTCTATATGTAATTTGATGCATTTCAAAGAGTGATATTACTGAATTATATTTCTATTGCTGGACCTTATTTCTGTGTATAAAAAATAATTAACTACAGGGCCAAATTGTGAACCTGCTAAGTAAAGTCTATCCATCTATCTATCTATCTATCTATCTATCTATCTATCTATCTATCTATCTATCTATCTATCTATCTATCTATCTATCTATCTATCTATCTATCTATCTATCTATCTATCTATCTATCTATCCCTTTATCTATGTAGCTCATTGCTATGGACATTCTAATTTTTTATAATTTATTGATACACAGATGAAATTAGACATACTTTCAACATGTTTCAATATGGGTGTAAGTTAACCTAAATGTTTCTCAGATATTGAAACATTACGACACTGGATATATATAAAATACAGGAGCGGTTCTGCTACTATTGATAATGCTCATATGTATTCGTTATATTTTTAGACAGGCTAGGTCTGGGCTGGTCTGCCTGATGCTCAGGAATGGTACATTTAGCATCCTTGATATGTTTATCTTATCCACACCTGTATGACCTGGATAATGCATATATGCCTGGGTTAGTGCTACCACCTTTTGTGTCTAATGGTGTCTTTTTAGGTGATTAACCATCATAATAGCAGAAAATCGGGGGGGGGGGGGGGGAATTGGGCAAAGAAACTGGCAACTCTCTCAAATACACTCAAACACATGCAATATTGACAGTAATATTTCTTAAGAAAGGGAAAAAAACTGGTAAAAATCAAGTGCAAAACAATCATTATGCAAAAGGTTGAACTCGGAGAATGATTACTAGTGGACAGCAGATGTTACAAATTTATTTTAGGACACATGAATAGCTTCGAAGCAAATTTCCTTTAACAGATATCATTTTCACGTCAAGAAGCCATAGGACGTCCAAAAATATTAAGATTTGACTGGCACTTAAACAGGATTAAGATATTTCCTTCTGGCTACCCTTTTCTTTGACTAACACATAGAGCTACTGTCGTGGTAACTCTATAAAAAGAAGGATGTTTCCGTGGGACTAGTTTACCGCCACATATGCCTCATGTTTAAGCTTCCAATACTGTGTTGAAATCTTTTTCTGGCACAGAGAATCCACAGGTCACACGCCAGATGCTTAGGCTCGCAAGTCTGAACTACAAATGATTTTATATTGGAGCCAAATTGACCTCCAACTTGTTAAATAACTCTTTTATTGTTCAGACAGTATTTAATGGAATACATGTCATATTGATCTTCAGTTTAATTGTGTACACAAATCATCATTTAAGATTCTTTTGCAATTTTGCTGCATGATGACATCCACTACGTCGAAAGGACTGTACATCACATAAGTTTCAGTCCCTTGTATATCTTCATATAGCTTTAAAAGCAAACAAATGTGCGGTGACTTCATAAGGTAAAGTATACAAATATTTAGTGAAGTATGTATTAGATGTCGTTTGTATTTACTTTATTAAAGAAGCTTCATGGTACAAGAAGAGCAATAGTTCAAAAGAGCATGCCCTACATTCATAAATTCCAACCCACTAATGACAGCAAACTTATCTAGAGCAAAAAACAGCCAGTAAATACCTCCAAAAACATTTAGCTTTCAATACCAATGTGAAGGCACAGTGTGCATTCTTGATTTGAGCAGGCAGTCACCCATCAGAGAAAACTGATGGTCTAAAGCCGGCCTTCTCAACCTGTAAAATACACTCTCTGTTAACTACAGAATTTTGGTCTTCTGTAAACATTATAGGCCTGACCACTGACCCCCCCCCCCCCAATTTATAACTTGTGATAAGATACAAAGAAACATGGTAAAACCTTATCATAAAATCAACACGATATCTCTCAAACACATTCCCTTCATCTGAGATCCGAAGATTGTATTTTTGACGTAGAGTTGAAAAATGCAGCAACAGGCCAACAGGCAACCCAAACAACTTCTGCTGGTCTGCAAAACTTCGCACATGAATCTGTACATGGTAGTGTAGGTTCGCTGATACAACAATCTCATACAGGCTTTGTTAGCTTATCATGATCTGTGGGTTTGTCCTCTGTAAATAGGGGCCCATGCTGAACCAATGGGGGAGGCATTTTTTCCCAGCATCATATTAACTTTGTCCCAAGCTGAACACGTGTGTGTACCAAACATACTCAAAAACAAAAGTTGAATGCCAGTTTATAAAACTCATGAGACCGATAAACAGATATCAAATTGCAGTAATGCAATTCAAAGATTTAAATTCAACAAAACAAAAAAATATGATTTAAGTCTCTGAATTGGCTTCACTGAATGGAATTGGGTTGGGAGTGTTAGTAGCTGGTATGAGAATGGTGTGCTATCGTGCATAAATGAGGTAAATTGTGCAAATGTAATGTAAAAGAATAAGTCACTAAAAGCAAAAACTCTGAATTTGTAAGTAGCTCTGTCAGTTTGTATAACTTCAAATGAGGTAAATTGACCAAATATAATGTTAAGTCCTCTAACTGTAAGAGAGAAAATTACTAAGAATGAAAACTCTCTAGTTTGTACATAGCTATGCCAGTTTGTACAGTAATGTATGAGGTAAATGGAGCAAATGTAATGCAAAGTCCCCAAGCGGGAAGAGAATAAATGACTAAGAGTGAAAAATCTTTATTTCGTATATATCCATGTTAGTTTGTACAGTTATACATTGTTCTGCTGCTTAGACATTTAGTAGTACCTGAGGGATAAAGGTTTTTGTGTTTCAACTATTTTCCTACACAAATAAAACCAATTTTGTTGGGTGTTGCTACCTGTTTTCTTTAAATACTTCCTAAACTTTACATTCTGCTCTCTTTTCACATTGGACTGATTGGGTACAATGAACATTCTCTTTTTGTAATACTTATTTAATTTTATTGTCCTTTTTTGGGTTTCGCTTTCGAAAACCGTTTTTTTTAGTCCAAGGTACCTTGTAAAACTCAAAGAGGCTTATTTTGTTGATCCATATCTGGAGTTTGTGTAGTTCCTTTATCGAGTTCACTGGTGTTGCTAGATTGAAGGTATACATTTTCAGATAACTATTCAGAATGTGCTGAATTACCCATTATAAACTGTGCTTGACTTGTATATTTTTTGTTGGGACATAACCTTTTTATGCTTTGCACCTTCACATCTGGACATCCTATATCACTAAGTACATGTATTTGTTTGACTATTTCTTTGTCCTCAGCTGAGACTCCTAATCATGTTACCATCTGCTCTGATTGCCTTCTTCTTACTTCCTGTTAGGCCAGGATCTTTTTTGGTGTATATTTTACTAATATCTGTTGCCATGCCAACAATCAGGTTTTCCAAGCTATTACCTGATGTTTGCAAAGAGCCAACATTTATTTTATCTGCTTTGTTGGTTTAGAACTGTTCACCTCTTTGCCTCATGTCTCTATGCTTTCACGATAAAGTTTAAATCTCTCTTCCACTTTGGCATCAGAAATGACAGCTGACCATTGCTTTGGGATCACATGTGTTGCAAAAGCAGTGCAGGTTAGTGATACTTCTCAACATATCATAAACGTCTTCACAGATGTTTTATATAATACAAATGCATGCGGCTGTGCCCAGGTAACAAATTAAACTGACGTCAAAAGAGGTAATGTGTAAAAGGAGAGAGAACATACATTTTCAACATGTTTCAACAAATGTCCAAGTTACCCAAGGCTTTAAAGAATATACGTGTGTTTCCGGTAACCTGACAGATCCTACTAAAAATGACCAACCCTACAATTAATGGAATAAAGAGCAGTACATTGAAGCCACCCTTCCCTAATAAATAATGGTCGACCCAGGCCAGTGCTACAAAATCAGTCAGCGAGCCAAGTGGCCCCCATTTTTTTTCAGTGGCCCAAATGTGACATACACGGCCCAAAAGGCCGAAAGCATGCTGGGGGGGAGGGTTTCTTGGAGCATAACCGCCCACCCACCCCGAAAAATTTTGAATTTGAGCAGGCAAAATGGTTTATATGGGGAGTTTTGAGTATCTTGCCTTCACATGGATAATGAAATCACAACATTTTAGTCACTATTGTACTGATAAGGCTATTTTCCCTCAGTTTGTACCAAAATCTGATAAAAATTAGCAAAAATTAGTAAACCATGAATTAAAAAAATATCGCCATATTATCAATTAAGATAAGACAAATTTTGCATTCATACATGTAAGGCTTTAGAGAATTTTTGCACACATATTATGTTTATTAATTCGGGGACAATTAGCAGATAAATTATCCAAAAATTAGTAAGTTGTGTATTTTCTCTACAAAAGCAAGAAGTAACAAATACATTAAGATAATCCTTAGGCCTGAATGTACTTAACTTTTATCACTGAATGTTGATTGATAGTATTTAATGCACACAATTTATGTCAAGATGGTGCAATATAATTGCTGAAAACACACCAAACTGTGATGCATGAAATGGGAGTACCAAATGCCTAGGGAATCTTGCCTTGGCTGATTTCCATGGTGGACCACAAAAAGAAAATAGCAGAAATGCAAGCATGAAAGTGGGAAAAATATTAACTTGCTTTGCACAGGTTTGTAGCGGAAATGTTTTTATTATTAATGAATTAGGATTGATCTAAATTTTCAATAAATTGATATATGAATAATTATAAGCACCAAAGGCGTAATTCTTATCACTCTGAGGCCCTGCTATATATATAAATTGCAGGTCCCAGATAACACTAAAATACTGAAACTATAAATATATAAAGTGGTCCCTCTCCAGCACTCTCATCTCATGCATCAAGAATGATTTCACCTTATTTGAAAGTGTTCTTACATTCACTCTCTTTGATATACCCTGGCAGGTTCTGCATGGGGATAGGTATAATCATAGTACAGTAGTATTTCAATTACCGACCTCAGTTCCCACCTTGTCAAAACGACCAGATTTCTTTGGCATGGGCACTGTCCAATTGCAGCAGCAAATTTACATCCCCTGGATCATTTTCTCAATAATCTTCTACATGAGAAACACTTATTTTGGCTAAATTCTGTAGCATTTTTTAAGAACTGTGATGCAAAATTTTGCTACAATGCTCCTGTTGGACAACCTTGGACCTGCAACACGCAACCAACCAGCAAAATCACCCCACAAACAACCATCAGTAAAAAACGGCGGTTCAAATCAACTTTAACCAAGTTGTACGACCAAGTTAACAGAAAAGCTGGCCAACATGTGCCGTTATTTTGCAGTAAAGTCAAATCAAACAAGCATTTTATTTCAACTTGTCTGGACGGTCAACTTGCACAGCGGAAAAAGCATAGCTGCTGCATATAGCCACGATGGGTGCGGTATCAGTATCTAGTATCGCTAGGTTTCAGGTGTCCACTCTCCGCGTTACCAGACTAAAGTCAACGTATTTTTAAAATATGACTTACAATCTTAAATTTAATCTGCCTGCTCGGTTGTGTCTGAAGCAGTTATCATTATTAGTTATAAATCCAAGTGCAACAGGAAGGCATGTGCATAATGCACACACATTGAGTGCCCATTTAAACATGGCGCAATGCATTGTGGGAAAGGAAAATCACAGTGAATCGTGGCCATGTATTTTAGCACCATTCCAGGTGTACATTTTCTGAGTTGCCAGGGCAAATGGTAGCTAAAGTACTTTTAAAACATGACTTACTATCTTAACTTTAATCTGCCCGCTTGGTTGTGTGTGAAGCAGTTATCATTTGTCACAAATCCAGATACAACACCACATGCTCGAGCGCGATTTTGAACTTTGCACAATTAATGCATTGATTAAGGGACAGTCTCACAAAAGCACACTTGATTTGGATATCAATGTGAATCGAGGTGACAGCATATATATCATTATTGATGGTCTGAAATAATTGCAAAATACACTCTTTTGGTTTCCTATATTTTAACCCTCTTCCCACCCCCACTTGGCAAGATCGTCCCAATGCTCATTCACAAGCCATTGACATTGGGTGCGGAACTCGCTATTTTCACAATGGCTGCCATGTCGATTGAATATTTTGAAGAGGTAGCGTGCAACATATATGTGTGGTTAGTCTTAAGACAAGGTTAATTTGTCGAATGAATGTAATGTACAATATATAGTGGGACTTTTCAAGAGTAACCATTACCTGAAAATGTAAATACAATGACAAACAGTGACCAGTTGTAGGCCACAGAAATAGTATCTTGTATCAGATGTAGAAGTCGCCCTGAGGCAAAAAAGGGTCAGCAATAGGCTGAGTGCCAAGCACCCCACTACGTCAAAGACGAACCTCAATGGAGAAGGTTGCCCCGGATAGTGGATACAGGTCCGAAAATACTGGCGAGTTTTTGTAAAGTGGTAACTATATAATATAATGCACCATTCACAGTGTAACATTCTGTCATATCACCTAGGAAAGTTTGACCACACTGCCGTAGACATCATTCGAAGCAGGAGTATCATCACATCGGTATTCAGAGGTGAATAGTGATGTTTTGTTAATTCTTGGATATCTGTCTTTTGCAGTGTTTAACTTTAATGTGATGGTTGGGTTTGTCACTTTGACTAAAGGTAGGACTCAACTCGAACCGTTAAATCTCCATGGGCATTTATTGACACTAGGACATCACTGCGACATCATAGAGACATAATGCAACAATATACATATAATCAGCATATAATCATCTTTACTACTCATTTGGTATAACTTTTAATTTATATACCATTTAACGTAATATATCATTTATCGTAACTATTTTTAACGCTTGTTCACTTATAACTTCATATACAATATTGTATTAAACAATTTACCAAGTTTTAACAATATAACATTTCACCATTTAACAAATACTTCAATAATCTATGCTCTTCGTAAATATTTTTTAGTTAAATAGATTTTCTAATCATTAATACGGCCAGTGAAAAAAGTAAGCTGAAACAACAGCGACACCTGCTGTCAAAATATGTAACTAAAGAAAATAAAGCGTAAAACACATTGAAACCATGGGAAAAAAGTATCGACTGTTAAAACCCAAAAATGCTAAACTTTATGTTCAAGTCGCACAAATAAGAATAGTCCTTTTTACATAGACTTACAAGAAAAGCTCACTTTTAGGCATGAAATTACACTCTGAATCGTTGCTAACCCCTTGAAACTAGAATGCACGCAATAACTTAACGACGAGCGCACGTGCTAAGAAAGGATATTTGTCTCCCGTTCCTTTGACAAATTCATACCAGAAAATATGCTGTCATTAGTTTTAGCTCATGCTCATTGAATCTCTACCTTGATATATATATATATATATATACACACGCACATAGCTTTAATATGAACCCTTTATAACCAATGTTAAATACTCTTTTCTCAATTCAATATACTCCATATACGTAACCTGTACAAGCTATCAACTTCATTTACACCTGGACATAACCTGATTTTACAACACTCTTTTACATGTTTTATGGCTTTTAACCAGCATTTAAGCTAAATGCATACTTACAAAGCTATTTTGCGGGATTACACGGCCTATCCAGCCCCAGTAAAGCACAGAACCTCAACCATACCAGTACCTATAAGCAACACACGAACGATGCCTATAAATACTACAAAACCACTGGAATTTGACATATTTCAGAACGAACACGATGAAATAGCAATTGACAAACGCAGGTCTCTACTTACGTTAGTTCCTTCACGCTTATTATTTACATTATATGCAGGTGCGGGGACAAAGCCCCTAAATCGACTCTCTCGACCTCAATACAACTCTTCGGCTCGTTGAAAAATGGGGCTTGTATCCACAATATATATAGCAGCGCGAATGAATCACCAACATTATAATATAAAAGGAAAGTAGTACCTAAGCAAAAAAAAGGGAAAAAACTAAAGAACCCTACCCTGAATACATTATTAACCCGTGTTTACGGTACCATAGCACTACAGGGTTTACAAAAACACATGTACAACAACAACAAAAAGAAAAACCATGGAGATAAATAAAAAAATCACACGAAAAAATACAAAACACGAGCTAGTGTTTGACAGGGTTAGAATTAATGGATTTTGATTATGTTTTTCCGAATTATTTGTCCTACTTGTACCGGAAGCTTCTTTAATAAAGTAAAAAAAAAAATAAATAAAAAAATACAGTTTTACCAGACATTTGTATACATTACCTTATGAAGTTACCACACATTTGCTCGCCTTTACAGAGCTATACAGTAAAACAATGGACTGAAATTCAGGTGATGTACAGGCTGTACGATTTAGTAGATTTCAACATGCAGCAAAATTTCAAAAGGATCGAAAATGATGATTTATGTATACAATAAGACAAAAAGTCAATATGACACGCATTCAATTGAACACTGTCAAAGCGACGAAAGAGTGATTCAACAATTTGGAGGTCAATTTTGCCTTCAATTCATAATTATTTTTTTTTAATAAACACCTGTGCACTTAAGAGCCTAAGCTTCTGACGTGTGACCTGTACCATTGTATGTGCCACAAAAAATATACCAGCACAGTATTGGAAGCTTAAACTTCTTCCCCAGAGGCATGCGTCCGGGTAAGCCCAATCATACGAAAATATCCTTGTTAGTATAGTTACCACGACAGTAGCTCTATGTGTTACTCAAAGAATAGAGTAGCTACATCTGAATATGTTAATTCTATTCAGTTCCTGTCAAATCTTAGTTTATTTTAAAGGCCCATCGTGTATTTACGTGAAAATGATAAACTTTACAAAAACATATCAAACGAAATATGTTTCGAAGCTATTCATGTATCATAGGGTAAATTTGTAACGTCTACTGTCGGCCAGTAGTTATTTTGGGAGTTCAACCTTGTCCATTACTACCTCGTGTTGCATTACGTTTTTACCCTATTTTCTTTTCTTTAAATTATTTTTCTGCCAATAGTGCATGTGTTTGAGTGCACATGAGAGAGTTGCTAGTGTCTTTGCCCGATTTCCCACGAATGTTCTGAACGTAGGAAGTGGAATCTGTGGTCCAAAAAGTTCTGAACTGAAAATACATGGAGCGGATTAATATTCTCATGGCAGTAGGGGGTTTATTATTATTATTATTATTATTATTATTATTATTATTATTATTATTATTATTATTATTATTATTATTATTATTATTATTATTATTATCATTATTATTATTATTTTCATTATTATTACTTTTGGGGGGGGGGGCGTTCTTGATCGGCAGTGATCAAGATGCCAATATAGCTACTGGAGGGAAATGAGAAAAATCTGGATGTAACAAGGATGCTTTAATTTACCTGATAAGTTTGATTTTTTTCCCTTCGGGTTGCATCTCTAGTTCATCTTGACACATTAGACACTTATCAAAAATGTTACCAATCCCTTGATGAGCAACAAGGCTTCCCGTTTTTCTATTTTCAGTTTTTCAGGAGCAGTCTGAGACACTGTCTAATGAAACTTACTCTCACCCATCAGACAAGATCGCCCGTAACAAAAGCCAGATATGCTATGTTCTGTTAGCGTGAAACGCCTTGTCAACACAAACCTCGGCCAGAAACGAGTATACATTATGCATGTCTATGTCTGACATAGTTTCTATATTTTTTCTTCTCTTCTCTTCTCTTCTCTTCTCTTCTCTTCTCTTCTCTTCTCTTCTCTTCTCTTCTCATCTCTTCTTGTCTCTTCTCCCCGCTTTTTTCTTCTCTCCTTTCGTACCTTATCTTATTTTGACCTTAAAAATACTTCAGTGGAGTCAAACATTTACATTCAACCAAAGATTTGTGTGATGTTAAAAATCTGTATGGCAAGTCAAATGCTGTAATACATGTTACTTGCAGCGAATCACAAGTGGCAAAGCGAATACAGGAGAGCTAGAAATGCATACAAATATAAAACGGTAGAAAATGCTGTTGATAAACATGCCATGAACACATCAGCTAAGGAGACCCAGCCTAGAGCCTATTTCCCACGGTGAGCCTGACCCTCATTTCTCCTGACAAGGCTTGGCAATGGGTGCTACACTGACACAAGACTTCAAAGAATGCCCATCTACCAAGTCAGTAGATATGTCAGGAAGAGTTTGACTCGCGATTTTATGCAAATGAGGCCAAATCCGGGCTTTTGATTGGTCGAGAAGGGTCCCTTGATTACATTTGGTGCAGCAAAGGATCCATCTCTCTCATTGGTCAAAATTAGAGATCCAGGTGATTGGTCACATGAAAAATCTGTATTAACATGTATTAAGTGATCCTCTGGTGGTAAAGAAACGGGACCCAGTACAATGAAAAATTCCATTTTGCAGCAAGTTACAAGTTGCACATTACCCCTTAACATTGAAAGTAGCAAATTCAATGAAAATATTCCTTCAGACTACTAACAATACACATGATTTTCGACTTCAGATTTCCTCAGGTAGTTTGGCTTTTCGTCCTAGAATGAGAAAACCATTGGATATTTATTAATTTATTTATTTATTATTTGCGGTGAATGGCTTCCCAGTTACGGCTCGGTTTTGTTACATAGTATTTTATTGTGAAACCCGCCTTCTTATTCAAAGTCGCATCGAAAACCACACATACACACACACACACACACACACACACACACACACACACACACACACACAATTAGAAAAAATACAATAATGATGATGATGATGATGATGATGATGATGATGATGATGATGATGATGATGATGATGATGATAATGAAATGGCCATAACTTCAGAGAGGGCAGTTTCGTCAGCAATTTTCCAACAGTATCTTGTATAAGTATATTCATGCCCCCTAAAAGGGAGCAACGTCTTGAAAGATTTGTCCTTTGCGTATGCGCCAGAAAGACGCGAGTTAAATCAGGATCAAATGGGTCAAGCAGTTTTTAGCAGTTTACTTTTTCAGGAACACACCACATTAACTGAACAAATTTATCGTCCCTATTGTTTATTGTCAGTACGCCGACGAAACTTTGGATGAGAAATAAAATTTCCGCCATCAGGTTGTTCATAACAAAAACATTCTGTTTCACGCGAAAAGGGAATATGAAGTATGCATTTTTACAAATTTGTTCCCCCTTGTATGGGTGCACCGGGTTTAAAATATACACCACCTATGTAAATTTTGGGATGTTATAAATAAAAATTTCGGCATATTCTGATTCGTATGATTTAAAACAAAGTGTTAGACTGGAATGATGTGTTGCCCTGGAACTTGGTCCACTGGTTTATTGCGTTAACTAACAAGCTCAGTCAGGGAATATTGACTTATTCCATCTCTGTGTTTATGATCAAAGTGAAAATACGATGACGTCGTAATCTGAAATATTTTTTATGGCTAGCCTGCAAAGTTCGCTGTAAGACTATGAGATTATCCTATTGCCGTTTTGTTAAAAACGTTTTTTGTTCTATGAAACATGTTTCAGCTGTTTCAAAGATTTTTTTCACAGCAATATCTGAACAAGAGGGCTGTGTGAACAGCCCATGCTCAGCTGATCTTGACATTCATCACACTTACAGCTCTGTCAACTTGGGACAGGATTAAGGTCACACATGTTCTGAGTAAGCCTGACCTTTATAGAAGAACACTAAGTAACATGTGCAACATCAAGGTTCAAGTAGTTCTCAAGTGATAATGAAGAGTAAAATTCATGTATGTTGCACTGTGACCCCAGAAACGAGGTCAAGGTCATTCATGTACTGTCTAAGCATGACCTTCATACAGAAACATTAACATGTGCAGCATCACGGTACTAACTCAAAACAGATCTCAAGTTATCAAGTAAAGAGTAAATTTCGTGTCAGTTGTCCTTTGAATTAGCATTAGAATGCCCATTGACTTACAGAGTAATCAATAGGAAAGCTGCATTGACCGATCAGTGCCCGAATTGAAAAAAATCCTTAAAAATCAGGAATCCAAAGCAGTACCACCTAGTAAACAACTATGTTTGACCCTTCCACAAGAACATATCCATCACATTTCAGTTTAATCTGAGCAAAGGTTCTGACAACAAGTGAAAAATAACAAATCCATACAAAAAATTCATTAAAAAAATTAGAAAAAATTGCAGCCCCACCTGGTGAACGAATTGGGAACTAGGTGTCCCTGGGAGTGTCTATGTACGATATCAAAGTAATTGGGTGAGCGGTTTTAGAGGAGAAGAGTTTTTAAGATTTGCCCCCCAAAAAACAAAAAAATTTATAAAAAATCCAAAAATTAATACAGCGTAACCATTTGAACAAACTTGGTAGAGATCTACCCAAGGCACATCCCCACCAAGTTTGAAGTAAATCTCGCCAAAAGTATTTAAGTTATAACCAATACAAGAAATTCCTATGTTAAACCTTCCTATTAAAACTTTTATAAAAATTTTTGAAAAAAATAATAATAAAAGAATCCAAAAATCATTGGAACATGACCATTGGAGCAAACCTGGGTAGACACCCACCCAAAGTACATCCCCACCAAGTTTGAAGTAAATCTGGATGAGGGTTTTGGAGAAGAAGTCGAAAATGTAAATTAGCATTAGAATGCCCATTGACTTACATGGTAATAAATAGGAAAGGTGCATTTACCGAAAAGTAGCCGAATTGAAAAAATAGTTTAACATCAGGAATCCGCAGCATCCCCACATAGTGAGCGACATTGTTTGACCCTTCCACAAGGAACATATCCACCAGTTTTGTAAAGATTTTTGGGAAAAAAAATCATCAAAGAATCCGAAAATCATGGGAACTAGACCATTGGAGCAAACCTGGTAGACACGCACCCAAGGTACATCCCCACCAAGTTTGAAGTAAATCTGGATGACGGTTTTGGAAAGGTGCATTTACCGAAAAGTAGCCGAATAAAAAAAATAGTTAAACATCAGGAATCCGCAGCATTCCCACATAGTGAACGACATTGTTTGACCCTTCCACAAGGAACACACCCACCACTTTTAAGCTTAATCTTAGTGACGGTTCTGGCGAAAAGTCGAGAATAGCTATAACACACACACAAACAAACACACACACACACACACAAATTTGCAAGGCCACCTGGTGAACAAATTAAGAACAAGGAGTCCTAGGTGTCTTCCTGTGGGATATGAAAGCAATTGGGTAAGCGGTTTCGGAGAAGCCGATTTTTATAGATTTGTCCAAAAAAACCCCAAAATAATTCATTTAAAACAAAAAAATCAATGAAGGAGTCATAGGGAGTGTTCCTGTGCGATATCAAAGTAATTGGGTGAGCGGTTTCAGAGAAGATTTTTTGAGATTTGCCTTAAAAAAAACCCCAAAAATTATTAAAAATTCCAAAAATCACTGGACCGTGACCATTTGAACAAACTTGGTAGACACCCACCCAAGGCAAATCCCCACCAAGTTTAAAGTGAATGTGTCTGACGGTTTGGGAGAAGAAGTCGAAAATGTGAATTGTCAAGGGACGACGGACGGACGATGGAGGGACGACGGATGGAGGACCATAAGATAAGCTCAGCTGACTGATAAGTCAACAGAGCTAAAAATCGTTAAAAATCAGGAATTTGCAGCATTCGCACAGAGTGAACAACTTTGTTTGACCCTTCCACAAGGAACATATCCACCATGTTTCATCGTAATCTGAGTGACGGTTCTGGAGAAGTCCAAATAGACATAATACACAAAAATTCATAAAAAATTAGAAAAAATTGCAGCGCCACTTGGCGAACAAATTAACAACGAGGAATCCCTAGGTGTCTTCCTGTGGGATATCAGAGCAATTGGGTAAGCGGTTTCGGAGAAAATGAATTTTTAAGATTTGTCAAAAAAAGAACAAAATAATTCATTAAAAATCCAAAAATCACTGGAGCATGACCATTTGAACACACCTGGTAGAAACCTACCGAAGGTACATTGCCCCCCAAGAACAAATTAAGAACTAGGAGTCATAGGGAGTGTTCCTGTGTGATATCAAAGCAACTGGGTAGGCGGTTTCAGAGAAGAAGAGTTTTTAAGATTTGCTCCAAAAAAATTCATTTAAAATCCAAAAATCACTGAACCGTGACCATTTGAACAAACTTGGTAGACACCCACCCAAGGCACATCCCTATTAAGTTTGAAGTGGATCTGGCTGTGAATTGTTGACGGACGGACGACGGACGGAGGACCATAAGATAAGCTCAGATGAATGTGAAGTCAGGTGAGCAAAAAATGCATATTACTTCCATTACTTTCTGAATACTTTCTATCTATTTTTCAACGGTTCGAACTAATTCTGGTCAGTCACATGATACTGTGCATCTGACACCTAGTACCTGGATAAGTCATTTAATTTTCCGCTTGCAAGCCTTGGTCGTTTTCTAGTGATTGTCGCGCTCTGAATATCAATATTAAAAAGGAAGTTTTCAAAACGTTGCACAATCCATACGTGTTAAGATGACGCTAATCTTCAAATTGCAACACTAAGTGTTCAAGATCTCATGACTGGTGCCTCATGGGTTACATTGAAATCGACGCTCTAAGGTTGTTGTTCTAGTGCCTAGGCCAAACGTTAAATCCGGTACTTTTTTGCTCATGATAAAATGCTAAAATCTCTATTTCATCAACTGAAAACAAGTGACTTTTATAGAGCCACCTACCTTCCACTAGCACTTTGGATGGTCCTTTAAGAGGGCTATAACTGTAATGACTGGGAAAGACCTTTAGTGGTATTACACATGCATTTGACAATGTGGTATTAGTGTGACTATCAGTTAGTGAAAAACCTATTCCAGAGCCATATTTTTGTGGCCAAAAATATATTCTCCTGTGTAGTATAGTTTGTGCAGAACTTTCTGTTTTTAACAGTAAGACAAAGCGTCACGTGAATATATTTTCGTCATGATCAGTGACAAACTACTTTATTCTTGTTTGGCTCCTTTGTTAGCCTTTCTCTTTTTCTTATTTTTTTCTCAAACTTTGTTCTCTCCTGGATCGCACTGCTCGGGCTTTTTGTTTTTGTACTAAATAAAGGTATGGTAATATTGATGGACGCGAAGAAACCCACTTGTATATTTAACGGTTTACGTTGATTACCCATTTATCGGTTTTGTGTCAGTTTTTTTCTTTAACACGTACATGCAATAGGACACGTTCATATTTAACTGCAATCCTGATCACTTCCTGTGTTGCCGGGGCAACAGACTGATGCTTCCACCATGAGCAGGGCAGATTTGTATTATATACTACATAAACATCCATAAATAACACCTTTTCAACCAAAAGAGAGACCATTTCAAATCAGTTTAGGCATCCTTTACGTTTCAAATATATGTTAATACGTTTTCTTAAGATTATTGTGTGTTTGTGTTGTTCATTTTGTTGAGAAAGTACTTTTGACCATGCTAAATACATGGATCTGCCCTGATGCCATGGCTCCCTCTTTTGCTCAATGGGTGTTTGAGTAGGACCGCATTTATATATGAATACATCCTATTTAATCATTTAGCGATGCTAAAATTGCCGTCTTCTACTACATTGTGCAGCTAGTGTCATTTTAACACTTATGGATGGAACAATCGCACCTTACATTACTGAATCCGGAAAAGCCAATACGTTTCCCTATTAACCCTTCCAGAGTTGCCCAGGTATATATATATAAGATCAAGTTTTACAGCTCTATTGTACAAATGTACGTTTTATTGGAAACTATGTAAGTATTTATCTTCGAAACAAAATATGCTTTCAAGTGCTAAATGCAGGTGTAGTGTAATAAAATGAACAAATTGTTGTTGAATGTTTGGCAATAATACAGTGCTGGTACATCTATAGAAGTTCACAATGAAGTTTGCACAATATATTGCTTTTTAAACCAAAAATCCTATGTACATTTTTTAAAACACGTAATTTCGGAAACATGAAAAATGTCCAAGAAAAACTCGTCTGCAGTTGGAAATAGCTGCCATAAAGCGTGATTTATATAATACACTCTTTCAGCCAATTGTGGACTTCCCCGGCGCATATTTTACTTTTTTAAGTTGGCAAGTCTACTATTCCGTCCATTCCGACGGTTGTCAGAGCTTAACCCCTCGTCAACAGGATGAAGAGTCCTCGAGTATATAGTTTAGCAAGAGCGTAGGAATTTACGAGTGTAAAAGCTAAACCCACGGAATGAAATGATAGATGTCTCTTATGACCTCAGCAAGCAGTGTCCCGATCAGAGTTTAATTCAGCACTTCATTGCTAGGTGTATCAACCACTATCCTGGAGCCACATTTCCGATCTGTATGTAGATACTTTCAATGGATAATAGGAATGGTACAGCAATGAACACGAGTTTGGTTAAAGCAGCTGCTATTTCAGTCTATGTTCTATCTGTACATAAATGAAAATTGCCAAGCAACAAAACCAATACACTCTCAACATCTTAGAAGATATATTGCCTTTTTATACCAAAGTCACGTGTACCATGGTGAAACATTTTGCTCCTGTAGAGTTAACACTGTCTGGCGTTCCCTCGCTTGTTTCATGTGCCTTCCATTTCTTGTATGTGCCGGCTGATGCACGCTTACATGGAACATTATTCGCCACTGATTAGGCCTATCAGTGGCTTTCGCCGTTTCATAAATGTCGCAACAAAAAATCGTGAAAACAGGAACAGACTGTCACAAAGCTTATATGTGCACTTTTCCGCCAAATGCTTTGAATGCTCAGTCCAATAAGCAATTTAGTTTGGTATCATTTACAAATGTATTGACCACTGACAAAATGATGACTTTGCATCTGGGTGCATACATACATACATACATACATACATACATACATACATACATACATACATTATGGAGTTATGAACTGGTTTTTTTTTCAATGTTCAATATTGTTGCATGTGGTTTTTAACTTTTCGGGTATGAGGAGAAATTTATTATGTTTTTCATATTCTGATATGCTTTATCCCCATTCGTCAATACACGCAACCTCTCAGCATTGAAAAAAATTCTTGCACTATGATTCCAAATAGGAATAAATAATCGAAGCCATTGACATATAGGAGCTTCACTTCAATTTTCATCATCCATGTTATCATTTGTTCAAGGTAATGCAGCAATTCTTCTCGGACACATCACAATCCTCAGCAATGTTAAGATACTGTGTAAAGTTATTAATTAACCAACTGCAAGAAAATGCGATCACATTAGTCTGAAAGACCGGCTTGCAGAAAACAATATCCGATTTCATCCTGTCACAACGGGTATTCAAATTATTTACACTCGGATATTTGTCCAAGCTCCCACTGTTGATCCTTGAACAGTATGGCATTTCTTTTTCCTTCCAACTAAGAAAATGAGAGTTGGGAATAAATTTATCGTCATATCATTATCAACCTGGATTATTTAATTGCTGAGAATTTCATAACAGACGCACAAATAAAACATTTTTTGGAGAGGTAAAATTATAGAACCCGTCTAAAACAAGCTGTTATATACATCCATGTGTAATAGCGGGCACCAACATAGATGTACCTAATTTCACTGCACATTTCACATCCTATGTACAATGGACTTGTAACTCTACAAGGTGACTATATCTACCTGGACAGCCGAATGATTTTACCAGGTCCACAAAACCAGTAAACGTAGCGAATTTGATGAAAAATGTCAGCAAGCTTGAAACAAGTCATTTTTTAGTCTTCATTTATAAACGTTGTGAGGAATATAAGAATGGGCTTAATGAAATGCTTTGTAGGATAATTACTCATGTGCTAATTTTCAAACAAAATTAGGTTTGCTCACTTTTAAAAGGTGTTGCACGGGCTTACAATATAAAAATAGTTATCGAGTGGCACCGATCCTATCAAATTCGTTCCCGAATTCGGAATATAAAATGCCATAAAATTGAGGGGTAGAGGGAAAAACCCTGGACAGTGACAGCTGATACAGGATGGCATTCGCATCGAAAATCTCACGACGGCAGAGAAAAAAATATCAAGGTCCAAAGAATCCCTTCGTGAATGTCAGAACTCTAAGTTCAGTTTGAAGTGTCAGGTAGCTTTCAAAGTCTTTGAGCACAAGTGACAGACTCAACGGTAGTTCGTTTTCTTGGGCGAAACTTAGGAAATAGTCTGTGTTTCTGCTGACCCTTCTTTTTATTGAAATATTTAAAATCTGCAGTATAGCAGTTGAAGGTGGTATGTGACTGTGTGTGCAATTGCAGAGCCATCTTTTGTGGGCTTGCGCAGTTGACTACGAATGCAAATATATAATATACAGCTAAATAAAATCAGGCTGGTGTAAAAAGTGGTAAATACTCATATGTTTAGTTGATGTATTAGTTTGCTTCATCCAGACACTGAAACACTTTCTTGAAGCAAAGCTAGGAACCCACCCATCCCCCCCCCAAGAAAAAAAAAAGAGAAGAAACTGTTTGATATTGAGCCTAAATGGTTTCAAATATTACCAGACAAATTCTTCATAAACTTGCAGTATGCTATTGCTAATCCAAGCACGTTAATTTATCAACAACTGAAAAGACGTTTGGAAGAAATTTGACAATCTTCACGTTGTTTTGGGAGAAATAAATAATGTGCTCTTGAGGAGATTTAAGACTGAATGGTCTCTTTTAGCAGTTATGCTGTGTTTGCCAATTTCAAGAAACGGCAATGTGCTCTAAATTGACATAAAATACCGAATCCTTACTCTTTGTAAACCGATCTTTCATTCACGCACCAGTGCATCTTTGTGCGAAAATTTGTAATACTACCTTTTTTTGTTAAAAAAAAAAAGTCTGAAGAAATTTGATAAACACATAGAGGAGGTTTTACTAATTGCTGAGCAACAGAGCCTACAGTTGAAGAGATTATACTGATTATACGGGACCGTGTCTAAAGCTTTCACCCACAAGCTTTCGCCATAATGGGCCAAAAGCACGGTGATAAGAGGTGGATTCAGTCTAAACTGGAACTGAAACTATTAACCAAGGACCTCTGTTTCCTGTTTAAATCGCCTGCTTCTTTGCCTGATCCATCTGTGTAAGTGGCAACACAGGCCTTCCCCCCTTGTAGCGTACACTTCCAAATATGTGCCCAATCGATGGGTCCAACATGGTGCTCCTCAAAGATGTATAGACTCTGCTTGAGACAGATGCCGATTTGAACATTTCATGAGGTGAGTACTTGACCATTCATATTCATCGTCCATGATATGGAATCTGATATAAGTGCTTTGGAATAACCTTCACTCCTCACCAACTAAATAGAAATAAATTCACGTTTACCATGAATCACGCTAAGCATAAGATACTATTTTCTGTCACCTGTAAACAGGCACTGATCAATCACTTTAGCCATTAATATGGAAATTGGATCACATTTCCCTCTATCCTTGGAAAGCATTTAACATCCAGGCAGTGTTTTTTTTATGTTAGATATATTATATCAAATGAATTCGCACAAGATAATGTCTCTTTCATTGATTTGAAATCCAAATACATATAGATGAAATGCCATCCTCTACCACCAGCCTGTGCAATTTATTCGAAGTCATGTGATAAGTACTGCCACAAACATACCCCAACTTACTTTCAGCGTCTTCTGGAATTTTGCATCCCAACGTAGCACTATTGTAGGACGGTGTGGAGTGAGCTGTCAGACTCTCCTGCGTAACTCATCTCTGATCTTCCATACGGCTCTTCACCTTGCAGTATCTTCGATCACGGAAAACGTTCTGGCAAAATCGTTATGATAATGTACTTATATTTATTATCATGTCGTTAAGATCAAGATGCTCATTTGCATACACTAAGAGGACAAAAAAGTACTGAATTTTACCTTTCTGTACTGACTTGTCCTTTTTTCCTCTTAATTGTACTGACTTGTACTGAACCAACAATGGTCAGTAGAAGTAAGTACTTTCACTTGTACTGAAATGTACTGGAATGGACTGAGTCAGTACAAGTAAGAACTTTTCAGACATAATGAGAGCTTGCCTGGGGTCATTGTTTCTGTCAGTACAAATCTAGAACAAGTAAGAACAAGCAGACATACGTCAAAGGCTTGGCTCACAGCAGGGCTGCTTTAATTGACAGGGGCCCCTAAAATACCCTGTCCTGCAGTAAGAACATATTCAGCACTTGTTGGAGTGAAATCAGCACAAAGCAAGAACATCTCTCTGTCTCTCTCTCTGTCTCTCTGTCTGTCTGTCTGTCTGTCTGTCTGTCTCTCTCTCTCTCTCTCTCTCTCTCTCTCTCTCTCTCCTGAAATCAGCACAATGCAAGAACATAAAATTTACTTGTGTAAAAACTAGCTTCTTTCTCTCTTTCTTTCTTTGTTTTTCTTTCTTTTTCTCTTTCTTTCTTTTTTCTTTCTTTATTGAGTGAAATCAGCACAATGCAAGAACATAAAATTTACTTGTGTAAAAACTTGCTTCTTTCTTTCTTTCTTTCTTTCTTTCTTTCTTTCTTTCTTTCTTTTTTCCTTTCTTTCTTTCTTTCAGAGAAAGTGCTCCACCACCAGGTAAAATTATGAGGTTTCACACACACACACACACACACACACACACGCACGCACGCACACACAAAAGCTAAACGATGAAATCATACATGTACTTGTAAATGTGTTTAACTTGCAATTCTTAAATATACTCTTAGTCTATTTAGGAGCAATGCATGCACGTGCAGCATGTACATCAAACCAGAAAAATGTGTGGTCTCAGATTTTTATGTCAATAAAATGTCGAAAGTCTTGAAATCTTGGTCTCTGACCAGGATGTATTTGATGTATGCATTGCAGTCAGATGCAACATAAGTGCTGATAATTGAGACAGTGATTTACATAAGCTTGGTTTCATGATTCCATCCACACCTCATACCACATGGTTTTCATTTTAGTTGACCATGTACAGTGTACTACCCCCTAACAGGGAAGCGGTACAGCACTTCCCTGCCCCCACTAACTGTATTGGCCCCATCACCAGGCTGAGGCAGCTTTTGAGTAGCTCTATCAACACCAACAATACAACAACACAACCAATGACCCAGTTTACCATTTATACCTGCATGCAATTAACAGTGGTTGAGTTGTTTACACAGTGGCCCAACTTGCAGTAAAAGATCACAATTGGGACTCAGATATATACTGGATAGACTGTATAGCGAAGGGCAGGTGGGCTGGGGAGATGTCCTAGTACACCAGTACAGGAAATAATTTTGCCATAAAAGAGTGTAGAAAATAATACGAATATTCTAAAATAATGGCCAGTATGAACATATATGATGATCAGAAAAACAGAAACTAGAAAAGTGTCCACAGGACATGGATGCATTGCCCCCATCATCATTGGAAGAATATGGCATGTAACTGGTGTAAGACCTCAAATACTTTTTGAGATACATGTGGCACAAATGTGACAAGTCTAACGTCAAATTAATATTTTTCCCAAGTTAATTCATGATTAATTAACACAAGATAATTAATCCAATGGAGAAACAAAACCCCAGGCGCACACTTTCATATATTGATAGATGTTACCACAAAGTTTCATGGTTGTACCTCAAATGCTTTTGGAGATATGCGGGACACAAATGTGACAATTTTAATGTTGGATGGATGAATGTATAGACAGACAAGGGCAAATCTATTATTTGACCATGAAAAACAAGATATTGTACAAAGCATAATGTACAACACGTACTGTCCAGGAGACTCTCATTAAGGCTATTAAAGCCGCCAGCATGAGAGCCACCTTAAAAACACTATGTAATATACAATATCATTACATAATCTATCAAGAATGGATGCAGCATTTTTTAAATTATTTTATTATGTAAATAGTTATGTAATTATAAATCATTACTTTTGCTGTAAAAAAACCCATTCAATTGTTTGGAGGTTCTGTGATAGTCATAGAGTATCAGTTGTGTACCGGACCCCACCCTCATACAGTACATGTATTTGGCTGCGATACCAGACCTGGCAAGGCATCTCACAGTATTTGATAGAATACCCGATCCAGCTCGCCATGTAAATTGTCTGCGGTACTGGACCCAGCTCTGTAGTCACTTCAACAACCAAAACTGGACAAGATTCAGTAGCCACATCCTTAAAATTATGCAAATTAGGGGCAATCAGAATTACAAAACCTCCATATCTTTCAAATTAATCTGATCGAGTAGAAATTTCGGACTTGGAATTTTCTCAATGTTGAAGTTGTTGGTTCTGGTAAAAGAACAATTCAGTGATGTCAGAAAATGTCTAACTGGTTCTTGGTATGTTGTGTTTATATATCAATTGGTGGACGTGCGTGTACACTGAACCAGTCGACAGTTCTTCAAAAGGTGCCAGGCAATCTTGCGTGACTTGCAGTGCCCGTCAACAAAAAACTTGCACACAACTCAGTACTGTGAATTGGTAGTTTGTATGGGGGTAGTAGCTGGCACAGCGACATGCCGTTACAGACAGCGTTTTCACCCACTCGGTTGCAGAGCTCCCGTGGAAAGGCTTTAGTATCTTTCACCAGAGCTAACACAGAAATAGATGCAAAATTCTGAATGGTGGGAATGAAGGTGGAGTTAAAGAATACCATGTAACAATTTAAGACTTAGTCGTGTTGAGATAATTATCACCACGATGTGATGTGGCAGTCGTTTTGTTATCAATAGTCGAATAATTACTGCAGGCAGCTGCACAACGTACGGTGGATTTTAACGACGCGGCAGATCAGAGGCCTTGTGCTGCTAAAATTCCAGCCCAGTTGCATGGTCCCAGAAACTGAAAATCAATCTTAATCAATTAAATTTCTTTAAAACACACATACGATGTACATCTCACGTGTTTTCTTTTGTAGTACCTAAAATATGAGCTCATGAAGTACACACAGTGATAAAGTACACGACGTATAAGTCGCGAATCGATGGAAGTTTTCCCAGATCATCCATCTTAACATGATATTGGTTTACAGCAAGTTCAGCAAGCAAGGCGTGTTCTGAGTGGTTGGTGTATTCATATTACCAATTTTGAGGTAAAATACAAAACCGTGGGTTTTGTGACGTCACGAATCCCAGGGTTTTGCGAATTATTCAAAACCGTGGGATTTCTGACGTCAGAAAACCCTGGGTTTTGCAAATAGTTGAACACAACAACTCAGTCAACTGCAAAACCAAGGGTTATCATGACAAAACTCAGGGTTTTGAAACAAAACAGTGAGTTTTGTGAAAAGATTGGATAACAAAGCAAAACCCAGAGTTTTGTGTACAAATCCCTGGGTTTTGCGAACAAAACCCAGGGTTTGGTCTACAAAACCATGGGTTTTATAATAAAACCCAGGGATTTGTGCATATTATTAAGCAAAATTAAAAAAAAAAAAATGGTATTTGTTTTGTTATCCTTGGTAGTTTACAAAACCCAGGGTTCATGCAACACCCTGGGATTTACAAGCAAAACTCAGGGTTTTGTTACAGAACTCACGGTTTTACAAACAATACCATAGGTTTTGTTTAAAAACTCTGGATTTTGTGAGCAAAACCCACGGTTTTGGTACAAAACCTTGGGTTGTTTACCACAAAACCCTGGGTTTTGTATACAAAACCACAACTTCCATAAGTGTACGTATGTATGTGTAGATGTAGACAGAGATACTGACAATGGTACGGATAAAGATATATTTTCGGTAGCATTATGAATTGATTAATTTGGTGTATTATTTTCATGAGTATCTGAAAGGCTGATGCCGCCTCTTGGCTCTAATTTCAACATTTTTATGTATTGAAACAAGTCACAAAGCAATGGGAATATTTTATATGCTACCGCACCGATCACCCACTAAGGGTCAGTGAAACTGTATAGCTGTAAATTATGGGACACTTTGATGTTATGTGTGCCACAATGTTCAAAATCTAACAGCATTCACGTTACATCCCATCATCACGAAAGACTGCGGACAGAGGAGGAGGAGGAGGGGAAAGAAAAAGGAGCAAGACAGAAGAAAAATGAAACAGCAGCCGGGGTTGTGATTGCAAATCGATCATGATTCTAACCATCCACCCCCGTCATGTTACTAATATGTACAGTCGTGGTATTGATATCTTTGGATCATGAAGTCAGCTTCATTCAAAAGTTTTTTTCCTTTCATGTTATTAGCCAACACAGTTGACCTGCAAGGCTAAAATGGGCTAAGAATGAAACTGAGCCATTTGACTTTGAAATCGTGACATTCATATATAAACAGGTTAGGTACAGTTGCAACTGTGTATCCTTTGGAATTAACCATTGAAATAATCCATGTTTGTCATCGATTGATTTGTTACTCTGTTGTTTTGTCAATTCTTAACTGTATCAGTGAATAGGATTAGAAACAAATATACTGAACCCCAATGAAAAGTATCCACATAAAAAAATTAACAAATTAATTTTGTAAGTTACTAAGTACTGTGTGTGCATATATGCATGGTTTGGAGCCTACATCAGGGTCATTCAGGACAACTTTTTAACTTTTGCTGGGTTGTTACATAATGCATGTGACTTTTGTGCACCGAATATGGCTTCTGACCACCACTCCTATTGGATGGCTAAAATGACCTGATGTTTTCAGTGGCTTTAAAAAGGGATGTTCAGCCAAGAAAAAAGCCAGTGGTCTCAGGTGTGTTGAGGCGATCATGCCGCGTCTGAGCCAAGGTCAAAGACACCATGCAGAGGGTGGAGTCCCAATCACTCAAATCGCACAAAGAATGGGGTGTACTCGGCGCACCATCCAACGACTAATTGAACGGCAACAAGAAACTGGATCCGTAGATGATCGGCCTAGGCCTGGCCGAGAAAGAGTGACAACACCTGGCCAAGACCGTCACATCCGGCTGATGCACCTGCGAGACCGTTTCCGTACAGCAGCCCAAACAGCCCGTGAGACTCAAGGGGTGAATCACCGTCCTGTCAGTAGTTCTACTGTGGAGAGGCGACTGAGGAGCAGTGGCCTAACAGCCAGAAGACCTTACAGGGGTAACCTGCTGACCCAACCCAGAAGAGAAAGACGACTGCAGTGGTGTAGAGCACACTCCAGGTGGACTCGCCAGCAGTGGAATACCGTCCTTTTTACTGACGAGTCCCGTTTTTGTGTCAGCAGAGCAGATGGCAGAGAACGTGTGTGGCGCCGGACTGGGGAGAGATATGCAGATGCCTGTGTCCGTCAGGCAGATCGATGGGGTGGACCCTCTGTCATGGTGTGGGCAGGCATCAGCAACCGCTACCGGACACCCCTAGTGGTCATTCAAGGGATCCTCAATGCTAGGCGGTACATTGATGAGGTGCTGGAGCCGCACATGGTCCCATTTATGGAGCAGCATCAAGATCTGGCGATCTTTCAGCAGGACAATGCACGTGCACACTCTGCAAGATTAACAATGAACTTTCTCAATGAGAACAACATCAATGTCATGGAATGGCCAGCGTTCTCACCCGATCTGAGCCCTATTGAACATTTGTGGGATCAGTTAGGCCAAGGTATTCAACGGAGGACACCTAGGCCTACTACCCGAAACCAGCTGATCCAAGCTCTGCAGGAAGAATGGAATAATGTTCCCCAACACAGAATTCAAACCCTGGTCAGCAGTATGCGCCGCAGATGTATAGCATGTGTTGATGCTCGAGGTGGCCACATCCCATATTGAACAGAAAAATTTGTGTGACTTTCAATTAGGGCAGTTAATGACATTTTTTGCCTGTAAGTGACGTTAATGTCGGTAGAGCGTGACATTATTTTTACGCCAGAAAAGTGAATGCTTTGTTAAGTTCTAAGCACGTCTAGGTATGAAATGTTTCAAGTATAAACAATAAAATACTTCAAAATTGGCATGTGGATACTTTTCATTGGGGTTCAGTATACTACAATCAGGTAATGTTATGCAATGCTGCGCCGCCTTGTGCTGTGCCTTGTGGTGCCAAAAATCGGAGTTATAAATGTTTATTATGTTGGTGTCTTATATGTTGAATACTTTGTCTTGTTTACTAAGTAATTTATGAGTGTATAATGTGAACTGTTAGTGCTGCGCCTGGGAGTGTACAAAACGTGATGTAATGGTACCATTAAGTAAACCCACAAGGCGACATTTTTTCAAAATGTAAATAAATATATGTTTTTGAAACTTTTTCATGATGGAAGCAATTGCTCCACTGGGACCATGGGAACACGAGCACATTTTGGCCACTATGCTGGTCTGAGATTTTTAATGGATCTTTTTGGCTGATGCAGCAGTTACAATGGTGCTCTTTGTAGTTCTGTTGTCGATATGCGTATGATCTCTGTATTTTTCGCCCGGGATTGCACGCTTGTGATCGGCAACGAAGATCCTATCATCATCATCATCATCATCATCATCATCATCATCATCATCATCATCATCATCATCATCATCATCATCAACTTAGTAGCACCAACCTGTACAAGGTTTCAATTACAGTCGTCTAAATGATTAAAGATGCTGTAAAACATCGACCGTGCATCGGTCAATACTACCATTCTGAGCTCCAAAATCTGGACGCTTCAGGGCAGCTTGTCGCTTGTATCAAGCTCTTACCTACACATTACATCCAATTTTCAGTCGTCCTACCATTTGTGTCTGCAAATCTGACCGCCGTGTACTGAAATGACTGATGTTAGCTATATTTTACTCATAAAGTTTTGATGAAGCTTTAGTGACAACTGAAGGTCCACTCAGCTGACGCTGACGGTTTTTGCATCAGTCTTGACCTGTTTTGGAAAAGAGTTAACACTGAAGAAAAATTTCGAAACATTACAAATCTCGATTTTGCCATAATATACCACGTCTAGGTGACAATATTTACTTTATTGCATTTGCTAATGAGACAAATATTTTACCTCCCATGATTTTTTTTCACATTTCTTAAACCATACTAACACTGAAATGAAATGGCAGTCACTTGGTTTCAGTGGCCAAAGTACCATTGATAAGCGCTTATTTCTGTATTTATACAGAAAGAATATTATCTCACGTTTAGGTCGATTTTAATGCTATAAAGCGTGTTTTATATGGAAGTAGATTCAACCTAGTAGTTGCGAGCGGAGCATCTATTTTTTACTGCAAAAGCCTCAACGTCATGATCCTCATGCAAAAAGCCACTCCTAAATAGCTACGTTACACAGTGATTGGCATTCTAAAACTTCTGCCATGCGTAGTTGTTCCCAAGCTAGCCGGATGCTTTAAATTCCATGGAGGAAGAAATGGTGATAATCGGAGAAAATAGTGACCTCGGATGAACAAAAACTCGCCCAAATGATGTTACATCTGGCAAAACTTAAGATGCCAAATACAGCAAATAAGAGAACTGAATGTGAATCAATGATCCACGTGAATGGGTTCCCAAACACTAAGCTGGGGAGCTACTGAAAGTTGATAATGATGATAATTTGGATGTGACCACGTTTTTCAAGTTGTACAGACATTAGTTTGGGTTGATGAATAACCTTACTTTTTAAACATTTTCCTGTCTTATATATAAAGGTCGCTCCACTCGCTATAAACATCATATGGGCCAGACCACTATGGGCCCTATAATAAATCATTATAAAGTGATATAATAGGCCTACTGTTCGGCAGAGTACCTATAACCGGAAGAGAGAACTATAAGCGGAAGTACCGACATACGATATACTATAATGGGCTAATATGGAAGTAGGTTGAACCTAGTTGCGAGCGAAGCATTTATACCTACTATATTGTAGGCATAACCTAAGATGCGAACGTCAGCATTGCAAAGTGTCAATAATAATATAACGTCGGTAGATCAAGCAGTAGCACCTGGTCGCTAGCTCCCTCTAGCGGCCATTTACTAAGCCAGTCTAGAGGGGCGAGGCCGTAGTACCTTGAGCAGCTGAACGAACCTGTCTGTCGTATAGCCTTCTTTTTGTTGAACACTGTTCCACAAATTTAGGAACTGTGCCCAACATCTCTATATCCCCATGGTAATATGGTTGTAACCTGTGGCAGAGACGTAGTGGGTACGAAAAGTGATTGTTGGATTTCGCGCGGCAATACCAAATCTGAGCGTTCATTGGCAAAATGGCCGTTGGGGCCTCGACGTCATGATTTACATGCAAAAAGCCACTCCTGGATAGCTACGTCACTAGGTGATTGGCATTCTGAAACTTCTGCCATGCGCAGGTGTTACCAGTCTAACCGGAAGTGTGACCTTGGAAGAACAAAAATTCACCCAACTGATGTTAAATCTGGTAAATATGGAGATGCCTAATACAGGAAATAAGAGAACTGAATGTGAATCAATGATCCACGTGAATGGGTTCTCGCACACCGCCCTGGGGAGCTACTAAAGGTTGATAATGATGATAATTTAGATGTGACCACGTTTTGCAAGTTATATAGATTGACGTATGTTATATTACCCTATGTTATATAAAGAGTTCGCTCCGCTCGCTATTACACTTCCCGGGAAACGATGGCATCGTCTGCTATCAGCGAGACTACTGAATCTGTGCTGAATCTATGTCATATATCCACAAAGTGATCAGATGTCAAAGTTGAAAGACAAAAGATTAGAAGTTATGATGAATGGTATGTGACGGTGGAATAATCATATTGATTACATAGCACTATATATGCCAATACATTAAAAGTTGTTGGACAGTATGTTCCCAAATCGTTTTTTTTTTAAATATGTATTACGCCGTTATATTACAAAACTCGTTAGGCCTTTAACCACGACGCGCTAACACATTTCAAAAAGTGCAGTGAGTTGTTTTAAGTTAAGAAATGTTTCAGTTGAATGTCAGGTTCAATGTGGACTGAAGCATTCCAAGTAGCAAGCATGAAGAAGACATTTTATAATCCCTCAAAATGTACACTGGGCCTGTGCAGGCAGACTCAAATATATATATATATATATATATATATATATATATATATATATATATATATATATATATATATATATATATATATATATATATATATATATATATATATATATATATATATATATATATATATATATATATATATATATATATATATATATATAAGACGAAATATTTTTTGTCGATGTAATATCTTTATTTCAAGTTTAAATACAGTCGCCCGGGGAACACATTTGTTTCCAAATTGATGGAATTTTGGATTCACTTTGTGATGAAACCCAAATTCCAGAGACATGTTGTGATTTTTCTTGGCACAGCCTCGTGCCATTGAAAGGAATCTGAAGGAGGATCTAGGGTATTTATATCCTTGTGATCATGACACAATTCCTCAACCTTGTGAACTTGGACATCGAACCTCTCGGGACATAAAACATGCAAATTAAACGAATGAATAATGCACTTTACACAATTCAAAGAAGAAACATGCACATGCTGCGTCATGAAATGTTAACATCCGTTACACAAATATATTTTGAACAAAAAAATCAAATGAAACAATTCAAGCAATTCAGAGGACCTACGACGGACATCACTTGACCAATTATTGTAGATCTGTATGTCTTTTTTTCTTTTTCCGTCACAATCAGTGCAGTCATTTCAAGATAATCTGACGGACTTCTAAAACGAAACGAGGATGCACGTGACAAGAATGCAACAAATAGCAAAGCGAAAATGCGCGAACATGAAAGCTCAAAAAATCAGTGGGGTGATAACATAATTGCGTATCAATATCCACAAAACAGAATATTGCATTATGTCATTTCATTATCAGAAAAACGTTAACCATTTTCTGCTAGACACAAATGAAGCGAAAAGGCAGGTACAGCAGTATTTATCTATTTTTTTTAATTTTTTTTTATTTTATTAAGCTAGTTATTTAAGTTGTTGTTTTGTTGGTTTTTCCTTTTTAATTTTGTTTGTTGGGGTTTCTTTGTTTTTTTCCCTTTGCTTGCTTGCTATTTAACTCCCACTTTTACACTATTTATGTCTCACAAACGCATCATGTTTTTGCTGTTTTTATCTCCAAACGCACATTTATGTTCCATATATATGTATAACTTAGGTCATAACCCGATATATTCCTGTCGTTTGCCTAATGTAGCGCCTTTATTCTTTTGTTATTGTACAATATACAGCCAATTTTCAGAATCATAAATTTTAAGTCCATTCAGTCAATTGATATGTAATCTGTTGGACCCTCTCCAATCTATTGGCGTTTTCAGGCAGACTACGGCAGGGTCGTGATGCAGGTTACCCAGAAAAGTGGCGTGACCACTTCCAAGAAAACCATATGGTGAATTACCTTTAGTCACTTAAAAGAGAGATCTCCTTGGAAACGCATTATATTGCCTCAAGGTTCACAGACATTTCAGTGATGTATAAATTATATTTGTTACAAATTCAAAGATGTTAAAGGTCGGGTAGCAGACTGCTTTGAAGGATCATACAGTCCTCATCTGCTCAAACAAAATACACGTATGTACATGTAGGACATCGCTACAAGCAGCGCGTGGAAGAATTGAGAATTTATAAGAGGGTGATTTTAAAATTCAGCATATAAATCTTGTGAAGCACAAACACAAACATGGCAATCAAAATATGCTGCTGTCTAGGGAAAATGTAATCAGGAGATTCTGATGCATTTTCGTCAATGTCGAACATGTTGCAAAATAAGTAAAAGTCCCGGGTTTACATCATGTTCTGATAACATTATGGCCTGATCTGTAAGTTATATCGGTGCAACAGTGGATTTCTCGTGCGGTTGATGCTGTCCTGTTCAATGTAAATGCTTTGCAATGTTTCATCTCTTTAATAAGTTAAACATGTTGGATTTACGGCTATTGGTTGCACCTATTCGAAGGGTCAAGAGACAAGATACAAAGCTTCACTGGTATCTGGGTGCAGTGGACAAGGACACAATTCTACAAATGTGCCGTGAGCGTACTCACCCTTTGCATAGGTGTATTTAACACTTTATCCCTGATGGCATATGGGGAAAGTTATCCCTGGCACGCTTTTGGTTATTCTGCACAGACACAGGTCGACAGAAATATTGACCCAGGTTCCTTTCTTTTACAATTTGTTTCTTTATGAAAAAAGCAGTATTATGAGGTTCCTTTGTATTGATATATTCTTGAGATTGTTGCATCAATGTGATAAGAAGCATGACAAAAGATTGTTTGTTTGTATGTATTGTTCCTGCTTGTTTTCCTTTTTTTTTTTTTTTTTTTTTTTTGTTTTTGTTTTTGGTTTTTTGTTTGTTTTTGTTTTTGTTTTTTTCTCTGTTTTTTGATTTCTTGTGTTGTTTTATGTTTTTGGGCTATGCAAATGTCTTTTCGAGTAAATAATTCTAAATATGGCCTATGGGCCCTGGGCCTTGTATTTTCGCTCTTTAGACATAAATGAAGGCTACGGCACCTGGTGCCAAATTTACATCGGCTTCTTTTAGCTGCACTTCAAATCTTATTATTAAACAAAAATGTATTCTTTACAACGGGGAAATAAATAAATAGCCATCCAAATTGTTACCATAGCAACCTTGAGCACGATATGTGTTAATGTGAGAATTGCAAGACAATTTTCACCTTGTCGTTAGAGACTATCAGAAATTACTGTGACTGACTCGACCGTGACGCAAAAGGGTTGCTTACGTGTAGTGTGGAACAGTGAAATTGTGGCCCATGTGTTGTACCTCACAAGAAAACCCAGTATTGTGTAACAACAATAACGCTGCTAAATAACATCAGTATAAAATCCCAAGGCTCACGCCTTCATTCTTTACAGAGAACTACTAGAATGTCCATTAATTATTGTTTTTGTAAAACCAAACGTGTTTTTTGTCATGGAATATATATACCCAAAATAGTATTTATCAAATGTGTTTGTTAATTAAACCAACTTTTCTTATGTATTCTATAAACTTGTTTTGATACAAATATGATACACGCTCCAAACCTAAATCATTCTTAATTAGCTTATAATTAGTTCCAATTAGTACCAAACATTTTTATGAAGAAAAAATACACTTGTGTTTGTCAAATTAATCATCATTTGTATCATTTTCAAAACTCTAAAATACAACAGTTCGCTGACATGCAAAGTACTGGTCTGAAAAGGTAACAATTTTCGTTGGATATACGGAAGTGTATACAAATGTCAATTATAGTTAAATTATCTTCGAAGCTGGAAGTATTTCACCCATGCGTTTATTTTGAAAATTCCAGGTTTCTGCCCTGAAAAAGTAATTTTTAAAAATCGTTTCATTATAACTCTATGTCCGAAATGCACAAAAATGGAATACAATTTGTTCACTGAGGTGTAGAAAATTCCAGTTTTCCTTGATATTTCACTTTCGTCTAATTTCCTGCAAAAAATTTATCCGTTTGAAAGTCTGTGATGTTTGGGAAAAGGCAAACATTAAAACTGGTGAATTCCTGTCCAGCCCTTCATAGGCCCTAGAGGAGGCATTCAGAAGCAGTCAACCAAGGTGAAAACATGTGCAAGTATGATTATATTATACGTAAAGTTAGCTTCACCTGCTAAGTCCTGATACAGATTTCTCAACACCTGTTTGTGTGACCAAGGCGCTGCCCATCGCGACGCTCTTCTGTCGCCTGCAACCACTCCTGGTGCAACATCTGGCGTTCGTTGTGCTGGGCTGCTTCAGAACCAGGAACAGCTTTTTGGTACAATATTCTATGACCAATTTCTAACAGTGCAAAAAATTCAACTCTTCTTCCTTTCAATGGTTGTTCAGTGCTACCCAAACTGTAAAATAACAATGGTAAACTATGTATTTTATTTGTAACTCCTTACCTTAAAATGTGACACTTTTTCATATGACGATATCTTCACAATCTGTTTCCCCCCTTTCAAAAAAGGTAAACTCAACTATTCAAAACAGTATTTCTGTATCAAACTCATATAAATAAATAAACAAATAGAAAAATTAGACAAATAGATAGATAGTTACGAAGATAGATAAAAAGATAGATGGATGGACGGATAAATAATAAATGAATAAATGAAAAATATAAATACACAAAAAAAACGCTCCCTGCTATAACGCATATTCTATTAAAAATACTCGTGCCCACATACGCGCGTATGGTGCAGAATGTGTAAATGAACAACATTTCCAAATACACTGCACACAAAACATATCATCTCAAAGTACCCAGTAATAAATAATACCATCCCACGGACTTTGTATCTCAAAGAAGGAAATTTTCGTCATGTCTTTCTTATAGAGTTGTACAGTTACTCTTTTAGGCCAATTTCGACGCAGCTGATTTTATGAATATACAGATTTGAAATGATCAATATTTTTCATCACCAATAGCAGTCATGCTTTTTACAACATATTTAACAATATCAAAACAAATGTACTAATATACATACATACATACATACATACATACATACATACATACATACATACATACATACATACATACATACAAGGAAGATGCTTATACGTTACTTTTATTTCGTTTAATAAAATTCTGCCTCAAATGGAAAGACGCTTTGACTGTTTTCGCATGAATCATGTGATATTTTGTCCTGTATATACATGGATAGTGTGACAAAATATTTAATTTTAAATAAATGTTAGATTATAATTATATTGGAAGCAAACTTGCCTCAAGTTTCGTTTTAACAGACCATTCAAGTGAACAAAAGGTGCCTGTTTCTATTTTCCATCCAAATGAAAGAAGTTTGCCAGCTAATGTGGATAATTTGAATGTATTGTTACATACTTAAGATTGTGAATTTAACATTATCCTTTGGGCGGAAACATGATCAGGGGCCACAAATGATCAACAGGAACTTAAATATAGATTGGACAGGGACGGATGAGGGGTTCGTTTATTCCTGGAAACAAATATGCAGTACACCAAAGAGCAAACCGTCATAAATTCAAAATTTCTAATTGAAAATTAAAAAATGCTGTAAAACTGTATAATTAGACTCACGTGTATGAGAACTCAAATGCCGACATCACTACATCCATGCGTGTCCAAATTCTGCAAAGTATCTACAGTAACAGTATAATGTTCACCTATACAATTCTACATATCAAACAATCGTACCCTGGCGAACAAGCAACATTATAAAATCCGTAGACAGAAAAAAAATGAAAAAAACACCATCATTTTCCACTAGAGAAAAATAAAACTAAATGATATAACTATTTTAATAGTCTTTAACATACGATACGCATTGCAAAAACCTAACATTATGCTGCTATTATTGGTGTCAATACGTCTTATCCAAGGTTTGGAAATTGTTGGCAGTGAGCAAAATAAATAAATAAATGAACAAACAAACACACAAACAAACAAACAAACAAACAACCAAACAAATTAATAAATAAATGAATAAATAAACAAAACACACATAGCAGGTTTAAATGCATATACGCAGCAGGCAATAAATATATTAAAGACCCAACTGACATAGCAAATAAATTAACTCTTACTTTGTGAATGTACCGTATTAAGCCAAACAAATACCCAAAACTTTTGTTTAACCCAGCTTTTATCTCAAAGGCAATTATGTTCGGTCTTTGAACCTTGCTCGTGTTGTCAAACAGGAAATTGAAGTTATTTTCAATTCATTGCAAAATTTCTATCCATGGTGGGATGACACTCATCACAAAACGCTTAAAATTGGCTACAGCGACATAGCACCTATACTCAAACACAATTTATCATTGACAACTAGTGGCTTCCCTGATGTATAAATCCTTAGTATCAACAAAAACGTCAACTATGCTATGCAATAGCATATCCCAGCTTCCTGAACTGTTACACTGCATATGCTCAACCTCGTTGGACAAAAGTAAATTACACGAAAACGTTTACGTATAATATCTTTCTAAAACTATAATTCTCACACTAGTGTCTTGTTCCGTACATTTAATTACTTGAAGTTTTCTGAGTTAGACAATTTTCCAACGGAACTCTTCATATTTAAGCTTGAAGAACATTTTGTTTTTCGTATTATGACAAATTTATTTACTGAAATTTCAAATATTCATGATTATAAGAAAGAAACAGAATCAAGACTTCTGCATGCAAATCTTTCGTACTCATTTGGGAGAAGTTTCGATAATATGTCATGAACCTACCATTTGGAATTCACTGCCCTTTTATATCCGGAAAGATATTGCAATACACAAAGAAAAAAGACTGAGACCTTATATTGTAGCTGAATAATAACAGTAATTGCTCCAGCATTTTTCAATTCTTGTTGACTTATTGTTCTTTAATTTAGGATTTTCTTAATATTTTGTAATTTTTTCGTGCTTCTTGTCCCTTCTTGGGTAATGTACGCCCGAGGGTGTTTCATTCCTCCTAGCTGCATTTTATAAAACAGAATACTGCCTTTGTATTTATGTGTACATACGTTTTTGTAGCACTGTTGTAATTTAATATATTCTGTATGCTTTACGGCTAATCAATACCATGCAATACAAACCAAGGATCTGGAACAAATGAATCTATGAAGCCAAAGTTGGCCAGACAATGATATATACCATCACTTATTTATCGTAATAAATTTGGTGATCTAGTTTTTCAAACGAACAGTTGCAGATAACACCTAGACCGAACATCAAAGTAGGGCTACCAGAGCTACAAAAAGCACCAATGTTAACACATTGCAGATGAGTCCAAACAGAGATTTTGCTTTGTTCCTGCAGTTTTTGTGAGTAAATTCCTCTGCTATGAAAAGCACAAAAATACTTTTCGGTGTTCATATCTGAATTTGCCTAATATATATATATATATATATATATATATATATATATATATATATATATATATATATATATATATATATATATATATATATATATATATATATATATATATATATATATATATATACACACACACACACACACACACACACACACACACATATATATATATGTATATATATATATATATATATATATATATATATATATATATATGTATGTATATATATATATACATACGCAGTTAATTGTAACATTTCGATTTTTGACATTCACTGGCTTTCTCGTGGCAATATTGGTTTCCTGCCTGGCTAAACTCACGGAACTGTTACTTTTTATGTATTTATGTATTAATAATGAAAAAATTGTCAGTCTGTGGAAATGCCCTGCTGTCAACTTAGAAGCCATATCCATCTGCTATAACACTACGCTGCGTCCTCAGTCAACCTTCTCAGGGTGGTACCGATGGCTCATAGGTAGGGATTTGGACTTCACATTTGGTTTGGAGAAGGTGACGAAGTTCAAGAGCTGAATTCCACAGGAGGCTGACAAAGTATTATGTTTTTCATCATCAGATTTGACAGCTAGATATTTTCATAACCACATGGTGACAGACATGGCATCCCAAATGTCAACATTACGAGTATATTTAAGGTTTCATCATGCTAGGAATCATGATGTGGTAAATATTGTTGTTTTGCGCCGTATAACAGATTCCTGCTTCTTTTGTCGTTGGTTACTAAATCATATTGCATTGCATGAAGCTGCGCATCAATGAATTCATTACATTGCTCATCATGACAAGAAATGTGTGTGGGGTGTGGGGTGTGTGTGTTTTAAATCGCGAGAAATGATGCCCCTTATGATGGCAATCAAAATATGTGGCTTATCCCAAATCACTTTGCTCAGGAATTTGTTATCTTCACAGCAAATAATGTCATCACTTTAGCCATAAAAGAGTGGTGCATCTGAATTCCCTTTTTATCTGTGTCTCCTGTTTCCATCCATGATGTTTTCACGATGCAAGTTTGTAAATATATATTTATGTATCCGGTATACAGTAGACTTGGTAAGAGAGTGTACATGCCATTTTATACTGAAAAGGCTTCACTTGGCACAGGTGTTTGGGGCAAAATGAAAGACAAATCCAAAAAATTATCTAATTAGCAAATATTATGATTATTAGCACCTGAAAGAAAAAGTGTATAACTTGTTAACAAGATTACAGAAGGAAACGTGTGACTAATCGCAACTGGCTAATTTGAGGGCGGAAATCCATATTGCGGGTCATTTTGACAATTGACGGTCATTTTTACCTTCAAAACCAAGATGTTAGCTGAATATTTCTTTACCTCAGTAACAGTGCACCACTTTAGACATATGTGAGCTAGACACGTGTATTATACAATTCCTATAACTGTTAGCGGTGGGGTGGGGGACTCAGCTCTAGCATTGCGTTGGTGATATAATGTCATTAATAGCACTCACAGTCTTCTAATTAGCACAGATTAGGTATGCACCTGAAAGAAAGTAGCACATTAGCTATAAGCTTTGGCACAGAAGGGACGTGTGAATAGTTGCAACTGGTTAATTTAGGGTCAGGAGTCCATTTTGAATGGTAAATTGACAATTAGCATGTATTTTTACCTTTAAAAACCAAAACGGCCGCCATACATTATCTTTACTTCAACTGTCATTTACCTCTAATAATAAAATACTTTATTTCTTTAACGACAGTTGAAAAAGTAGCCAGAGATTAATGTTAACTTTGCTGCTCAGAATGCACTACATTAGACATATGTAAGCTAGCAACATGTATTATACAACAATTTGAACTAATTTTGGGGTGGAAGCCCAGTTCGGGTATTGCATTGGTGATAACATTTGTTTACAGAGCAAGGCGAAAGAAAATCTGCACTTTATTCATATAGAACCAATATGATCGCATGGAAATCCAGGGATGCACAATTTCCTTATAACTTATTTATGGTGCTGCATATGCAATAGGAGGTCATTTGTGATTTAAAAGTCAGAGAAAAGCAAATAAAATAAATCCATGAACACTGATCACATGGCACACAACTATCTTTCAAATTATAAATGAGGCAAGGAACAGATTATACAACATCATGCAAGCAAACATCAGTAGCAAACACGGGTTATTTTCCGTGAACACACTGGAAAATAATGAAATCAAAATTGACACTGGCATTGTAAAATGATTTACATTGGTTCTTTTATGTGTAGTTCGTGTTAAATTTGAGGTCAACTATATCCTGTTTATATAACATCACAGTCATGTTACAGCACTTTACATCACGGTCCTATATGCAGATACATCTTGTTAAAATATAAAAGCAAAAACTGCTAGCAGTATTTAACAGTGTTATGCACACATTCGATGAGATTCGAACAGATTGAGCTGTGGCTCTTTAACCGTGCTGACATTTTGACAGGTACTTCCTTTATTTACCGTGGGTTATATGCATCTGCGATGAACCTTAATTCTCACCATGGACCAACCAGTATAGAATATTTACAACAGAAGCATCAAGGTGTTTACAATGAACAGGATGAATTAAGACAAGACAAAGTAGTAAAATCGTACAAATAGCACCAGTCACAGTTTTTGCACCTCGTTAAAGGCATTCAAGTAATTATAGAACTGTCAAAATTGTGCTTGTCCCCATCTCAACAGGCACAGAATTCTACAGCTTCTCCCAATCAAACCTATGATAACGTGCATCAGTTGCCAGTTTGGCTCTTTACGTCAACAAAGTGTTGCGGCCTGGCGATCTAGTGTTGTAAGGTGACCTATAACTAAAAGTATTCAAATACCCAGGTGTCAAAGCATTCATGCACTTGTACATTAAAACACATTTTTAAAAACTAATACGCTTTTCAATGATTAAGTAATATTAATTTATTTGCTTGGTGTGAACATCCACCCTAACACCCTCAGAGGGCTATACATGGTTGTGTCTACTGTGTTGTGCACAACTGGGTTTGCGAGGTGCATGGTCCTGCGGAAAATGACAGAACCTAGTGGAAACTGATAACACATGAATGACGTGGGTAGAAGACATAGTCCTACAGATCGATAGAAGTGGGAAATCGAGACAATAGTAGGGCAGGTAACATGTAGACCAGAGGGTTAGACTTATTTGGGGTTTAAAATTTGGAAAAACACACGACAAAAATATATCTAACTTCATGAGGGTCCCAACAGTCATCTTGTTTGTGGATATTGTCAAATGCATTTCACACTCTCAAATAAGCCACCCCAAATTAATCGCACGTCTCATGCTAAATGAATAAAACGTTAGAATATATTTATTTTAGACACTAATTAGCATAATTTATGCTGATGCAATTTACCGGTATTCTTTCAGAAATGAGAATTATGAATGATATATAAAAAAAATAAAATTAAAAAAATTATTTGCGATAATGCGACATAAAAAGTCTCAGTTGTGACATCTGGGAACATGGAAAACACATCAGGGTGGGTTACAAACCATCAACTGCCATAACTTCAAAGCAGTTAATAGTAGAGAAAACATGATCCATATTCATTAATTCCAAACCCAACAATGACAGCCAAGAAACTCCAGACCTGCCAAAGCATCAACATTTCTTTTCCAATACCAATGTGAAGAAACAAATTTCCCTCCTGACTTGAGACAGGCAGTCACCCATAAAAGGCAACTGGTGGTTTTAAACCGGTCCTCTCAACCTTAGAAATATTTTTCATTAACTGTAGACACTAGTTCATTTCCAAAATGTATAGGCCTAACCACCAAAAACACAAATTTCATTATTTCTGCCAAAAATAAAAAGAGACCTGTTAGGCCTATCACCTTTTAGTTCTCCCGACTTGTCAGTCACCTAAGTTTACAGCAAAAGGCTAGAGTAGGCCTACATCGTTTTTGTGATATTAATGAATCTGGAACATTATAATCACACTCTAACACCACTATAACTATGAGTCGGAGAACAAAGCCCACAGCACAACATGGCCAATGAAGTAATTTTCATATAGTACAGAAAACATGATTCATATTCATTAATTCCAAACCCAACAATGACAGCAAAGAAACTCCAGACCTGCCAAAGCATCAACATTTCTTTTCCAATACCAATGTGAAGAAACAAATTTCCCTCCTGACTTGAGACAGGCAGTCACCCATAAAAGGCAATTGGTGGTTTTAAACCAGTCCTCTCAACCTTAGAAATATTTTTCATTAACTGTAGACACTAGTTCATTTCCAAAATGTATAAGCCTAACCACCAAAAACACAAATTTCATTATTTCTACCAAATATGAAAAGAGACCTGTTAGGCCTATCACCTTTTAGTTCTCCCGACTTGTCAGTCACCTAAGTTTACAGCAAAAGACTCAAGTAGGCCTACATCGTTTTTGTGATATTTATGAATCTGGAACATTATAAACACACTCTACCTCCACTATAACTATGAGTCTGAGAAAAAAGCCCACAGCACAACATAGCCAATGAAGTAATTTTCAAATAGTACAGAAAACATGATCCATATTCATTAATTCCAAACCCAACAATGACAGCCAAGAAACTCCAGACCTGCCAAAGCATCAACATTTCTTTTCCAATACCAATGTGAAGAAACAAATTTCCCTCCTGACTTGAGACAGGCAGTCACCCATAAAAGGCAACTGGTGGTTTTAAACCGGTCCTCTCAACCTTAGAAATATTTTTCATTAACTGTAGACACTAGTTCATTTCCAAAATGTATAGGCCCAACCACCAAAAACACAAATTTCATTATTTCTGCCAAAAAATAAAAAGAGACCTGTTAGGCCTATCACCTTTTAGTTCTCCCGACTTGTCAGTCACCTAAGTTTACAGCAAAAGACTCAAGTAGGCCTACATCGTTTTTGTGATATTTATGAATCTGGAACATTATAATCACACTCTAACACCACTATAACTATGAGTCGGAGAACAAAGCCCACAGCACAACATAGCCAATGAAGTAACTTTTTAATAGTACAGAAAACATGATCCATATTCATTAATTCCAAACCCAACAATGACAGCCAAGAAACTCCAGACCTGCCAAAGCATCAACATTTCTTTTCCAATACCAATGTGAAGAAACAAATTTCCCTCCTGACTTGAGACAGGCAGTCACCCAGAAAAGGCAACTGGTGGTTTTAAACCGGTCCTCTCAACCTTAGAAATATTTTTCATTAACTGTAGACACTAGTTCATTTCCAAAATGTATAAGCCTAACCACCAAAAACACAAATTTCATTATTTCTGCCAAAAATAAAAAGAGACCTGTTAGGCCTATCACCTTTTAGTTCTCCCGACTTGTCAGTCACCTAAGTTTACAGCAAAAGACTCAAGAAGGCCTACATCGTTTTTGTGATATTTATGAATCTGGAACATTATAAACACACTCTACCTCCACTATAACTATGAGTCTGAGAAAAAAGCCCACAGCACAACATAGCCAATGAAGTAATTTTCAAATAGTACAGAAAACATGATCCATATTCATTAATTCCAAACCCAACAATGACAGCCAAGAAACTCCAGACCTGCCAAAGCATCAACATTTCTTTTCCAATACCAATGTGAAGAAACATATTTCCCTCCTGACTTGAGACAGGCAGTCACCCATAAAAGGCAACTGGTGGTTTTAAACCGGTCCTCTCAACCTTAGAAATATTTTTCATTAACTGTAGACACTAGTTCATTTCCAAAATGTATAGGCCCAACCACCAAAAACACAAATTTCATTATTTCTGCCAAAAATAAAAAGAGACCTGTTAGGCCTATCACCTTTTAGTTCTCCCGACTTGTCAGTCACCTAAGTTTACAGCAAAAGACTCAAGAAGGCCTACATCGTTTTTGTGATATTTATGAATCTGGAACATTATAATCACACTCTAACACCACTATAACTATGAGTCGGAGAACAAAGCCCACAGCACAACATAGCCAATGAAGTAACTTTCAAATAGTACAGAAAACATGATCCATATTCATTAATTCCAAACCCAACAATGACAGCCAAGAAACTCCAGACCTGCCAAAGCATCAACATTTCTTTTCCAATACCAATGTGAAGAAACAAATTTCCCTCCTGACTTGAGACAGGCAGTCACCCATAAAAGGCAACTGGTGGTTTTAAACCGGTCCTCTCAACCTTAGAAATATTTTTCATTAACTGTAGACACTAGTTCATTTCCAAAATGTATAGGCCTAACCACCAAAAACACAAATTTCATTATTTCTGCCAAAAATAAAAAGAGACCTGTTAGGCCTATCACCTTTTAGTTCTCCTGACTTGATTTTCTTTCACCCTTCACCTTCAAATCATCTTTGAACACAAATGCGGTACCCGAAATAGGTTCCCTACCCCCAAGATAATGAAAAATTGTGTAATGCACAGAGATTTTTCTCAAACGGATCTTAAATTACACAAAATACCTGAAAAAGAGATAGTAACCAGCAACCATATTAAAATTTGAAGATCAAAAGGGTCGATCAGCATCAACATGACCTCAGAAGTACATTCCTATCCCTTAGATTAGTTAGTTGCAACATTTCACGCATATATTTTTGGTAACTGGTTGCAAAGTTAGGTGGTCCCTTCATTCAGGCCTTAATTTGCGTAATTTTTGCTAATTAGATAACTTTAAGCATAGGGACAGAGGGTCGCTTTGGACTTTTTTTCCCCATTTCGTCCCAGGTAAGATTTAGGAGAAGGCTCTTCACCACCCTGAAATAATGTGCAGACTTTCGTCTTATGTTTTTCATGGGGCTAAACTCCTGGTGATCCTATGTTTGTGTTTCTGTATTGGGAGAAGTTATGCATTTTCATTCTAATAATTTTGTGTTTTACGATCTGTACATGAAGGTCTGATTCCAGACAGGTTCAATCTGGTCTTCCATGTCAACATCTTTCGAACAGCTTTTCAGTGTTTCCCTAGCATCAATTGAGCAATGCTACTCATTTTATTCCCGTATTTATTTTCGTATTCCATGTACGGATGTTGTGTTCTGATGATTTAAATGTGAACGCTTATCTACACCCCTCTTTGTCATAAATAAACCTTTGGCCACACAATCAGACTCCTCCGGGCCATATTTTTTTTGCTCCTCCTGTTAGAAAAATTGTCTATATTAATCTTGATGCTTGCTGTGAGTTGACGTAGTCTCTGTGTTTCTCAGTATATATTTATCCTTGAAATTTCTAACAATATTTTCTAAAAGGTTTATTACATCAGGACTCACATGGTCTGATGTATTTTGGACAATAATTTTGATCAGTTCCTCCTGTGTGGTGTTTGCTTCATTCATGCACGATTCATCTAAAATATGCAAAATCAACTGCCTCTTTATTAGCATTTTCGCCCTATTATGGGAACCTTATGGGTTGTTTGTATTTGTACCAAATACTTAGCATCATTAATGTCGTTTAATCTAAAGTAAGAAGAGCATTGTCTCAGGTGATAATACCAATGTATCTAGGATTCTTTTTTAATTCTAGCAAAATGTCATTTCTGTTTGTGGAGTAACATTTTTTCACTTGAACCAAAGAATATTGCTTCTCAGTGTCTGTTTTACTTTGTAGCAACATGACCTGGTCATAAAGTTCGTTTCTTACAGTGCAATTTATATTGTGGTAAGGAGAGAAAATGACTATCTAAAAAGGTACTCAAATCTCAAAAGTGACAGACCACTTTGTCTTTCTTATTCAAATTTATACTTCAGCTGCAGCACAAGTGCTCCATTCATGACCAGGCACATCTTTAAGTTCAGGTGAAATTTTGGGGGAGCAGTTTGCTGGTCAGCTGCTAAGGCAGCTTTTGAAAACATTACACTGATAGAATATTCATCTCAGGTCTTTTATCCTATATGGTGCTGGTGTTTCTTTCCATGTTTTTATTGTAGTTACTGGCATATGAATAGATAATTCGTCGGAACACAATATACCTGGCATATTGTGCATGTATATATGTGCTGCATAATTTTTTTTCCTGCAGCTTACTTTTAAGGTCACGTGCCCATTTCCTGCATGACATGTTCTGGTATATCACATTAGGCACAAATTAGTTTGACATTTGCAGTCTTTTCTGGCTATATGCCAGTTTTTTCATTTTAGGTTGATCAGCTGTGTAATGCTTTCTATCACATTTGACACTACTTGCTTTGTTTCCCTGTGTTGCTCTTTCTTCAGTCTGCCTGGTTTGTTGAAAAGTCTGTGCTGCCGGCAATCTTGTTTACAACACCAATGCCATTTGCATTAGAAGACATCAGGCTTTGAAGCTGTGTTGGACTTGCTGTGAAGGCAGGCTGTTAATTCATGTTTACATTTACTAATTCCGTGGTTTGAATATTTTATAGTTAATAGGAGGGAAGAGAGTTTTCTCAATATAAAATTTTATAACTTTAAACTTTGAAGCTGCGCCATATTCAATGCAAGAGTGGTGAATGGATTCTCCGTGCCATCTGATGACTCCACGTTTTGAAGCTCCCCTGCACCCAACGGAAGGTAACGAGTTGATTGTTATCTGTGTTTAATTGAAAGAGTTATTCTTCAAAATGAGGTTCAGATTGTGATCATCGCAATTTAGTATGAGGGTGTTTCATGCAGGTGTACCATACGCATTAGTTGGCGCATCACACACAACATCAAACCATCTCTAAGCTGACCAACAAACTATCTGGCAAAAAGTGAATTAGTTGTTTCTTAGTGACAGAGGACTAAGTCAACGAAACCTCTTCAGGCAATTGTCACAGCTGGTTGTGGCTCAATTCTAAATGTCATGAGACGTGCAATATTAAATCCTTTGGCTGATGAGGCAAAGTCTGTGGTGTCTAATGTGGCAAATTCAGTACAGTTATTTTGGGAAATGCCCAGACTGTGTTTAGTAATGTTGCATATTGGCATTCAATCACCTCAAAAACTATCAGGTTTTTCACCTGATTCACTCATGGCAGATATTCCACATTCATATCATATAGCTACAAATATTCCAGCTGTATAATGCCTCTGTTTCTGAGGCTTGATTTACTTGTGTTGATGCTACGTGACATAATATTGGCAGAAAATATACTTTGCTTTCCACCTAGCAATAATAACAGTGATAACAAGAAAATGGGATTAAAGAGGGAAAATTGCGTACTTTGTCACAATGAAAGACAGGCGGTTAACAAATTCAACTACTATTTTCCTACTGCAGCCGAGTTCCCCATGAAACAACTCCCTACTACATAAGATAATTTTTTCATTGCCATGGTAAAGCAGTTTTATAGAGACCAAGGTATAACAGAGCGTGAATTCAAATTCCAGCAGGTGTCTGAAGTATATATTCTTAAGCTCTTTAAGAATATTGACAGTATTAAAAAAGCACTGGTCTCGATGAATTACCCGCGAGGTTTATACAAGATAGTGCAGATATTATATAAAAAAGTCCAATTACTTCTATCGTAAAATTGTCAATTTCCATGGCTGGACTTCCAATAGAGCCGAAAACGGCTGGAGTGATTCCATTACATAAAGTACACTTGAAGCAAGTAACTACTGACCAGTGTCAATTTTATGTATTCTTTCTTAAGTTTTAGAGGGAACAATTTTTTATCAGTTTTGAAAAATACTTACGACACAAGGGTATATTTTACAAATATCAGTCAGGCTTTCGAGATGTGTTCTGAACTGACACCTGCTTGATTTATTTGACGGATCTTATGCAAAAGGAGATCGAAAAAGGTAGTTATAAAGGTGTATTTCTGTTGGATCTTCACAGAGCATTTGTCACGAGTGTACAATCATATATTCCGTCAAACATTGTCAGATATAGGTCTTGATTCATCAGCACTCAGCTGGTTTATATCATATCTTTACAGGTGCTGTAAATGGAACAATGTTGGACGTAAAGTATGTACCCTGTGCGTGTCTAAGGGGCCATCCTGGGACGGACATTATTCCAGATCTATGTGAATGGTATGTCCCAGGTAGTGGATTGTAATCTACTCCTATATGCAGATAACTCAATTCTTTCGAGTAGAAAAAACTGTGAACGAAATTGAAACTATCTTTAGCAGAAATATGGATTCTTTAAGTCACTGCTTAATTAACGATAAGTTATCAATACACTTAGGAGAAACCGAATCCGTATTATTTGGACCAGCCCGTAAATTTCTAGAGACATCGCTACCTGTCACATGTAATGGTGAAAGAATTGACCAAAATGACCATGTCTGGGTGTACGCCTCGATCATACTTTATGTGGGAATAATATTGCAAAAGATGTGATTGCCTAAAGCAATAACAAATTAAAATTTTTATATACGAATGGTCACTGTTTAGAAATGCACAGAGAAAAGCTATCGTGTTCAGAACTAATACATTGCCATTATGATTATATGTGTTCTAGTTGGTATTCCTCCGTATCCAAAAAATGTGAAACGAAATTGAAGATACACCAAAAAGTAATGGCCGCATTCATTCTGGATAAAGATTCCAGTTTTCATATTGGTAGTCACGAACTGTGGAGACTAAAACGGATAAATGTTGAAAAAAGAGTCATATAAACAAAATTGGGCAATATTCATAGTGCTACATATAAAAAACCCTCCTGAATACCTAGAGGAAACTTGAAAAAAAAATGTTGCGAAATAATAGGCTCATGGACAGAAAGAAATAATCAAATGTCATACATGTCTCCACTAATGGAAAAATGTGCCGGTCGTAGCACGTTCATCTACACAGGTATAAAAAATGGAATGATCTTCCTTTGCATACGAAATAAATTGCAAATTTAATAACCTTTAAGCAGGCAGTCAAAATGCACTAGTCAAATAAGATGTCCATTGAGGAAAATGATTTCTTTATATATGACTGCAAATTCTTTATCTTCATATATATGATTCTGGTTCGTGATATGTGGCCAGATTCATCTGGTCACCTATCTTGACACTTGTCATAAGGCTATCCCGAATTCTTCTTCTTTTTTTTGTTTGTCGTTGTCTTTATTTATTCATTTATTTTTTTTGGGGGGGGGAGGGGGCTGGATTTTCTTTTTTAAACCGGACCACCTTGGATAAAGCCAGTAGACTTACTGATGTCATCCTAGGTTCTTGGCTGTATGTTTGTGTCTTTACTGTATTTGAACCTGCTGAAAATCCATCAATCAACTGAGTTTTTGGAGGAATTTACCTGTACTGCATTTCTCCATTGTTTCTGTCCTGGACCTCCATCCCATGCCGGTTTCTCTTATACGCAACCATTACATGAGCTCTGCTCGATGCCATGTATGACGGGAGACATTGACACAAGGTGTAAAATGTACAAACATACTCAGGCAGGGTGCATGACCGGTGCCATAAGCGTGCCTTTTTTTAATACAACTGGCAATTGAGGAAAGATACTCATACATATATAATAATTTGTGACATATAATTCTGGGACCAACCCTTTACGGTCAGTTGGAATTTAATAAGGTATGCATTATATGTTCCCTGAACTCATATGTTCATTTTCATATCAATGGATACCATGCGACACTACCAAATATCACCGGCCTAAGCTTAGGCGGGTGCCATGCACACGTGTAGATGTATCCTAGGACTATTATTATCTGTACCATATTTGATGTCAATGTATATTTTAAGGTGTCTCAGTTGCTATCAATTCATATGTAATTATGTTTCTGGTTTAGATCAGATGGGTTTTGGAAGACAACGTGTATTCCAACTTTAATTTCATTAATGTTTGCATTGGCCCGGAGAGGGCGCTGATACAAAATAGTTTTCCTTTCTCACAACTGAATATGAATAAGGCTACGTTTTGACGTCGGTCATTTCAAATCTGTCAAGAGTATTTTCTGGGTGGGAAGGTTCGGGCACATAATTACATGTATTTGCCTAAACATGTCTTCATAGAATATTTCTCCTTAAAAAAAGAGACGCATCCAAGCTTCACAGTGATGTAATTGCAGGTTGTACAGCAGGTATGTGGAAAAGACCAATAGACCTCCCCCCCCCCCCCCCAATTAACTGTATTTGTAAATTGAGGATTATGCGATATGCTTGAATTTGAAAAAGGAACATTTTGTCAGGCTGATGTGTGATTTTCTGGGTGAATTGTTCCTTTCTACAAATATTTTCGATTTACCAATATCAGACAGAAGCTGATTAAAACTTTTCTTGTCATGATGTTGAACATGTTGCTATCTTCTGAGACAACTAATTCTGAATAACGTAACCACCATTTTTATATTTTAGTCCTGTATGACATCCAACGATACATTATGCAGCTTATTTTTTGCGGCCTTGAGGAATTTTGACAGGGGTTGATTCAATAACCAAAGGTGACACTTCTAAATTCAAGCATGAGCCACACCGTAGTCTCGTACAGCCTGAAGAATAGTTTACTCCAGTAGTTAAATTTTAGTAACATATATCTTAAATACAAAACAATGTGACGGGGACTGAGACCTGTTGAGGCTCATATGTCCCCTCAAGATTAAAATAATTGATTATAATTACAGCGATACTGTATAATCATTAATACACGATAAATCGGTAAAGATTACAAGATGAACTTTTTGTCTATATTATTGCTATGGACATTTTGAGCACTTTGAAATAATCAAAGGAGGAGCAAACCCTGCATAGGCTTACCTAATATAATAGTAACACTGCATCTTTTAGTCCAGTGTATGTATGTAGGCGAAGAAAGATAAGTGCTGCAGAATTGATCATATATCTTATGATAGCGCAAACTGGTCGAATAGAAGAGGTTTGTCAACAACAACAAAACGAAACAAAACAAAAAAACAAAAAAACAAAAAATCAAAACAAAACAAAAACAAAAAAAAAAAAAAAAAAAAACAAACAAACAAACAAAACAAATACCCCCCCCCCCCCAATCAACAAAGCAACACTTTCCTGTACGTACTTCATCATGGGATAATATAGTTACGACAACATATCAATAGGCGGACTGGTGGGTGTGATGACGAATCAGAAGTCTTCACTACACATACAAACTACTGGATAGGAACACAAATCAGTTGGCGAGTAAAATCTGACAACACCACACCACCTCAGATTTTAGACTTTATTTTGAAATTCATTGACACCTTTGCCCATCATTTGTTGAATCCGGATAATTAGCGCAAGAAAACATTTTGCATATTCAAAGGATATATTCGTTTTTACTGTGAGCAAGATGTTTACAGACGTATGACATCTTCATATGTGGTATCATATGCCACAGTTGCCATGCAGACGCTGACGCAAATGACATTCTCCGCACTGCAAACAACGTGTGGCACTGGCTTGTGTGTAAGGCACATTTCATTGCTTCATGTGAGAGTTCATGGTTCGAGACACTAAATGGAGTTAAGTAAGGGTGCATCCTCTCGCCCACTTTGTTCTCTCTTTTAAAGTTCGATATGATTGATCTGTCAAAAGAATGAAATTTTGGAATACCATTTAGAAATAACCGTATTCCTTGTCTCTTTTTTGCCGAAGACATATAGCATTATTGGCCGAAAATGAAGACCAACTGGTTTGTATGCTAAATATTGCGCAAGTTTTTACTACAAAATGGCATATGACATTCAACTGCTCTAAATCTAAAATCATAATGGTGGGTAAAAGAATAGATTTAAACAAATATGAATCCTGGCAGATTGGTTTAGTTCAGAATGTAAAGCATATAAGTACTGAGGCATTATCTTTTCAAGCTCCATGACAGACCCGCCACATGGAAAAGAATTGCTTGTTCCCAAGGGAACACGTTAAAGACGATATTTAGGCAGTATAGTTACATCCCATCAAAATGTGAATCATGTAAGTTTCGTTCATACTATGTGGAAGAGCATCGAGCATCATCTTGCCGTCTATTTCACATGGTGCTGCAATTTGTGTGTGTAATACAAAGGAATCCGAGGCGTCTCTAAAATCATTACAATATGCATTGGGTAAAGCCATTTTCCAGGTCAACTCTTCCCTTCAATGGAATCTACCTCAGACAAGCTGGGGGTGGTTGCCTTTCGATGTTTATTTGGAACACATTAGAATAAAAAACTTCCACCGGATGAAATTCGATTTGGCCGATACAAGGCTATGTAAGAAAAATGGTGCCTTGCTTTAGCCTAATAGTGGAAACTTTCCTGATTCAAGGCCGTCCGAGGACGAAATGAGAAAACGTTTAACAATGTATGAATGGACCGTGTTTTCCAATCGAGAAACCTAAATTGGTCACGTCGTTTTTTACATTAAGCATCAAAGGGTATAAACTAGATTTTTCCCCAGGAAATTGATGAGAGAAGGTCGCTGAATTGGTATAAACTGTCAAAATGGTCTACATTCGAGGAAAGTTATTTATTTACTGTAGATGATTTTCCTGGCACAAGATTGATATTTCTGGCAAGACCTGGATGCTTGGGTAGGTGAAGATTCATAAAAATGGAATATATCTGATGGTAAATGTGATTTGTGCAACAGTGGTGAGGAAGATTTACCCTACTTTATATTTATATGACCAGCACTCAATCAAGTACGATCCGAAATGGGTTCATGCGTGGAAAGAGAATGTAAAAAGCCATCTTTTGACCATGTTTGGCAAAGTTTTTCTGCTTCTTCCCTGAATGATAAAACTTGTTTGCTCGTTGGTGAGATTATTTACGATTTTGACCCGGAAATTGGCGACGTTCATGACCGTATCTCTACTGGTGAACTTAATTATCGAGTCGCTGAAAAAAGTGAAGACAACCATACACTTGATTTGCATGGTTCCAGGTGTTGGTCAGTCTTCACCAAAACCAGTGAGGGCTCCCTAAGGCAGAACGCTTTTAACGTTCAGTCAGTCTAGCATTCGTGCTAATATGCGGGGCGGTGGGGGAGGGGGGAGTTAAGATGTATGCGGAGTGAACATGGAGTATTTGGACGTGCAATGGCCCACATGGGGTCTTATCTGCAATAAAGCACTGTGTGTTCTTCTGTGCAGTCAATCATTAGTGCTTTTAAGATGGTGGAGGATGGGCTTAGAACCACAGCGTCGACAGACGGAGCTCTTACAGAGAAAGGTTTAAAACGAAGCTCACATCTGTACCACTATCCCCCTTCATGTTTGACATCGGTAAATATAAAAAGGGTTCTTTGAATATCATGGCATACGGAGTCGTGGGAGCAGTAAAAGTACTTATAAAAACAGTAATCATCGCACGTTGTAAAGAAGCTATATGTTACATACATTTGGATTATGTACTTAAACTGCACTTGCTGATACTATTCCCAGTTTGTTAAAGTTAATATGTGAGCAGAAACACACACGCGTGCATGTGTGTGTGTGTACATGCGTGTCTGTATGATCCTTGTCAGGCAAATTTCATGTGTGATAATGAGCAGAAAGAACTAACAAATTGGCATAAATTTGCCACACCATAATAGTTTAATTTTGTACAAAGTGATTTTTGTTTTAATGCAACAATGCTTGCACGATCAGTTCTCCTTAAACATTTCTGTCACCAAGGTGCTTCATTCAGAAACCAAGAGCGCCAGAGAATGACTGTGAATCTGTGCCTTATGTTCAAATGCACACATGTTGACGAAAATATCATGCATCACCGATATCAGACAGAAGCTGATTAAAACTTTTCTTGTCATGATGTTGAACATGTTGCTATCTTCTGAGACAACTAATTCTGAATAACGTAACCACCATTTTTATGTTTTAGTCCTGTATGACATCCAACGATACATTATGCAGCTAATTTTTTGCGGCCTTGAGGAATTTTGACAGGGGTTGATTCAATAACCAAAGGTGACACTTCTATATTCAAGCATGAGCCACACCGTAGTCTCGTACAGCCTGAAGAATAGTTTACTCCAGTAGTTGAATTTTAGTCCATGTAAAAGGCAAGGTGCCAGTTTGACCTATTTGTGACACGCATGATATGGCCATTCCATACCTAACTGTTTTAGTTCCAAACTAAACCTGCATGGGGCACTCTTGAATGCCTTGAATATGTCAAGACATTCTACACGTGTTTTATTGACAGACTCTTAACCATTATAATTATCACCACAAATGCAGACTAACTGGTTTTGTGGTGTCATTTTTCTTGAAGTCAGAGGTTTTCCAAGTAGGTTATTTGTTATCGTAAATTTTATGAGAGCAAGGTCTTAAAGACCTTAAGACACGAAAAATGATGGGAGATAGGTCTGAAATGTTTCTTCGGTTATTGCCAAATTTGTAAAAGATAGGACAGAGATTAGCAGAAAGTACAAGTCTTTTGAGTGTCTTTCATGTTACCTCCATGTGTGCGACCTTCACTTAAAATGTTCAATGGAGACTCTGTCCTGTCTAGGAGGATGGGGGGACCCATTACCCTACTTGGTCCTATAGGCAAAGTCAGTTAAGGGTAAAGGGTTTAATACAGGGTTGGAGGTCACATTTTCTTTGCAGAAACAATCACATTCCGTCCTTTTGAAATGGGGAAAAAAACGATGCCCGTAACACTTATTGGCCATTGTTCCATAGAAGGCCCATTATATCATTCTTTCCCCAAATTTCAGAAAATGTTAAGTTTGTGCGGACAGGTAAAATTTAGGGCAAAATACCCATGCCATAAATACCACATAATGACGCCATAAGTTGTTCCAGACATGAAAACCTTCATCAGTTCTAGTTTTCACAAAAAATGAAACATTCACGCCTATACGTAAACAGAGAATAAAACCTTTAAATGTTTGCCGCAAGGAAATTAAAATGTTCAAAGTCTCTTTTCAATCGAGCAGAATAAGGTGTTCATGAAAGTATTCTTTCTGTGTGCATACTCTCTTTGTCTGTATTTTCAAGCACTAAATAAACGGTCTGCAAAATGGGCAAACTTATAAACAGGTTCGAATTGCTCTGCATATGTCACACTGCTAATCAGAGTAATTTACCATATTTACACATGATCACAATTAAGAACAATAAAAATATTGTATCTTGAAAGACAATACCTTTGTCAACCCCTATATACAAAGATTGTAAAAAATATCCTATAGCCGTAAAAATTGGGCAACATTTTATTCCATGGAAGTATGCTCATTATGTTGCATTACAGAGTTATACTTACATTTAAATGGGAAGATGGTTCGTTTTATTAAATTCAATTGTTATTTAAATGCTTAGTATCAGAAATCGTAACACATAATATCTAATGACAATGAAGCAATTTATTTTGTACTTTACACTGTGCATCCGGGTAACAACAAACATAACAAGTATATACATGAAGCTGATCACTTGTGTAGCTCCTCATTCTCTATTATTGGTAATCTAGGATAACCATCTTAGGCATCAGCGGCTATGTTAAATTTGAAAACCGGTTGTTATGACACTTCTCACTATGATTCGAAATTCTACGCTATGAATATGACTGAGGGTCAGTTATCTGCATTTCACATAAAAAAAATCTAGAATGGGTTTTTACCCCAAACATAGAATTCCCTGTTATACATACACATGGAAATCCATCTATGATGAGATTCAGAATTCCTCGAAACAATTAAACGACATATTGTTTCACTGTATTGTTGCGGATCACAAAGCTGTAAGCCCCGGTCACACTAAAATCCCAATTCAGATTCAGAATCAGATTCATTTTCTTTGACATAGAAGTGATTACATTGTATACATTTTGGTAATTGCGCAAAAACATATATGACAAAAAACAAGATAGATAATATTGAGAATGGAAATACCATACAGAAATTGTAGTCAGGATGACCCTGCTAAGGATGATATACATCCGCTTCCGCAAGGGCCACCTGGGAATAGTTGCCTTATATGTTACACCTAGTTTCAACAGAGATCCGGTCCATTACAAAGAAAATTAAAGACAAAAAACTCTGGCATTAATATACAAGATTTCAGAAATGATTATGAAGTGTTATTACAGACGAAGCAGTCAACAATGAAGCAAGTTTCAGAATATTGGTTTATATAATATCTTGTAACATATCTAGAGAATCCAGAGAAGGAGTGTGTGTGAATTTTCCCTGTTATGTGTAAAGGTGTATCAGAGAGTAATTTGGGGATATAGTGCGGTATGCACTTTTCGGTGGATACGTGGTTGGGGGGGGGGGGTGACATAGTGAGGAGTGTCGCGATATCTCGTGGAATATGTGTGAGTAACAGGTAAGGCTGAGAACATGTTATTAAAGTAGCCAGGTAATTCGTTTTTAGTATATCTATAGTAAAATTTTAAGGCTTTCATTTGAAACAAGTCAGGCATTTTTAAAACCCTTTAAGCCCTTAAATAAGGGCTCAGTATGTGCATAATAATGTGTAGAACATATTAAACGAATAGCTGAGTTCTGAAGTTTAAATATGCGATCATAGGAATAACCCCAAGCCAACATAGAGTAATTAATATGTGGTCGAAACAGAGAATTGTAAGTTAAAAGGAGTGTATTTATAGGAAGCAGATGATGCAGCCTTTTAAGTATTCCTATAATGCGAGCAGTTTTATTAGCAATCTTATTTTTATGGGCGTTCCAATTTAATTTTTCGTTGATCATCAGCCCTAAAAAATCAAACTCACTTGTTCTCTCTAATTGTATGTCTTTTTTATTTTTAGATTAATATTCATGTTTAACCTACGTTGAGGAAAATAGAAAAGCATATATTTGCTTTTTGGTATATTTAGAGATAATTTGTTTGCAGCAAGCCAGTGATATACTTTATTAAGTTCGGAGATTATATTGTTTGAGATATACCTGTTGTTTGACTGACGTCCAAAATTGAAAGTACAAAGTGAATTTATAAGAGTTGTGTCATCAGCATAGTGTATTGACTCAAAGTTTTGGGTAGCTAGATAGAGATCATTAACATAGATTATGAAGAGAAGTGGCCCAAGGATAGATCCTTGTGAGACACCAGTTATGATACGTAATGGCTTGGAATGAACGTCATCTAGCTGAACATATTGGGTTCTATTGGTCAAGTAGCTTTTCAACCATTTTAGAGGTGTCTCAGAAACACCATAATATTTTAATTTGTACAAGAGAATTTCGTGATCCAAAGTATCGAAAGCTTTAGATAGGTCTAGAAAGATTGTTAGGGGTATTTCTCCATTATTGAGAATCTTATATATTCTAAAGTGGCTGTTTCAGTACTATGAAGCTGTTTGAAGCCATGTTGACTTCTGTAAAAAATATGGTGTGATGCAAAATGGTCATATAGTTTTTAAGTTCATCAGGAAATATTCCAGTGGTAAGAGATTGGTTAATTATAAGAGCTAATGGAGTCGCCAGTGAAGACTTAATCTTCTTTATAAGTCTTATCGACAGCTGATCATGCCCCGAGCTAGATTTAGGTTTAAACTTGTTTAATATTGATTCAACCTCAGCTGCAGAAGTATTTATAAAAGTGAAAATATCTTGCCACCGATAGTTAAGGTATGTGCTGAAGTGAGGTAAGTTTTGCTGGTCTATATTGGCTGCCAGTTTTGGGCCAATGCGTGTAAAAAAATGCATTAAATTTGTCTGCTATCTGACTCTTATTTGATTCCTTTATTTCATCAATCATAAAAAAGAGGGAAAACATTTTTTCTTTTATTTACATTTAGAATCGTTTTTATAACATCCCATGTCTTTTTAGTGTCGTTTTTGAAATTTTCAAATTGGGAATGATAGTGATTCCGTTTATTTTGTTGAATTGATCTGTTTAGTATCTTATTGTAAATTTTTAAATTTTGCTTCAAGGTCAGAAATTGCTGAGAATCAGGATGTGTGCTCTTCATTTGTTTGTGGAGATTGTTGCGAAATTTTATTGATCTGAGAATTGCATTTGTAATCTAAGGAGACTTTTTATGTTTATATTTGTTAAAACGGACGGTTTTGGTGGGTAGATATTTATCTTTAGAGTGATGTATTATTTTTATAAGTTTGTCATAATTGTGATTAGGGTCACAGTTTAAATCATCAAGAACTTGCATGAAGTTAGTATTATTTATAGCTTGCTGAAAGTTTTGAATTAACGCAGGATCCTTTGTTTCGATTTGAACATATTTAGGTAGGGCTTGAAGGTTTACCTTTTGGTCCAGGCATGTAAAATATGGTAGGTGATCACATAAATTTGTGACGATAATGCCAGATAGACATACCTTGTTACTGAGGGTTAAACTACAAAAGACATTGTCAATCAGAGTTGCATTTCGCTCAGAAAAACGAGTGGGTAAGGTTATTTTAGGCATAAAGTCGTTATTCATCATAATATTAAGGAATTCTGAATACTTCTCACTGATATTTGCTTTTAACAGGTCAATATTAAAGTCACCCACAATGAGTTTGTCTGATCTTTCCTGAGACAAAGTTGATAAAATCGGCGAAATGTCATTGATAAATGATTCTATGTGGTCGTTTAAGTCACGGGGTGGCCTATATTTGTTAAATATTGTAATTCTTTTGTTTCAAATTATTTCCAAATATGTCACTTAACTGCCCCTCCCACAAAGTATTTGGAGAATAGAAATTTCTGATCGCATATTGATAATTTTGGTGTAGATATATTAATAGCCCTCCATGTGAACTGCAAGTAGCCCCAAGAGAAATGGGGATGTACTTGTTAAGTTCAAAAAGACTTGTGTCCGGATTAGATCCTTCTAACCAAGTTTCTTGCCGACAGATGGCACCGAATTCAATGTTTTCATTTAATAATTCATCAAGTAATGTTTTCAGCTTGTCAGATTTTGCATTTAAAGATTGGATGTTCAAACTTAAACCAGAAAAATTCTGTGCAAAAGGTCTGATATACTCTGAAAGGTTACTTCTATCAATATAAGGTGAATCTGAGGCAATTGAAATTGCGTGTTCAAGTTCATCAGGATTGTCAATTAGATTATTTAGATTGCTCCTAACAATGCCACCGAAATTTTGAAGTACGTTGTTCACAAGAATTTCTGAAGTCATTATAACATATTATGTAAGTTTGCAAAATTACTGAAAATGCTAAAGTTAGTATGCAGTTTTGAAAAAAAAATTGGTATCGCTAACATGTGAAAAAATACTTTGATTGAAAGTAAACCAATATAAACAATTGCCCATAGATACAGTGAACATGTTCAAAGAAATACAGTTCAACATATATGACAGAATTACCAACATCTCAGATCTGTAAAGAGCTACATGTTCATACATTTTCCAAAAGAAGACAACATATGTTCTTACAATAAGTAGTATATCAGTAAAGATGTACAGTCTGAGAAAGTTGTTATGAGATGGTTCAAAATGTGAAAACATATTGCAAAGTAGTTCACAAATATCCAATTGTTCGTAGATGTTTACAGAATCAGTACTTGGTTGTCGAAAATATAATATGCTGGAGAGCATGAGAAATCTAGGGAGAGTGTGGAAAACTGAATCCATTGATGAAATAGTTGTACAGAATTTTCTAAACAACTTCACCTGATTTATAAAGATTTGCAAAAAAATGGTTCTGTATACAGTTACATATTCATATATTAGTCCATAGTAAATAAACATGTGTAGTAATAGAGCGCTTAAGATGGCATACAACATAAGGAATCTGAAAAGACGATTGAAAACCGTCACAAACAATGAACATGTGGTGGAGATTTTTCCACAATAAAGAGAGGTGCCGATGTTAATATAATACAAAGTAAAGAAAGCAACCAAGCAAACAAATTGGTTACTACTAAGCAACATTTATGTTACTGTCCCAGAGTGTATGTATGTATGAAAAAGAAGAATTGTATAAGGACCGAAGAATTGTATAAGGACCATGTTACACTGTATAAAACATATCCTTGTACCAAAATATGACCTGAAGACCTTACATGAATACTGATGTTTTGTGTTCACTCTTTCATTAACACCAGACACACACACACACACACAAATAATAATTTATACTCGTAGTAAGAGTCTTATCGCATTAGTTCAATATATGTACTTATATGCTATAGCTAATGTGAAATATGTATCATGGTAGTATAGTCGAAGCCGTTTAAAGATACAATCATCATTGCCTTCAAATACATGCTGTGCACCAGAAAGAAAGACAGATGACTCACAGGACCTATGGTATACAATTAATGCACCAACGCCGTTGAAAACTTTGAGCAAATGCATATATAATGTTGTCAGCCATGATGCAGAAGCAGAATACATATGACCAACATAATGAGGGTTTGTTGAAAGAGATGAAAACATGTAGTAAGGTAAAGAAAATATAACTGGTCCAATCTGTGAAAGTAGTCATGCATTTCGACAAAAATCTACTGCATATGTCAGATATATGTATGGTTAATGTAGAATTATTTATGAAGCAGTTTAATAGCCAGGGCTACAACCTTGCCCCCCCCCCCCCAAAAAAAACCCCAACCCAGGCAATGTATCAGGAGCGTGTCCATCATAGCAATAGTATAGTGATCACAATGATTCATCCAAATTTGGTAAACTCCTAGAGTGGCTTTGTAAAAAGAGCTGATCAGTATAGATTACACATATAAGTAGGCTCTGGCTATCACAATTGTATGCATATGGTTGATGACGGTGTCACAGGATCGGGCTTTGGACAGAGTGACTGGTTTGGCTAATGTACATATCACCATTGTAGTGGTACAAATGTGATTAAAAGAAAATAAAGATGCAGATCAAATCAAAAGTGTATCACATGCATGGCATAATCAGCAGAGGCAAACTCTGACCAGAACAATTTTTGCCCACAACACTACAGAAAACATGTTTAGATATACATTGACCATATAATCAAAATGATAGTGACCATACTGTAAGGACATGAGCGATATGTCATGAGCAGAAGTCTCTGCGTTCCAGCATATGTATAAATACGATCACAGCTGAGGCCCACAAAGAAACAGTAGCATGTCCATGCAGGTTGTAAGCTCTGCAGTAGTCAGATACATGATATGTTGTAAACACAATGTAGGATATGTACCGTACCTTCATAACAATGACATCAAAGCCACTAAACAGAAGCAATCATTTGTGCCTCTAAAAGTTGCCAAAAACAAAAACAAACAAACAAACAAACAAACAAACAAAATAGAGTCTTTCATGTAATCATAAGTCTTATTGGTGCTTTAATCAAAGAAGAAGGACATGTTGAGTTCACTTTCAAGGTAACGGGATACAGTGGCTGCTTTGGTCGTCCTAGGATAGCACGGGAAGCGTCCGGAGATTTTCAGTTGAATATATGGCCAGGTCTTCAGGTATGGAATGCTTGATTTGCACTTTATCTCAGCTGCTAGGGCTCTTCATTGTTCCGTGAGATCTTTCTTCAGTGGCCGAATTACGGATGGGAGGTCCAGGGTGATCGAGATCCTATCTGTGTGGTATTTTAGGTTCTTAGCTCCAGTTAACCACCGGTTCCGCGGGTCAAGGTCATTGAAGTGTAAATAGATGCTAGCATCCTTCTGCACTGAACAGTGTTGAGTCTGCATCATTGACTTTAAGATGGTTGCGTGCCAAATCTATGCAGGCGCGTTTGGTCTCACTGACACTTTCACCCGCATCACCTTTGAGACCTTGCACAATTAGGGCCCACTTTCTATCATGGACATCCTTGTCCAGGGATTTTACAATGTTCTGCAATACTTGGTTTAAGATAATTGCCTGGCGGCAGCTACAAGTTGCATGGCAAGTTAAATCATAGAATATAAAAACATCATAAAATCTGTCAACTGCATCGCTCAACAAGGTAAAAAAAAGAGCACATCACTAAATTAGACTGTACGTGCAATGCAGGCAGTAAACGCTGCGAAGACACCGTATAGTTTGGCTATGAAGAGACTGGAAAGGATGTAACAATTGTCTGCCAGAAAGGTTATTTGAACCCTGCTTGATTGACACGTGACTAAAACAGTGTGTGGATGTGCACGTGGTGAAAGTATCTGTAATTTTACATACTGCTCAATTGTTCACAAGTTTGTCACATCATCTAAACAAGGCAGGCTTATGCTCCTCGTTATTGTATCATAGTTCATATTTTCCAACAGGAGTGCATTCATTGAAAATTTTCTTTTATAGTATATAATATATGGTCACTCCTTCAGCGGTCGATAAATAGTTAAATGTGTAAATTGCTCCTTATAGGATTATTAGATGACAACCTAAAGAGACAAACAAAGTAAACGTGTTGTACATTGGACATTGTTATAGAAATATGTATGGTTATTTGTTTTAATTTGGAGAGGCCATTGTATACTTTGTAGGGTCACTGCAGAGCCACTGAGTTGGCCTGTTCTGTGAGTGACTCACTTGCTACTTGTAAACATGTGGAATTAGCTAGAATGGTGACCTACATTCAAATGGGAGATCCAGACAAGTCTTAATGCACTGGGATGTGTGACTAATTGGAAAACTTTGGAATAATGGAGATATTTCTATCTAGATATATATAGCAGATATTTTCCTGACGGGGAGGGGGGGGGAGAGAAAGAATTCTGAAGGATGTGACAAAAGCTGTGTGTTGTCATCCAGCCATTGGGACTGTGAGCCATTGTTTACATTGTACCTGTGGAGTGTGGACAGTGTCTTGAGTGGACTTGTTTATTCAGTGCTACCCATTTACACTTTGTACCTGTGAAGTGTGGACATTGTCTTTAAGTGGATTGGTATATTGTACCACATTGGAACCAAACCGTACGTCTGTGGGATTGGTTCAGCACCACATCTTTCAGTACCACATTGAACACCCAAACCGTACTTTTGTGGGATTTGTAACATATCATTTGGCACCTGTCATAGGACATGGAACTGTGGGATAGTACCTTTGGATAATCTCACCAGAGATTAGGATTTACCTAAGACTGTTTGTTGAAATATCAGTGGAGATCAGTTTACCTACTTTGTACTGATTTTGATTGTTAATATATTGTTATTTGTTAAAATTATATCATTGTCATTCTTTGGTGTGTTGTGCTAATATTCCAAAGGTGGGCATCGTAACAGACACTCTCCACACGTAAGTCGTTTGCAAACAGCAAATGTGAAAGGCTGCTTGTAGGTGTCGTCGCAAATCAGCGAAGGCAGATTCGCTAAACCGCATACTCAATTCACTGGTGTCAACTTAAGTACAGTCTCATTGGCCATGCACTCTGAAGCCTCAAGGCTTACTTGCTTTTTGAGACCTGTATGATTTCCTTTGTTTACCAGATACTTGACCTTATGACTTACTTTTCTTTCATGGCACACCCTTATTTCTACATGCACCTGTATGTAAATTTTATTACTGTAACTTGAAGACCAACAGAATTACAGCCCAGGCATGAAGTGTTGTGAAGTTTTACATAATTGTATCACCATGACCCAGACACTTGACCTAGTGACTTACTTTGGTTTCATGAGACACCTTTAGGTCAATATATATATATATATATATATATTATGTGTGTGTGTGTGTGTGTGTGTGTGTTCGTGTGTATATGTAAAGTTTCATGAAATTAATTTCAACAGTAAAGGAATACAGCCTGGACACGATTTTATGAGGATATGTCACTGTGACTCAGATACTTGATCAGGTGACCTACTTTTGGTACATGACACACTCTTATGTGTAGATGCATTTGTGTGCATAGTTTCATAAATCTAAGTCATATAATAAAGGAATTATAGCCGGGACACGATTTTACAAGAATTTGTCACTTTGACACAGATACTTGACCTAGCAACCTACTTTTGGTACATGACACACCTTTATGTCCCGATGCACCTGTGTGTGAAGTTTAATTATTCTGAGTTGAAGGACAAGTGAATAATAGCCCGGACACGAAATGCAGACGCGCGGACGCACAGACAGACGGGCGCACGGAAAACGGTATTTCTATATGCCCCTCCTCCGGTAGGAGGGGGACATAAAAACACCAAACCAAAGAAGGACAGAGGTACTTTTATGATTGTAAGATTATAACAATAATAAGTAGGTTGCGATTTTATTACGAATCTCGAACCACCTTACTAATATTATTTGTTGGTGGTCACGTGTTTGTGAATCTAAACTTATGCATGATTTGACTGGAATATGTATTACGTTTGTTTCTCAGTCGTAACGATAAATGTTTATCTGCCTAATAGTCATGCCTCAGTGGGAGGTAAAGGACCAGCACACGTTATTGCGGTAAGCTTTTGTCCCTCAGTCGTGCTGAAAGTAACCTCTGGACAACACAAGTATGAAGCAATACTAATTTGCATGTATGTATAATAAGTAAGTAAGTAAGTAAGTAAGTAAGTAAATATTTTATTGACATACAGGAGGTCATGACTGACCTATGTGTCATACAAACAGTACAATTTCACACAAATACTATCATAGAACATATCTAGGTGGCCAGTGACCCATTCAGTCTCATCTGGCCACTGTACACACTACACATGAACTAAAAAAAAAAAAAGTAGTATATGTAAACCTAGGCTGCCAGGGACCTTTCAGGCCCGTTCAGCCTCACCTGGTCAATATACAGCCTCTGCACAGGCGCTACATTTCTAACCTAGGCCTAATAGCTAGCACCACTAAAAAATGAAAAGGCAATCTGGTCCAACCTTGTTGGTTTACTGCAGTGCCAGTGTATAGCAGCTAAGGCTATAATTAAACCTCGTGTACTATGGAGGTGAATTTTCCTATGGCGGAGCTCTGCCCAAGAAAAGGGTATTTAAAATGATTCTAGATTGCCTGAGGTGGAGGAAAAATTAGTAAATACAGATTTCCACTTAAGATGCTTTGTATAATCTGTGTCTACACACGGTTCCACATACAAAATCCATCTTTGAGTCAGAGAAAGTTAGGCTGACAAAAATTATAAGGAGTTTGAAACTCCGGTATAGTGTGTGTGTGTGTGTGTGTGTGTGCGCGCGCAGATGGTATCTCCACCTATGGGAATTTTACAAACTAGAACACATTCCACCTACACCTACACATAACTGCATTCAATATCCCAGAAAGCTATGGTCCACAAGGCTAGCGCCTGCGAGTGGTGGCGTATATGCCTAAGCCATTGAATCACCAAAAGCATATATATGTATTCACATTGATATGTACACACACACACACACACACACACACACACACACACACACACACACACACACACACGCACGCACACACACACACATATATTATATATATATATATATATAGAGAGAGAGAGAGAGAGAGAGAGAGAGAGAGAGAGAGAGAGATAGGTGTGTGTGTATCTGTGTGCGTGTCTGTGTGTGTGTGTGTGTGCGTGTGTTAATTTGGCTGACACTGACACACTAGCGCACGCAGACTTGACATATACGCTTATGGGTTTGATGATCATTTATAATGTTGGACATTCTGGCCAGAACAGAAGTTCATGACAAACAAGAATATTTCCACAGCTGGCACCATGATACGTATAGGCTTTTATCATCAGTACTTCTATGGATAAATGGGTCATGCAAGTTAAGTTTGGATGCAGCCTGAGATTGGTATAAAAATGCAAATTGCCAACAATTTGTGGAACTTTTATATAATACGCTGTCTTAATCCTACACCAAATGTTAAAAGGTACCCTTTCATAATCCTGTAATGTATTGAAAGGAGTGCTTGGTGCATCCTAATTGTTAGCCCTATCTTAATCCAGGTGTGTACATTTTGGGGGCCTTTTCCAATCCTGGGTGCAACGGAAATGGGGTCTATCCCGCGGCACATACCCAGTGCAATCCTACATAGAAGTACCCCCCCCCCCCGCGGGCTTGGAGCCCTGTGTATATCTAAATCTTTCCTGGATGACCCTTCATGCTTAACCCAGATTATGAATTCTATCAGAAAATATGGTCAAAACTGAGTTTTTTAAGCAAGTGTTTCTATGGCACTAGGCCATTTATTTGCACAAGAAGAACCGCACATAATATTATAGAATGAATTCTAAAAATTAAGTAAAAACTGAGTGACCGTAACAAACCTCGCCTTGTTGTATGCAACAAGAAAACCAAACTACATATGCAACAAATACATCCCACAATGATATAAAATGTCGTATCTATTTTCATCAGTGGATGAAGGTTCAGTCGATGCAAAAAGAAAATGCTGTGACAATGGCGCGTTCCCAAACAAGTCCGGCCGTTCTCAGAGGGGTATGGATAAAGTGATGTGACTTTGAGCCTGGGTAGCATGTTTCCTTTTAATGCTATCAGCATCGTCCTCGGAACGTTCACTGAGGAAGCCTAAAACACCCAGAGAATGCTATGTCATAAGACCTCTGCCTAAAGACCTCTGCCATGAGACCTTCAGTTTCAAATCTTGAGGAATGCACAATGGCTCTTCAGGCGGAGGTATCCTTCGTGGAGGTTTGGGGAACTTGCACAAACTAGGCACTACAGAATGTGGATAGAGCGCGTGAAGCCATGCAATTTCCACTCACTGCACACTTCATGTACCCCTTGGTCACAGCATGAACATTTCTTCTGACAGTTTCCAGCTGTAGTACATGTGAGGTATTCCAACCGATCATATGAACCTAGCAATTCTTACTTCGTGGGGATACCATCCCCAGCAAACCGTTTTGCAACCCCACGCCCACCCACACACCCACCCCCATCGCCTGTGAACTTTCGTGTTATGGGCCAAAACGATCATAACAATGCACTTGATCTAAAGATTTTCAAATCTGTTAACTGAAATGTAAAAACAAACTATTTCATATGACATTGGACTATTGGTTTATCACATCACAGGAAAGCTTCCTAGTGCAGATTCATTCTTTGAAGCTCAAAAAAACCATGCCAAGAACGAAGGTGCAACTTAATGATAATCCACATTATACACAATTGTTATGGAAACGAATTGAGAAAAGGGAAACTTTAACCCGAAATATTGACGTATCAAAAATATTTTTCTTTACATTTGACATAGAGAGGGTCGCAAGTCGATTCGAAATTTGTCTGTACGAAAGGTCTGTTAAAAACAAAATCAATAGCTTGAAAATAATTTACAACCACCAGCGTTACTGCTGGAGTCCAGTAAAGATAGAAACCTGTAGAATAAGACCATGGCCATGTTACCTATTGATTAAAAACTTTCACAAATTTATAGCAGAACAATAACAAAAAAAAAAAAAAAAAGGGGGCCTCCGAGTATTCGAAGGCTTAAACCATTTGACAACTCAGGCAAAACCAAAACATGACAGTTGCTACTGTAAGATATTATCTTGTGGCGAGATGACGGTCTGCGCCTAAAAATGTTATGCTGCGTAATTGTATCCGACATATTATATGACAACACCAGCAGCCAGACAATACAGATTTTTTTTATTTATCATGCCCTACAAGGTCCTCAAAGCGTTAATTCTCATACGGTTCCCATATGTGGAAATCAAATTTTAAAAAAACCCACTTAATTGAATATCCTGATAATGAAGAGAAGCTATAGAGGAGACTGGGGAGAAGTGGGATACTACGAAAGGAAAGAAATTTTTGGTCTTACTATTCAACAGATCAACTTGATGTGGTGGTAATATATCCAAAAGGAAGTTGGAAAACTTTACTATGAAACAAACTACTTTCATACCACCTTGTACGCAAAAAATAAATATATGTATGCATGTATGTATGTATGTATATATATATATATATATATATATATATATATATATATATATATATATATATGTATGTATGTATGTGTGTGTGTGTGTGTGTGTGTGTATAACTGTGGAGCATAAAACGAAAAAGACAAATTTCGGGGAGAAATAGGACACCCACGGGGCAAAGTGGGGCAAACGCGTGAGAGAACTGCAACAACTACATAACCAGAAATTTTCTCTAAAAATTCTGCACGAGTTCACTACAAGGGGACAACTGGGACGGTAATGGTGAGAGCCTGGACAGACTGTCCCACTTCACTCCATGGACAACTTTATTTATATTATGGTGGATAACTCCCCCATCTACTTCAAACTTCCTGACAACTGTTCTGGCTGTAGATGGTTGTGGTTACATATCTGCTAATACCAAAATAATAAACTTCTTAATCTATAAATCAAGAAAGACAAAATAAAAAAATACATGACGAGAAGCTAAACAAATCTTTTAGGGGGGATAAAAAAAAAGGAAAACATGTTTCGATGCAGATAATTTTATTGCCGATTTGCACAATACGCTGGCAGTTAATCAGGCTGTTAAATCAATAGATGCTGAGGTGGCTTGACCAGCATGGAGACAAATATTCAATGCTGTGTGTCAAGTACATGCACCTCTTAGAAATATTCGCCTAAGGGATCACATGAATCCCTGGTTAACTGCGGATTTTCTCAAAAGAATATACCACAGGGAATTTATCCAAGGGAAAGCTATTTTATACATTGATCTAGAATAATGGACAGAATACCGTAAAATTCGTAACGAGTTAACCTCTGACATTAGAAAAGCAAAGCAAAAATTTTACTATGATTCAGTTACAAAAGCAAGTAACCAGAGAGAGATGTGGACATGTTTGAAACACTTGATCCCATCGAAAAACAAGATAATTTTATACCTCAAAATTTGACGGCGGATGACTGTAATAAATATTTTATCAATATTGGAGCAGAACTGTCTTCCAAACTTGAAGCAAACACTCCACTTCCCAGCGTTACGGAGTGCACTCTCCACAGCTACCATATGTTCACTCGCAATTACGTTTACTGGCTGAGAGAAGATATTTGGATGTGCTTCAGATGGACAGTAAACTTTTATACTTGGCCTCAGATTAAATCACCCCTACCTTAACATACATATTTAATTTGTCCTTAGCGACTGGTGTAGTTCCTGTGGACTGGAAAGTCGCACGGGTTACACCTATTTGTGTGCATAAGGGATCCCGCGACGATTATTATTCTTATCGTCATATCTCTGTATTATCCCATATAAGTAGGATTGTGGACAAATACGTTCAATCTGGTTATTTCCAATTCTTAACTGCAAATAATTTAATCACACCTGATCAATCCGCCTTTCTGAAATATTCCACACAAACAGCTCTAATCAATGGTTGATGAGTGACTACATTCTATTGATAAAGGCACTCTCACTGTAGCTGTGTTTTTAGACCTATAGAAGTACTCTGATGCAATTGATCATACCATACTTGTACATAAATTTAAAAAGCTTTGGTAATCTGATATTGAACATGCGTGGTTTAAGTCATATCTAAGCAATCGTTCTCAAGCCATCTCCTGCAACAGTTGACTTTCTCAAGTGCAAAATGTAAAGCTCGGTGTCCGTCAAGGTTCGTCTCTCGGACCTACCATTTTCTTAATCTACATAAATGATTTCCCTTCAGCATCGAAATATTGTAAATGTCGCTTGTTTGCTGACGATGCGACTATTTATTGTTCTAAGCAGTCTCTTAAAGAGGCAAAGGTGCACTTGCAGTCAGATCTGGCAGATGCATCTGACTGGCTCTCGGAAAACAACTAACCTTAAACATTCCAAAGTCTGGTGTAATGGCTATCAGGCATCGCAAACACATTGGTGATGACCAGACTCCAGTGATTGTCATGAACGAAAATTTGTCTGCCGAAACTACTGTATAACTTTCAGGCGTTGTTGTCAACTCAAATCGCACCTGGTGTTCTCACATAAATCACGTTGTTTCCAAAGTGAGTCCAAGAATAGGATTGTTGAGCCGATTTAGGTTCTCCCTCCCTTCAAATTTATTGAACGTGGTCTGTAACAGTATCATATTAGCATATTTTGACTAATGTGATACGGTTTGGGGAAAGTGCTGTCAAAAATATAAGAATGTATTGCAACGACTGCAAAATCGATGTGCACGTATCGTCAGTGGAAACTTGATTGTACAGTTAGCCCAACGGTTCTAATAAGGCAACTGGGATTGCAACATTTGGAAACACGACGAAATTTTCATTTACCATCTTTGACCTATAAATGTCTAAATTCGCAAGGTCCAGAGTATTTGGCAAATAAACTTAATTACTGCAGTGAAACTCTTGAGCGAAGTACCAGGAGTTGGTCAGATAAAAAATATGTACACCCACCCCGCACCGAACAGTTCAAGTAGTCTGTAGCGTATAGTGGTACCAAGTCTTGGAACATGCTGCCAACTGTGACTCTGTCATCCGGAACCTTAGCGATATTTAAAAGCAGATACCAAAAACATTTTTTAAAATTCCCGGTATTAACATGAGGTCATTGCTTTTAATTACCTCTGTTTCCAGTTATTCCCATGTTAATCTCGATAACGATTTTTGTTTTTGTTTTTTGCATGATTTTATTTTGTCTACTTACTGTGATTGCATTATTATGATTGTACTTTGTCAGCTGTGTAACTTTTTATTGATGCAACTGGGCCCCAAGTAAGAACAGCCTTCGCTGATTGGGCTACCCAGTTTAAATTGATTTGAATAAATAAATAAATAAATTAAAAATATGGTGGGTGTCCCAGTTTCCCCCTGTCCCAGATCCCCCAGTCTCCCCTACCAGTCCACAAGACATCTTATATTCGGGGAATAATGCTCATGTTGAATAATCAGACAAAAATATCGGGGTAACCATAGACTCGATGCATATGTTAAAAACTCCTCAGTCAGAATTATTCGGGAGTATGTAAAATTTAGGAACGTGGACAGTAAACTTACAAAGTATGGGTGACAATCGGTTTGAAAAGGCAAGAATTAGGATATACAACTTGGGAGTCCACTTGAATGAGCGTTGTTAGGTCTATGCTCATTGACGATCACGTGGTGATCGTTTAAATGGCTTTACACATATCACTTTTGTCTACTGTAGTAGATGAAGATCTGTCAGCAAACAGGCCTTCCTCCTTTCCAGTTTCCTTCCTGCTTTCACCATACACCTGTTTTGTTGTAACGCGTCCTTCTGCGGCATATCCGTAGGCGATGGTGGTCTTCGCTCATGCAGCCCCTCAATTTCTGACCCTAGATCTTTCTCCATTAAGGTCAGACCTGTATGGGCCACGGGAGTGGTTGGGGATGGACACGGCACCAATGTCTGAGATCTCTCTCGCATTTCATCATCCAAAGAAACTCCCAGATTCAACTTTGATGAATTTGAGAGATTAAGTATCTGTGTCTCCTTTTCTGTTATATCCGGCAATATAGAGGACTCCACCTGTTCCTTCAACGAACTAGCAAATGCTTCCCCTTGGATATTCAATCCGCGACTGGTGCCTTTGCTACTGAAGTCATCCTCTGGCAACGTAGAATTCCCATTGACATGATTTTTGGCATGACATTGCTTTTTACAACTGTTGTCGGAAAGCATCAGAGCATGTAATGAATGGCATAGTGACTTTTGATGGTGCTCATACTTTGTCCTCGTTTTGATCAATTTTGAGCGTTTTGAGTCCAATGGGACTGTTATACTGTTGCATTCTAGACTAGAAGAGAAGTCTTTATTTGAATATATTGTTCTGGTTTGTTGCAACCTGTACAATCTCATCATCTCTGAATGAGTGTTGTTTTGTCGTTTAATTTTTTCCGTGCGCTTTGCTGGTCCATTAGACAATCTAGACGTTTTAGCAAGTTTCTGTGCCGAGGTACCCGGAGACTTTCCTGCATTTTCAGTGCTTACGCTTGATACCCAACCACCATCAATTTTCAGATCGATGTGAATTTTAGACTTTTTCTGCACGCCAGTTTTTTCTGACAAATACCCCGATGAAGAAAAGCGAGAATTAAGAACAACTTTTTGTTGCTGAATGTGGAAAGTGATCAATGGATTTTCGAAACTAATAGAATGTCTGGTAGAACCACGTGGACATGGTGGAGTCGGGGCTCGGTAATATTTGGACGTCTCCGAAAAATCAAAGCTTCTCGCTGCCGTGGGCGCAAACCTGACCTTACGAGCATGTGCATGTATATCTGGTGAGCAATCGTAACCTGTCTTTACATGATCTCTAGATGTATGCCTTGTACTGTTGGCCGTAACTCTACTCTGGCGAGAAATTGCAGGTTTGCTCTGTACGGGAATAAAATTTACTAAACACGATTTGACGTTAGATTTGGAAGGTTGTATGGTTTTGCCGCCAAGTGGCACTTTCTTCTGTTTGCGTGGCCCAGTATGATCAGGAACATTCCACACGACATGCCGCTTGTTGTTATGTTTTTCCACGTTGCTCTGAATATTTGGGCTGTCTGACCAGCTCTCAGCACATTGGAACGAGTACTCATTTGGTAGTGTTTCAGACGTTGAGCTATCCGTTGAAAACGAGACAATAGGGACTCTTGTATTGCTAGTGCACAGCTGATTCTGCATCTGTGTAAAAGACCTACTGAGTGAAGATGCTCTCATCTTTGCTTTTTGGTCCATTTCCTCCAGTTTCCTTGAACGCAAGGAGGATGCTGATATCGTCGCCATATCTTCAATGTCTGCGGTGTTTGACAGCTCCATTTGACATTGCACAACCGCAGACGAGTCAGGGTTCTCTTTGCTTGAGATATTGCCTGGTGCCCTCTGTTGTTCTTCAACAAGCAGTTGTTTGGTCCCTGCCATTATATTTGTGTTTTCAGACTCTGTTAAACCTTGCTTCTCATCCCTGTTAGATGGTTTCTGTAATTTATCGACTGGGAGAGAACCTGAAACTTGATTTTGGGTAGATTTCTCCATATTTGTTTGTTTCTTGCCCAGTGGGGTAAATCCACTGACTAAATAATTTATTTTCCCCTGGATAATTTTTACTTTTTCATTTACCAGCCTTTTCAAGCTGTTCGCGATCCTTGTGATGTCAGTAGGAGTTGTACATCCCCCTGCCGGCTGTGAAAGCTGTACATGTAAATCTGCCCTGTATTGTTGTGCCGGCATTGTTGCGTGGTGGTGGCAGAGGATTACCCATACCAAACAAGGTTCATTCACTCACACACGCACACACAGATTAATCTGTGTCGCATATGGTAATCGTAGAAATTCGGGTGGAAGGAAAGCGAGCCTCTGCTCTGAACTAATATCCTGATTTCCAGGGTTCTACGTTGCAATACTTCGTCATCTTCGAATGTTCATCTTGACGCAATAAATATGTGTTCCAATCCTGACTGATCGATATGCTGGAAATGAGACATAAGCAAGAAGTAAAACATAAAGACTTAAGCATTATCAAATATATGTACACCGTTAAGCTATATGATAGATGGGTTGTATGTTTTCCTTCACATACAATTAATTACAAACGTAGTTGATAGAATAAAAAGAAATATTTCCTATGCCACAGACGAGCTCATACACAGTAGACTAAGACTTCACGCAATTTGGAAACCGTTATAATTTGTATGGCTTTACGAAAACTGCTGTGCTTCGACGCGGTGTCCATGCAAACGTAACTTGAATCTGCATTATTCCAATCTTGGTCTATTCTTTTTTAGCCTTCTTTATATTCGCTCAAACATTACATTGCTAGCATGCCGTCTCCAAATATTCAAATATATACAAATAAACTAGGGTAGATGTAAGCCTAGATAATTACATGGTGGAAGCAGATCAGGATGCAGATGGCCTGATCTCGGGTTCCACAATGCGGATTCAATGGTTAATGAGCCAGTTACATAACGCACAGGATGTAGGCACACTCACTATACTTGTGTTTATTCTACTATTTTTATCTAAAGATATATAATGTAAGTCTCCATGTAATAATCATACGATAAACCACGGACAAACAAAAACGGTAATTCGGTAAACATTGCATGGTTTCACACAAAACGGTTCTCATGTTCGGGTGCCCAGTATAGCGCATCTGTTGTAACTATTTCTTCCGCCAGACGATCTGACTGAATAAGCTCTTTGACTGCATCCTCTTTGATTTCATTGTGTGGCTTATGTTCCCAAACTGCATCTACGCTGTAGAAGGTCTCTGTTTACATACACACATACATACACACATACAAACACACACACACACACACACACACACACACACACATAATACATAATTACACACACACACACACATATATATATATATATATATATATATGTATATGTGTGTGTGTGTGTGTGTGTGTGTGTACAAACAATAAAAGGGAAATACAGGATGAAGAATTGGTGGTGCTTATGAGGACGAGCCAAACAGTTTTCGAATTTGATGTGATGTATGATTACACCGGAAGACGATTGGGTGTGGGAAGTAGTTCACTGAAACTAGCAAATATGGCATGATGCATTCATTTTTCATCTTTATGACAACTTGACAACTTTTGATTTAAACATAATCATTTATTTTGAATGGTCAAATAGTACAAGAAGTACTAATCAAGAGACTCTCCAGCGCAGAACGACTCACAGCATATATACAAAACGCACAGTAGAGTACAACAAATAAGACAATAGGACACTACGATAACGGGCGGGAATTAATAAAATACTCAACCATTGAATAAATGTAAGAACCAGATACTTAATCGCTATGGATATAAGCTACGCGTTAAAACTACGCACTCCTGCTATTATATATCAAAGTATGTAAGATAATGTGACCAGCAGCTGATGACAAACAATATATAGATAATTTGGTCATGGCAAGCCATTTCGGTTTCCGAAATGTTGTAGGATTGATATGTTTACAAAGTATTTGTTTGTTTGTTTGGGGTATGGCGGTTTGTTTTCCTTTCCTTTCTGTCTTTGTTTTTGTTATTATATATATATATATATATATATATATATATATATATATATATATATAAAATACAGTGTACTTTAGTACGAATAAAGATATATATTAATTTATCAAATACGTTTAATAAGCACGCGAGTATGTTTGTATGGCACTGATCCACCATATATTTCTAACGCAAGTCATTAAATATACACGGATGCTTATTTTGTTCAACGCGTACGACCCCCCCCCCCAAAAAAAAATACAGGCGTGCTTATTTTGTTGAACACGTGTGAAATAAATAAGTCCGCGACCTTAAGCTAATGCTCGAGTTTATGGCGCAGTACGTCCCTGAAAATGTAAAGTGAACGCGTAAAATAAAATAAAATAAGTACCAGTGTTATTATTTATCCCATGCTTTGAACAAAAAATACAGGTGTGTCTAATAACACAAACATCATATTTAAAGCAATGGACCCCCACCAAATTAACATTATACTTACAGTTAATACAAGAGTGTTTTGTCATGAAAGGGGTATGAAAAACTTACTTACTTTGATTCAGGGTTGGTCCAAGGGAGGTATATTACGGCCCCACATCTCAGCTTCAGCGCGGTACCGAAGCAAGCATTTACACAACCTCCATCATGGTGTGGAAATTTATTGTTCCATCTTATTCAATTCTGATCCCTTGCTAACATTTATACAATCTCCGCGGATAATATTCCTTTGAATATTAGCAATAGCTTGTGAGTTTCATAAACCTCAATTTACAAATGTAACATATGGTTCCGTTTCCATTGTCCAAGAGAATATTTTACCTGCAGTCTTAGTAGAGTGTCACGCCTTTCTGAGCCCCGAATGCAAATTGACAGGATTTAAAAATTCGCAGCACGCAACCGCACCAGTAACAGAAACAATAATGAGGCCGAGCACAGCCGCCACGCATAGGGGAAGACGCCTATCTCCTAACATGTCGAATCCCTTTGTGATGGCGGTAATCTGCGCATATCGATCTCATTCTCGGCGATACGCCCTTCTCTGTCTTGTATTCTACTTTCGTACACGTAGTTCAGATGTTGCTCACTGATGATGTATCTCATTACAAACGCAACTACACTTATTTGTAGGTTATAATAGCATGTGTGCCAGTAGAGACTCCGCAATATCAGATTATGAGCCACCAAGAGTACGAGCGGGTTCTTGTGTCAAATGGAATCAGAAGCCACTTTGCACGAAGCGCGGTTTGTTTTTCACTCTGACACAAGAAACAGTGACTTGGTGGGGCGTCTCTTTAAACTACGTTGTTTGCACTTGGCTTTGGGAAAGTAACATTTTAGAAACCGCACTAAACTATAATTTCTAACCTTGGTGCTCCTGATTTAACTGGCATGCATTAGCAGTTCGATGAACACAAAGGGATCGCTGTGGCTATCCCCCCTCCCCCTCGTGTCAACGTGACAACATCTGAAATGTCAAAATGCAGCTTCCGCAAATAGTTCCAAAGACAAAAGAAAAGAAGCTGCGGTTAAACTGAAAGAATTGAATAAACCAGTAGAAGAAACAGTAGAGGCATGGTATAAAAGACATGAAAGTATACATATTTGTGGGAGGGCAGAACCCAGAATTGCCTGTGATAAACAAATGTAATCCGTCCGATTATCATCTGAAATAAGACGACTGTGACCAAAGAGTTCAGAAATAGCCGTTCATATAATTTGCAGGTAATGACGACAAAAGAAGTACTTACGAACCAGACATATAAATATATGTATTTGTGTGTGTGTGTGTGTGTGTTTGTGTGTGTGTGTGCGTGCGTGTATGCAAGTATGTATGTATGTATGTATGTATGTATGTATGTATGTATGTAAACAGAAAATAAAGAAGCCCAAATAATTCTTTTGTCTGGTGAAACACGCTCCCGGGATTCAAATCCATTTTCAAACTTCACACTTATTGACAACTTCGTACAATTTAAATATGTGGTGTTCTGTCGTCAACGTAAGTCCTTGTATTATACGTATATATATATATATATATATATATATATATAGCTGGTCATGAAAGTGACCGACATGATAACAACAATCAAAGACACAACGCCGTGCGTTGGTCAGGTATCATTGGTACAGAACAGGTCGCACATTTTCTGCGGAAAGAGTGAGAAAGCTTTCTTGGCTGCATAAATCTTTGCGGCCAGCGTTCCTTACGCAACAGAGACAGGAAATGAGCGATTTAGGTACGGCTTTGTCATAAGCATTGATTTGAACTATTTATATAAGAGTTATATTGACATGTGATGTTAATGGCAAGCCCAACAGATATGGTTACAAATTTTATCAAACATTTGACATATCAGTGTAAAACGACCCCACGGCATGTTGCAAATTATAAATTACACAAAGAGATAAATTGAAAAAATTATGTTCAGTAAGCACTTGGAATAAGAAGGCTAAATAGGCAATTACTACCGTGCGTCCTTGACCGTCGTTTCTAAATGCGTTCAGAGCCATATTGGTAGCAATATAGACTATGTCTTCATCATGTTAGTTATATTTCCTGTGTTCTGTCTTCCAAATACCAACGGTAACTAAGTTGACCCATATTTATATGCATTCATTTACCATTCTTACAGAACTAAAAGAATTTATTAAATCATGTCTTGCTCAAATCACCATAAATTTATTTATATATTACGCCGATATGATTGTCCAAACAAATCGATAACATTGGGATGTGATTACAGAATAACCCCCTCATGCTTCATTGTTACTGCTATTCATATACATGACGCGCAACAGATATCTGTTCAGATAGATCTCTGTGTGGGAGATTAACGCTCTTTACGCGCCAGATGGTAGCCATAATTATATCGGCTTTTTTCATTGTATATTGGCTTATTTTGCCCCCTTCACGCAAACGTTTGGACAAGAATAGACCTTGGGATGTGTTGGCCGCTCATCGCCTGGCTCGCCTTAATGAAAGCTGTAGATCAGGGGTATGCTATTCTGACAGGGCCGCTCTGTAATTCTCGCGCAAATTGTTCGTCATCAACAGTAAGATCAATAAAAATCAATGAAACAGACGATATTCAACTTCAGTCGATTTTGGTTGGTTTGACAGAGAGGATGGTGCAGCGCTGCTGGGGAGAAGCAAGTTAAAGACACTTATAGTCTGTTTCAATAACAAGATCAAATTCTTTATACATTTTGTATAACTTTATATATCCTCCAAAAGCAAGCCTCGATTTCATAAAAAAGAGCCACGAAGCGCAAGCCAGGTGTCCTTAAACGTATATTCAAACGCAGCCAACCATTACGATGAGTTGCATCGATTGGCTGATTTCCGGGCTGACCTTAACTTTTGACCACACCTCAGAAAAAAAAGGCAAGTCTCTTTCGCAGGCGAGTTCCCTCCAAAACTGTCTAGAAATCTTGTTCATACAATACTTTTTATGAGTATGCTATGTGCAAAGGGTCACACATGTTCTCGCAGAGAGAGAGAGAGAGAGAGAGAGAGACAGACAGACAGACAGACAGAGAGAGAGAGAGAGAGAGAGAGAGAGAGAGAGAGAGAGAAAGAGAGAGAGAATCTACCTTGTTCCAAAGGTATTACGAAAAATAGGTAAACTGGGAGATGTCTTGTCATTCTCTCATAGTCCACAAACAGTCACGACACGGTGGCATTATGGAATTATCATGTGCCATTCGTGTCAACTATGAAATAAATACTACTTTTTCGTCAACTCACCGCAATTAATACATATATATATATATATATATATATATATATATATATATATATATATATATATATAAGTGCTCAGTGATTTTATGAATGTGCCATTATTGGCACATGTAAAGGAAATATTCATTTTGGATATAAATTAAACATTCTATGTAAAATAATTTTATGATCATCACAACATGTTTGTTCATGTGAAAAAATCCCCCCAAAATAAACAAAGTAAAGTCCTGATTGAGGGTAAACCGAAACCATATTTTGCAATTTTTTCACATACTATATTTTCTACATCGGAAAAATTAACACAAAACAAACATTTGAAAAGCAATATATATTTTGAAAACGACATTATGAAGTAAATTTCAAATCTGAAAAAAAAAAGAGTTTCATGACATAATTGTTGAATGACCAACAACGCACAGTCGTGCGTAAAATGTGAAGTTGTATGGAACTTGCTGCCAAAAAATGCTTGATTTATCGTCTATAATTAAAATATTGGGAAATGATCACTGATGCCACGTTCTATTGCAACCCCACAACCATATTTTGGTTTCAGCAATTTCCAATTCGCCTTGCCATTTTAAAAATGTTCAGGGGGCATAACCAACCCATCCCTGTTCCTCCCCCACTGGCCTCGTGCGGGTCACTCGCCAATGATCCAGACCGAAAAATTGAAACGTGTATGGCAAGCCAACAGGGCCATAACGCATTGGTCTTACGCGTTGCCGAGCCTCCACTACGCGTAGTCGAGCCAACCAATCAGATTTCAGTCTCCACTACGCGTTGCCGAGAATATGTTTTCCACTACGCGTAGTCGACCTTCGGCTACGCGTAGTGGAGCAACTTATGGCACCTTTTGGCTGAAGAAAAGCAAACCAATCATTTTCGTCCTTACAATCATTACTGATATTAAAACATTAATTTCTCAACGCGTAGTTGAACAAGTCTAATACAGTTTACAAGAGCATCAGTGATTGGATAGTTTGGCTACACGCTATGGGAGGCATAGTTTCTCCACTACGCGTCGCCGAGGCTCGGCGACGCGTTCTAGAAGAACATTTTCTCGGCAACGCGTAGTGGAGACTGTATTCTTATTGGTTAGCTCGACTACGCGTTGCCGAGCCTCGACAACGTGTAATTGAGGCTAGGCTACGCGTAAGACCTATGCGTTACGGCCCTGTTGGCTTGCCATTAACGTGTCGTTGTACAGAAGAAAGTTAATAAAAGAATATTAGGTTATATTAGGTTTTCTCACCTAGAAATATTTACATGTAATTAGTTGTGAACATTGTTGGGATAGGAATGGCACTAAATTTTATTCTCGCCATGAAAAAACATTCCAAATATGACACTCCAACAGGACAGCGGACGTGACACGACAGGTGGTGCCGCGCATTCGTCGCGCTGGTAGACATCAAGAACACTATCGCATCAGACGTTTTTGTCAAAAGTGGTATTTATTTATTTATTTATTTATTTATTTATTTATTTATTTATTTATTTATTTATTTATTCATTTATTTATTTATTTATTTATTTAATTAATTAGTTATTTATATGTTGATATATCAAATATTTTTTCAGTATAAGTAAAGTTATGCAATTTTTTGCAGATAGATTTATTGTGAAAATAAACATGAATGTAATAATTGAACATTCTTTTCCTGGCCGGCATAGCCTGCACAAACGTTGGGTTGGACTCATTTGACTTTGGCTTATTCGACAATGTCACATATTAAATTGATGTACGTGTTTTAACAAGTACCATTGTGATGATGTCCTTTAACTGCTTCAACAAGGTCTGTGAAATGGTACCAAACAGCCACGACTACCTCTGAGAAGTTCAACGGGCGACGGAGTGATTGCGCGGACTCATGGCTAAATACCAGGTAAATGTCTTGGGACATTAAGATGGACAGAATTGATATACGAATGACAGGAAACCGGAATTCGACGTCGAAGCTGTGCCAAAATATAGGCATAAAATACGTATATATTTATAATTAGATCATCCAGATTGTACAGATTTCAGACCAAAGGCACGGAAATATAAAAACAAGGCTTGACTGCAAATGTGATCCTTGGGTTGAAATTGGAATTTTCCACGGTGTGGGAGGTTTTGTGGAAATGATATCAAAGGTCACCTTTGCATCAGATCGTTTAGCATATTGCAGATCTTTACCTGACCACTCATTTTCATATAAATAGTGATATATTTCTACATGATAGAAAAGTATTTTAGGATAATATAGTGCCCACTTGTACACTCAATAGCAAACGCACCATTTTGGTCTGCTCCAAAGATAGTGGCCATGCAGAAACATAGTTAGCCAAATGGGGATACATGTGATTAGATTTGGGGTTATTTTGGAAATATTTTCGTGGACCCTTTGCATCTATTGTTTTGAAATGAATCCACATAAAACTGTTTTCGTTGGCATAAAGTTTGTAAGGTTAAATACTATCTGGCAGTATTGTATAATATGGTCCTTCAACTGAAAGTCTGAAATAACCCCATCCCATCTTTAAACTGTAGTTACAGTTTTTATGACGTTTTCGAAGACTAGTACGTAGGACACTGGCGACAATCCCAATTTAAATATCTATTCTAGACCGGGTTTTTTTTAAAGGGGACGTTGTCTAGTTCAAGCGACATATGGGATGTCAAGTGTAAAAACATTGATTTCGTGCACGAAATCGTCATACTTATCATTTTTGTGGACGGAATCACAAAAGGATCCACATGATTGTTTGTAAGAGTAAATTACAAAATCGAAGTCCCTCTACGAAATTAAACTACTCTTACGATTTTGTGGAGATATGTCAGAAAAAAATCACAAAATTGAAAGTACTTCATAAAATCCAAACAGCCTGCTGAATTCTGTGCACGACATTGTAATAGTTTGTCAATTTTATGCAGAAAATCTATCTTATGAATTTCGTGCACTTGAGTGTTTGTTGTGACAGAATTGTTAAAGATAATGTTTTTGTCCACAACGTCGTTTAGTTTATTTATTCTGTCCAGAAAATCCTTAAATTTACCAATTTCGTCCGCGGAATTGGGTAAGGTTTTGAATTTCGTGCAAATGTTGTGCAAAAATCGAAAAACATATCACTTAATCCATAGGTTATCGAATGTTGTGCATGAAATTGGAAAAAAAATCACAAAATCCATAGCTTACTCGATTTCGTGCACACAATTGTATAACATTTTGTACACGGAAATCTATGGATAATATAATTCTGTCAACAGAATCCCCATTTTCTCAATTCCCTACACGAAATCACATAAAGTACCTCAGTTTTGTCCACAAAATTCTAAAACACACGGAACTGAAAAACTTCATCAATTTTGTCCAGAAATCGATAAATGTGACGTTTTGAACCCTAGCGTGCCAAGTGTAACAGCTTAAAATTTCGTACTATCAGCGACCCTTGACGACGTTATCAGATGCTAAGAAACCTCGCACATGCGTTTGTGTTTTAATTTTGACCATTTGCAGTGCTGAAAACATTAAATGGGTAAAAGGCCTAGTAGAAAAAAATAATAGACTGAACATAAAATTTGGACAAAACCGACAACAAACAGGCAGTATTTCCTTTAATATTGGGCAGTCTGCAATGTTACGCTAACAGTCTGCTGTCCATTCATTTTATGTTTAGTCTATTATTTTTTCAATCCACAGCTAGTTGAATTGAATCGAGGAGACCGATGCCCTCTACCAGGCATTACAGAAACTCCCAAAAATGATCCGATAACGATTCTGTCGCTTCATACGATTTCGAAAATTGTCAGAGTTTACAGATTTCGTCCACTAAACAAATTAAAATAGCCACAAAATTGATATTACACTTGGCATAGATGTGTTAATCTTAATATTTGGAATAGCAGATGTACTACACACAGATTTTTAAATGCCAAAAAATCGCATTCAGAAACGTGTCTTCCAAGAAAACCCATAAAGAATGAAAGGTTAGTGCACTGAGTTTGCCACATACATTGTTCAAAAGAACAAAAGTTTGCCATTAAAAAAACATTACATTATTCATAGCCCTACAGGAAAACTCTATAGAAAATATATTTTCCAGTAAATATCAGGGACGTAACATTTTTAGGTATTGCTCACACTGGAAGAGTCTCATGATACATTACATTCATAAGACAAATTAACCTTCCCTTAATATTAATCGCACATGTATTTTGGAAACTACCTCTTCAAAATATCCAATTGGGACTAACCCGTGGACCGGCTGCCATTTTGATAATTTTGGATTCGGCATCCAATGGTTAGTAAATGTAAATAGTAATGGAACGATATTGAGGGGGTTTATAATATATGAAACAAAAGTATATATTTTGCAAAAATTTCAGAGCATCAACATTGATATGATATATGCTGTTTTATGGTGAGTTTTATTTATTGGGCACTTTACTCCCACAGTGCATTGCGCCATGTTCAAAATGACGCTCTCCAATACATGTATGAAGGGTATCGTTCGCATTTGGATCCATAACTTATTGATTTATACACAAACTAGCAGCTAGGTTAAAGATAGTTACTCATGTTTTAAAAACACTTTACCAATTGTTTGCCCAGGTAACTTTGGAGAACGGACACCGGGAACTTAGCGAAATATTACGATAACGATAAAGCTTTTAGGGTGAATCATTGTTTTATTAGGAAAAGGTGGCTTGAAACTGTTTTTCTCATGTGTCATCATGGAGCTACTACGAGGTAGCTCCATAGTGTCTTAGACTTTATAAGGGGCGGGCCTTTTCAGTAGGGTCCGTCGGGTTACTTGAACCACACATATGTTTTTGTTAGGCCTTAGGTAACTTGAATACTTGTTTTAAATTGACGCTCTTTCCCCTTTTACACATTAACTTCTATGGGGTCACTTTAATTTGTTACCTGGGCACAGCCGCAGGCACTGTTGATATTAAAATCATAGGTAACAGAATGTTCTTATTGCTGATGTATAACGCTTAATTTCCTGAACGGTAGACGACATGATAGAATAATCTTTTTTCTCATATGCCCAAACCTTTCTGAACTGAGTAATCCATTGAGATTTAAATGGGCCCATTTGGGGTATCTCACCCTGGGCAGTCGGAGATTTACAAACTCCAATTAGTCATAATTAGACTGTAACTTGGCTTCATGAAATCCCGCAGACAAATCAGTGCTGGTGTCCTGTAACTTCATCAACACAGGTAAGTCTTCCACCATTTGAAGCAGAGGTACGGCTTGTCCAATTGGTTCTCGCATAAAACATAAACCACAAGGCTGATATTCATAGTTCTAACATGTCCAGAGCTCATCTTGAGCCGCCTCACTGTGCTATCCTCCTCCCCATGCTATCCACACTGGCCAGTGGTGATACGCCTTTTGCTGGCACGCTTATCCACATTGGTTTACGTCATTTCGACGTTAGAGAGCCGATAAGACTTGAATTTCTGCCAATTTTCTTGACGTTAAAGCTCGGCGCGTTAAGGCAAACAATAGTGTGTCCTTCAATAGGTTTACAAACAAGAGCAACAGTGCCGCATCCTACGTGTAGCTCTGAAGCCCCCAAAATTATCACTACGCTCAATACCCAAAGCAGTCACAGGATAATAATGATCGAAGTAGGCAAGTAAGTGAGTGAAGTAAGTGAAAAGTTTACTTCACAAAGATGAAACAAAGTCAACACAGGGTCCTCTTGGTTAAATTGATAGGCCTAAATACTTTAATCAAATGTGATCTATATCAGAATAGCCAAATTTATCATGGGAGACCGACAGCTGAGAGTAGATTGCCAATTTGTACATATGGCCATTCTGTGGCGTGTGATAAAAGTGAAAAATCAGAGCCTTTTCTCGTGTAAAATGTAGTGAAAAATGTGAATCATTGCAAGGCTGAAAGAGTAGACACCAATCACTCTGCACGAAGACACCGTAAAATTATTCAAAAACATGTCAACTGAAATCCTACGAAAATGAGGCTATCGAAGCCATCGGTACACATTGGTAGGTTTGAGACACTGTACTTTGCCTTTCTTCTTTGTTAAGATGTACAATTTACAAGGACAGTAAAAACAATAACATTTGAAATCTGTAATTCTAGGTGTAGGAATGTGTTTTGTTAGACTCAAACACAAAAGGAAAATTTCACGTGTATTCAAATATTCCGATCTGTCATCTAAGTTATTTTACATCTGCAAAAAGTACACAAATTGACGGTACCAATTTTTTGGAATGACGAACATTTAAGGATCAGGTGTAACAGAATAAGCAAAATAAATTTATGATTAGTATATAGGCCATTGATCTATAAGCATCTATCAGCAGGCACTTTACAGGCTAGTGGAGATGATTGCTATGTCATGTTGGCAGTTTCATACATAGTTGACACCAAGCAACAGCACGCTAATACAATTGGAATCACCAAAACAGATGTAAATGTTCGGTAGTCCATCTTCATATATAATGAAAATTATCTTGAGTTAATGCGTTATAAAGGACCAACTCGAATATGCTGGGGGTTTTTTTTTACGTCCCTGATGTTTTCTGGAAAATATATTTTCTATAGAGTTTTCCTGTAGGGCTATGAATAATGTAATGCTTTTTTTATGGCAAACTTTTATTCTTTTGAACAATGTATGTGGCAAACTAAGTGCACTTACTTTTCATTCTTTATGGGTTTTCTTAGAAGACACGTTTCTGGATGCGTTTTTTTTGCATTTAAAAATGGAGTTGGGTTAAGGTTATACGTTAGTTTATCAATGATTTTCATAAATTGTCACATGTAAGCCTTGACTCACATATGAAGTGAAGAAAGTATACATTTTTTGAAAGCTAAACAAACTGAAGATTCTGTTAACTAAAGTTTTATAACGATAGTTGATGGCAATGTTTTCATCATCATAAATTACCACAAATATTGATTCGGCTCGTTCAATTTTGAAGATGGAGACCTCAAAGTTCCAGTAAATTAAAGTTTGTGCACTGAATCAAAAAGCGTACATCAGATTTTTAACATTTAGTGCCGTTTTGTCACCAGAGTCAATCAAAAGTAGGTTTCCTTTAATATTTAACATCATTTTGAGCTCAAACATCTGTATCTCAAGAACAACAACAAATATATAAAATTTGGGACACACTTTCTTCCTTTGCAGTGTGTTCTACAGTTTACTACAAATTTGATTCAAAAATACAAGAAACTGTACAAGCTCAATCGAAATTTATATCGTAGGGACACGAACATTATACGTGTTTCGCTTATAATATAACAAACTACCATCCATCGTTTGCATTGCTGTATTTACAAACGTAACATTTGTTTTTCGCATATTTGTATTTATAAATGATGATGCTGATGATTTGGAATCTATCCCATTTTATCAGGGGACACTGCAAGATAAATTACATGTGATATACACACTGTCATATATGTGACTAAAACATTCACAATTTGAGACATTAAAACAGTAAATCATATATATATATATATATATATATATATATATATATATACATATAATCCATCATTTTTAACTATTGATAGCGCATGATCCCTAAGTTTAAATGACATGCTTACGAATAATCTTTAATACATTCAGTAATCACTTATCTGTATCTTTTCTTACAGTCGGTACTATCTCGTACTTTTGATAAGATTATATTTCATATTACAACCTTCTATCTCTTAAGTTTGAATTTTCATCTTGTACGGGATAAACGATAAGCCATAGCGGGTTCGTCCTGATACATGCAATAATTCAAGCACAGAGGTGTTTATTTTGATCGCATATAAAGAATTAAAATTGTGCTTGATCCATATACCTGTTGTCTATGTTGATTTACTGGTTGGAGTATTCGGTGGCATCTTTATAAAAAAGATAATGTTACACACATTTTATGAAAATCTGTTGTGGGTTTGAACATGGATTTATAGAAATGTGATTAGTTACTTTGTTGTGGCTTGGCAGAATACAAAAAATTGCTATTAATGTGGCATTGTATCTCTTGGAGTCCCAGGCTATGGCGAAACAATCGAAATATAACGAATGTATCGACCGCCACTCGACTCAGTGGCTAACCTTGGACAATGATATATTTGACGATTATTTGCACCCTGCATCTTCACCCTCCCTGTCAACTCTTCATATTGCTCTTGTCTTTCATGATGCCGCTCAAGCCTTTTATCTGTATTGTGGGTCCTTCTTGCAAAACAGGTACACACAATTGGTAGACGCAACAGTCGTTTCATCGTATATTATATGAAATATACCCATGCAAAGGCACGCTATGTTTAACACGAAATAAAAATCACAAGGGGCAAGATGTGAATAATAAATGAAAGCGCTAAACTGCTGGAGGAGGAGACAGGAAGTCGTTTGAGAGGCATATTAAGGGAGAGACCCAGTTGAGAAATTCAGGAAACCATACCTTTTGGCACCAATCTATGCATAAATTTATTCTACATTTTACCCTGTTTTTTCTCATTCCCTATGGTGATTTGTGTTCCCCAGTAGGTCCATTCAACGTTTCAGTTTCCTTTCTATTCGTTTCTGTTCTTTTTCAAATGCAACGCTGATTATTAAATATATCATGTATATTCCGCCAGGTGGACGTTTCTTAATGAGTAATAGTATTAAATATGCAAATCTGAGTACAGGTCTAACCTTTGTCTCCGATATCAATGATAGGGATAAGATTTATTTTTGTTAAACTATCATACTGTTATAACCAGTGACTATGTTCTTTGAAGATAGATACTATTGATTACGCTGTATATATATATATATATATATGTGTGTGTGTGTGTGTGTGTGCGTTTGTTACAAAGGTACTAAAGGGCACTTTGAAATTTCTATTAAAACGTATCATTTTTGACATCATGATGACAGGGATGAAAGCTGTAAGAATAGAACATCGCAGAAATATTCACGCAGCCAGAAGTTATCCAACGGGCTCTCGTCGCCTCCACGGGCATTGTGACTTCATTGCTTTTCCATAAATCCATATAGTCGTGAGCCCCAGGCAAGTCTCTTGCAGGATGTGAGTGTCACAGCGCCATGCATTTGTTTCATCTTAGAAGTCTGGAAATAGGAGTAGTCATCTATTCCATATCCTTGGTTCCCTTTACATATCTTTGTGACGTGCCCGCATAAGCTCAATTAAGCTACTGTCCTTTTATCAACATCTTATTTTCATTATGCTGTCAGACATGTAATTGACTGAACCAGAAACCCACTCAGCTTCTGTCACCTTGTGGGTCCGTATGCTGCCATTGGAGTAAGCTGTTGCCCCACCTGTATGGTACAAAAGCCACCAGAAGCAAATTGAAAGGCAATATTGCATCACAAGGACACAAACATCCTTAGATGTATAGTGGAACCTGTCCTGAGGACCAAAGCTTTTGAGAGACCGTGTATCTTCTCAAGACGCACCTTTCACAACAATTGGACCTATTTCTCTGACAACTGGACCTGTATTGTAGGGGCTGCTTGCAATGCAAGGCCACTTGTTTTTCTGGCGGTGTTAAATAGTAGGTACTACCGTACCAGCTGGTCCCTTGAATAGCAACTCATACACACTTTGCTTCAAAAAAGTCTTAAGAATCGGGGATTGACTTTATGTTCAATTTATTTCAAAATGTCTGAAAATTATATGGGATACCTGCCGTCAACAGCTGCCATTGGCACTGGCCGTGATACCATGAGATGTAGATCTCATTCAGGCCATTAAAGAGTTAAAAACGACAAGAAATAAATACATTTTACAACCTAGCATATATGTTGTTGAGACTTGAACCATTAAATGTATCTGGTTCTATTCCGAATAAATATGATGGCTGTTTTTCCTATGACATAATGATTGTTTCTTTTGCATTAGTTTTACCATCTCCTCGCGTATTGTTCACAAAGATGGACACTCCTCAAAGGTTCATCGAGCTACCTGCCAGCGTATCACAATAAAAACATGGCTGCAGCTGCTGTAGAATCATGTACAACCTACTATTAAACGAGAAGAAAATTTTGCAAAAAAAGAAAAAAAAATGTTATTTTTCATAACTTTACGTAGCTGTTTCTACTCTTTTCAGTCCACAAGGACCTATAAAATGATCAGTCATGCAGGCAACCTGGCCATGGACCTGTGGGGTGGTAAATTCGCATTCAAAAAAGTCTTCCGGAATTAAGACCTGCGCTTACAGGGTACTCACTCTTTTTATAGTGAGTGGAATCAGCATCAATAGTCCACAAGGCCATGGCCCGTACATGTATCACCAATGATTCTGCTTCAAATGTTAATTTCTTAACCTTTATGAGCTCCTTGGCCAAGCTCGTACATGAAATTGAACTGCTTCACACACAACAGACAAAAAAAGAATTGTGGGAGATGGAGTCCATTTTAATGATTTTAAAGAACTCTTTCCTTATACAGACTATACATGAAAAATATGGATTACCTTAACTCAATTGCACAGAATGAAGTATACCTTAATACTCAAGGAAAGAAACCCATGTAGGTGGGGTTCTGTGCCCCTTTTCAACCAATAGATTAACTGATACTCCCGCACTACTATGAAGGCTGGCAGTATTATTTCAAATCATGTTGACCTTAAGCTAGCCTTATGCATTGGTAGTGACTCATGATGGCTAACAATGACATACGTTACATGAAACATTTAACATTAAGTCATCAAGTTTTGGCTGACATTGCATACATAAAAACATATTTAAACACTGATTTATTACATTATACAGAACATTTAAACAGAAGAGTGGTTGGCCGCTGGCAGAGTTGGAAAACTTAAAAAGAGTGAATTTTTTGCAACTACAATAAAACAACGTGCTGAAATATCTACAGTTTGGAACTTAGTCTGCAGTAAAAAACTAACGTGTCCGACCATGGCGGACCTCTGAGACTGAATGGTAAGGTGCGTGGGAAATCAACCAGAGGTCAAATTTGACGCTTCACGCGAGTGACCCTCTGGGATCATGTGCCCAAAGCCGCCGAAATATTTCTCACAATTTTAATTGGCCACAAATTTACATAGAAATTGCGCCAGCCTGCTGGCACATAAATACAATTAGATAGTTTCAATTGCTGTTTTATGAGCTCCTTGGCCGAGCTCTTTCATGGGTTTAAACTAACTGCTTCACACACAACAGACAAAAAGGAATTGTGGGAGATGGAGTCAATTTTAATGATTTTCCAGAACTCCTTCCTTATACAGACCATACATGAAAAATATGGATTACTGTAACTCAATTGCACATAATAAAGTATACCTTAATACCCAAGGAAAGAAACCCATGTGTTGGGGGTTCTGTGCCACTGACCAGATCGGGGCCAAGCATGGCTAAGGGCTGGTCTCCCCCCCCCCCCGCACCTGAAAGCCAAGGATTCAAAACTGAATGTATTTTTTGAAAGAGTTGGACTTCCATCTCCCTTATTGTCTAATTTCAGCATCTACCATACCATTCTGGGCAGCATAGGTGGCGCCCCCTCTTCTAAAGCTGTGTGATTTGTACCTACTAAAATCTATACCTAAAGACGCCAATAATCTACGAAGTACATCACAAAAAGCTCTCTTCAGAACTGGTTGCACAGTGGGCAAACAAAATAGAGGACCTTCTCTGGTACCTCTTCTTAGGAGATAGGATCTGAGGTTACACACCAGGCAAACAGTTTTGTTTAGGTGGCATCCTAGCAATATCCTTGCCGTTTGACTACTGGAAAACTTTTAAGAGTCCATTGCTAAAATGTACCCCGTATGGGCTCTGTCAAAGTGTAGATTCTTTAATTGGAGAGTGTGAGATTGGTCACTTGACACAAAGGTAATTTCCCCTATGTGCAGTAGTCCAAAAAAGGCCACAGTAAACATGGCTGCATACAACGATATTTCATGTGAACTCATAAACATATTTGGTAGAGCTTGTAACAGTGATGATAGTTTCTTCAATGTTATAGGCAACCTTCCGTCAGAGAGTGTTGTTCCTCTTTTTAAACCTTCCAATGTTTTCTGAACCAAAAATGACACAATCAGATCAGGAAATCCTGCAATCTGATGAAAGAACGCAACCCCTGATTTGTAAGTCAGGACAGTGCCATGTTTATATGATAGGTTGTTAAGGTATGTCATAAACAATGTCATTTGTGTTGGCCCTAATGGAAAACCTATGTTTGTTAACCTGGAGAACTGGTTCAGGTGCGGCAAAGCTTGTACATAAGTGTGTTGAGTTGACTTTGCTAGGAACCTGGTTAGTATGGTAGTTAGATCAAGTTCCAATTGTTTGGTAACATCGATGCTGGTATCTCTGTCTTCACTCTGTCCAAGTGAGGGGCGATTTGGTGAAGTCACTGCAAATCAGAGGAGCGCGAGATAAAATCTTCTATCGTGTTAAGATGGCCAGGGACATGCTCAGATCTGCACATTACGTTGAACTTCATGCATGCTAGTACTAGAATCGGCCTGAGAAATGTAATAAATAAATTCTCCTGGCTCTAAACCCAGCCTCTCAGCTATGTCTGGGTATATTTTTAACCTACCTGTGCTAGGCACCTTGCCAAGCTGTCGATGTGAATGCCCGGTATGGGCAGAATTGTTGTCAGTTTGTTGAGGCCCTTGAAGAACTGGTGGGTTTGGCTTGTCAACTGCCCCCTGGTTTACAAAAATAGAGTTATTAGAGTGTGTGCCTTGCAGCAAGGACCCAGTGGGTTGTGCCTGTGATGAGTGAGTCACAACATTGGTTTGTTGTTGCACAGACCCAGCAGGACTGGGCTGTGTAACCACTGTCTGTGCCTGCACCTGACCAGGCTTATACGCTTGAGGGGCCTGGCTGTGGTTCAGAGTCTGCTGTAACTGGTGAACACACAGTCTTTTTCCTGGATCGAAGGGGGCATGCTGTGTATTCTTAAATGTTCATTGCTTTGTCCCTGCATAGGCCCTGCATTTGGTACAGATTGCACACCTTGCTCTCTCAGGACAGTTTTTGAAGGTTGTGGTACTGCAATGTTCGCATATTTCTGTGTAGCGTCCCCCTGATTTACACTCAAAGATGACGATTCAGGATGGGTATTCAGGACAGGAGAGGTTAAGTTTATTTCACCGCTACGGTGTAAAGTAAAATAAAAAAAATGGTGAAACCAATAAGTTGTGTCGTGTCACACATTTTGGTATAAATACCTTGTCTCACAAATACAACAAGTACGAAGCAGTAATGGCTTTGGAACACAGGTGTTGTCATTAAGGAAAACTAAGTCATCGCATTTCGCACGGGACTACAGCAATCGAATAAGTTGACCTTTCTACCAACGCTTCCACGACAGCTATATTTCTATTAGTCATACTATTTTTACAGCGTCGAGGAAACTAACATATAGAAGAAAAATGGTATGTGTTATTACATCTTCACCATGTAACTGAAAATTGGCTAAATTTGCGTCAAGGAGCATTTCAATACATTATGTCCTGATTTGAAGTAACTGACACAATCTGGACGGCATCAATATCTCTGTCCTATCACAATGCTCTCAAACACACACACACACACACACACACACACACACACACACATATATGTGTGTGTGTGTGTGTATACCTATATACATATATGGTACATTACCTGAGGGATTACCTTGCTGCTAATGATTCTAATCTGTGGGTTGTTTACTCCCAAATGACACACCCTGTATTTGCCAAAGTTCAAATGGCGGGCTTAATAAATTGACCGTTGGCGTGTTGTTTTCGGGTTCTAATGACATATTGTAAAAGGCATTGCTCACTTGGCGCCAAAACTTTAGATAGAAATACAGTGTACCAGTTTCTGGATTTAATTGAGTTCCATTGTGTTTTTATCCACGAAAACCATGAAATTCTACCAAAAGAACCCTACGCTATCTCCTTGAAGACACCATGCGTACTTGAAATATTATATAGGGTAATCGGAAATCTCTCAGCTCACATTATTGACGGTAAAAACAAGTGGCTTGGATAGAATGCTAAACTGGACACACTTGCTTTGTTACCATCCCTTCAACCACAGCCTAGAGTGGCACCCCAAGTGAAAATTCCTTGGTTCCAAATCCAATAATTTGACCCTACGAGAGAGGTGTTAATGAATTACAACCCATATTAGTTGTAAAAGGCCACAAACAGAGTAAACAAACATGTTGTATATACGTAAATAATACTTTTCAAAATCTAACTTACGTCTAACTGAAAACGGAACATAAAAATGTAACAGCATGACTATGTTGCAACCAAATACTTACAAACCAAAATGGCAACAGACTGCAGAATGAAATGCAGGTTTTAGACTTTTTTGCCAGAAAAGCTGCTCAAAAGAAAAACAGTTGGCGAAGTACAGTACTCAGTGTAAACATCGAATTGAAAAAAACAGATTGAGTAAACAGAGGAGGGTAAACAAGGTAGGATGTATGAAGAAAAACCAGGTGTCATCGACTGAGGGATGGCTTCGCCAGACTTCTCCTGTGCCTTCCACCATACAGCTGCATTGACATTTTACCGGGCGAACAAGTCGACACCAGATAGATAATACCTGAACTGCCGCGTAATGAGTAGTTTTAACTGAGGAAGGATGGGAAAACTGGGTGCTGCCTTATGGGGGGGGGGGGTGGATAGGGGTAGGTAGGCTTACTGGGGTGTATCAAATCAATATATTACATATCTGGTCGGGGGGGGGGGTAGCTGGTCAATATTATACATTTGCCGAAATTACAAGTTCCAAAGACAGCCAGGTTTGCTATCAATTTTTTTAAATTCGGCCTTCATCTGACCATAAAATGTGGTTACAGCAAACATAGCTGATGTTGTCTTGCCTCTCATATTACTCATGACAAATTTGAGCTATAGCGGTGGTCTGCAGCTCACGTTGATTATAGATATTATGTGCACAACCTGTTTTTGGTATACAACGTAGGATAATTCATAAAAGCTAGTTTTAATTGGAAGCTGTCTAACTGTATAGGCAACTCATAGTCGCTCCCTTGGTGTCCAACCACATGAATAATCACCGATAAGGCTGCAGTGTATCATGAACAAGACACACACTCATCCGCTGCGGTTGAAAGTTGCGTAGTTATATAAGAGCCAATGAACAATTCATAAACAATTCACTACACTCCTCCTCACTCATTAGCAATTTCAGCATTATAAGGCCCTACAACGTAAACACGACATACAATTGCAGCCAACTCTTAAAAAGCTTAGGTCATTTGTACAAGTAAAAATAGACCAAACAATGTAATGTTAGTCATTCTTTCAACTTTCATGCCAGTTGATGTTTCCTATGTCAACGTTCCGCAAATCTCTTGTTTGCATACTTTATCTGATGACCTTACAATCTTAAAGGGCCAAGTCATTCTTTGTAAATTTGTAACTTGGCAAAATTAGAGTTCCCGCAGAAGTGCTGCTAATCAAAATGCCGGTCCACTAAAGCCATCAGTAGCATGTAAAGGAAAAAACGAATTTACAGCAAAGAAGGAAGAAAAAACAAAGGAAAGGAAGAAAAAAAGAAAGAAGAAAGAAAAAGAAAGAAAGAGAGAAAGTCAGAAGAAAAGAAAGAAAACCACAAGTTGTCTAGTACGTGAAGCCATATAATTCCGTTGCTAATACAAGTGATAGACTAATGTTTGAGATAAAAATATATGTGGCTGGTCTGATTGAAATACACGCACACACAGAACCAAACACACACACACACACACCTATATATATGTATATATATATATATATACTTATATATATATATATATATATATATATATATATATATATATATATATATATAGAGAGAGAGAGAGAGAGAGAGATACTCTCAAACAAAAGGTTTAGCATTAATGCCATATGTTTCAAGCTGCAACTCAACGTTCAGTTCTTACCGGCCAGTATTTTTAATTTTCTGCACTTTTCATTTTCCGACTCTGCCATATAGCACATCGATTTCCAATTATGAAATACCTCTACTGCACTACCAGCAATGACTACTTGCAATGGATAATTGTGGTAAGGTTTATGGATGATTTTTCTCAGTAACGCCCAGCATAAAATGAATGTGTGACTGTGTACAATGCTACAGTTTGGTAACTTGGTATTGAAATGCCTAATAATTTACATATAGTAACTAATGGAAATGTTTGCATAAAATCCAATGCTAAGTACCGAGCAGAACGGTCGAAAATCAGGAGTGTACAGCAACAACATCTTGTGAACAACTTGCTTGGCTTTCTCACAGGGAACAGAGTAACACCAAATCACCAGAGTGGTTCAAATATTTCCAAAAGTTGTTAAGTAGAAATTGTAGATCTAGCTCTATGGCAGATCAAATAGAACAAGGTCTGCAAAAACATAAGGATCAGTGTGATGAATGTCATGTGAATTAACCCCAAGAATTAAATGAATATATTAGTGAAAATGAAATCCGTACAGCTATTTAAGCATGGCAAATAACAAAGCCCCTGCTGTAGAAAAATTAAAAAGTTAAAACTTCACCAAAACAGCTGACGTACATCCCTGCGAAGTTTGCATCAATTCCAGTTGACAGGTTTTAGTGAAAGACGAAATAATTTAACAATGAGTGATCTCAATCAGACCTTCCGTGGTTACTGAAGGTCAAAAGTAGCAACAGCAACAACAACAAATCTCATGGGGATCTTTCTATACATATTCAATACTACCAATGCACCCAGCAAGACCCATTATCCACATATAACGCAATGTTACTCAAGCACACTGATGCAGTCGTTGCCAACAAAGCTCAAGTCAAGAAACTCCGCGAATGATTGAAATATTCCTATCAAATTAACAAACTTGATAAGACTGACCATAAAACTAAAGTAAAAATTTTGAAGAAACGTTGCTGTCATAGTAGAGAAGATTTTTTTTTCATAATTTTTTATTCACCAGACAAAGTACAATTACATACATTTTCAGTCAAAGTTTTCGGCTACTATACCATATGAGACTGAATAAGCAGAAAAAGAAACTAACGGAAAAGGTATCATTTCCAAAGTGACTGTTTTGATTCATCCTCCATTGTGTTTAAAGTTCTGTCACATTGATTATTACGAATAAAGTCACAGACAAAAGGAAAGACGATTGTGAAATAGTATGTTATACAAGTGCAACAGAGTAAACAGGCGTCCAGAGGGGAGGTAAAAAAAAAATAAAAAAGGAGAGCCCCATACGGTTTCCCCTCCCCCCCCCCCCCCCATCTCTGTAAGAATCTCCCAGCCACGGCCAAAGCACTGGTCACCCCCCTGACCCTGCCACATAGTAGAGAAGATGTCGAAAATAGTTTAGCTATGAAAAAAATATAAAAAGATGACCAATTGCTTTGCCTCTTGGTGAACAAATTAAGCTCTTGGCACAGCAAGAATTGCCTGCAGTAGGCCTAGGTCCCTGAACCGTCGATTGGACCCCAGCTTTGATAGTTTTAACTGCTGTTTGCTGCAAACCTAGAATTCTGCACCTCTCTTCTTCATTAGGTAGACTTAATTATCGAATGGAACCCTGCAAAGCAAGGCGTACTTTCACCCCATCAACTTCATTGAGCAGGGTAGGAAATGAATAATGCACAAGGATCACTATGGCGCATGATTGGTTTTGGTGCTCCCGCATGATTGTAAGCCACATATTGCTGTATACAAGCTGGTCTGGTGTGATTTGTGAACTAATGATGAATAATATGTTTGTAAGTGACGGAAATAATGGATTTGCATGAAATTTGATAGCATCACAACCCAAGGCCAGATACACAAATGACAGGAGTCAGATAAGCAGGCAATACCAAAAAAGTGTTCCTGTGCAAATACGAAGCAATTGACCACGCACTTTTTGCAGCAGATTTTTTGCAAGATAAGCCTTTGGCTTCTGGAATTTAAATCTTAAATTTTTAACACTATAAACACTAAGAGCCCCAAAAGTACTGAATCTTACTTTGTTTTACTGATCTTTGATTTGATCACTACATTTATACTGACTTGTACCAAGGAGGGTAGCTTCTCTCCCCTCCCTGCTTGTACTGACAAGAGAAAGCCAGTCTTTTCTCTGAACTACATTTGTACTGGTTTGTACTGACCACTACCTGGTCAGTACAATTAAGTACTCTCTCAGTCTCCGTTAGTGGCATTCAAATAGTACAGAAAAACATGATCCATATTCATTAATTCCGAACCCAACAATGACAGCAAAGAGATTCCAGACTTGCCAAAGCATCAATAGTCCTCTTCCAATACCAATGTGAAGAAACAAATTTCACTCCTGACTTGAGGCAGGCAGTCACCCATAAAAGGCAACTGGTGGTTTTAAACCGGTCTCTCAACCTTAGAAATATTCATCATTACATTCTAGTATATTGCCCAGGACCATAAAATGTTACTCTCTGTATCTGCATGCTGTTATACCCATGCAGTACTTATTCAGCACAAGTAAGAACATTCAGCCCGACTTCAAAGATTCTGCTCATGGTGAGGCGTTTTTCCTTGGCAAGGGGCCATAAACTTTCACCATACGATAGCTAGACTGTATTAAGAGCTGGCTAATGCTCAGTCAGAACGATTAAGAACACCCAAGAATGCAAGATTTTCATGTAAGCAGGATGTGTCTGAAAGTGAGGCATGTTTAAATAATTATAGGTATGTGATATGATGTGACCATGCTAACAGTTAAAATGCATCCTCTGTTAGCATTGTACACATGTCAAATAAAATTTAAAAGTCAACTATGCCTATATAATAAGGCGGTGACTCTTTTAATGAAACTAAATTAAATATGAGGTGGAGGAAACCATAGTTCTTATGGAATTTTTTGCAGCTTGTGCTGCCATATATGTTTACCGGGGCCAGAACCTAGAGCCTTACACATTTGTATCTTAGGCCACCACACGCTCTCACAGTTATGGTGGGCCCGTCCCTGGTCCCGGTTATACCCTCCAAAACTCATAAATTCTATCGATCATTTTATTTCTTTTCTTCGAGAACCCTTTTCCAATAAAGTACTACTTTTCCTACAGGTGCATATATGTTTATAAAGTTTCCACGCCTTTCATTCATTGATGCTTGAAATTGGTATTTTGCACACATAGATTGCACATCGATCAATAAATGTAGTTTAGAGACAATGCTGACTTTCTCTGGTGAGTATATGTCAGTATGAGTGTAGTGTAAATATGCAAGCGTCAACTTCTGTTTGTACATATTATGGACTATCGGGCTCGTTCTGCCACAGATTATCAAATAATTCTATATACATGAAGTAATTTGGTAGCATGCGTTTTTCCACATACTAAATCTATTCCAAAGGGTGACACCACCACCCCCCCCCCCACTCGAAAAAAAAGTAAGCTCCCTTGTGGAGCTTCTGCTCCCACAAAAAGCCTACAACGGATACACGGCAGCAACGTAGAAGGATCATGAAGATCATGATGATGGTCCATTTGAAGAAATTGCAAGATACCTGAGCGCTCAGAGAGGATTTATTTAACATGCATCATTTTCAGTTAGGGGTTGCAAGCTCGCGAGAGACTTTTAATAATATAATCTCTCATGTAAGAGAGGTCGTTTCACATCTGAAGAAAGTTAAACAAAATAGTTTTATAAACAAGTTAAGAATACGTGGAGTAATATATCTTCCCAACTAGAGAAGATAGATATATATTCCAATCTATACCTAAAATTATTAACTATTGCCCAACTTATGATAAATAATTGAAAACTGCACCGCGTTTAGATCATACGAATTTTGGTATTTCAAATTATGTTATATTTTGATAGAGATGTCATTGAGCTTTGAGCCATAAAGGAACGTTATGAAAATGTCAAAACACCTCAAATTATGCTAATTAGGATCATTTTGAATTTTGAACAATACATATCTTTTTTAAATCGGCTTGGCGGATTCTCCAGTGTGTTAATGATGCCAAGGTACAACACATATTTGAAACTGTATTTTTGCTTGTCCCTTATCACTTATCCACAAGAAAGTTCTTTTAGTAGATATTTGTATTCGTGCACCTTCTAATACTCGGACAATATCATGGTGAAATTAGAACGTTGTATTGTGCAGAATAATACTTAGATTTTCGTGGTTGCGTCCAAGTATGTTTGCAAACTCGCATGGCTTTCCCCTAAAAATGCAGTGCTCTTCATCCTTAGGTTTAGGGTTGCAACTTCAATTGTTTTGATGGTTTGATTCCAATTTACAAGTAAACATGTAATCTTGTTTTGATGGTTTAATTTCATTTCACAAGTAAACATTAAGCTGCTCTTCTCTAACGACTCGCACTCTGTCGTTGCTGCCATATATGATTTTCCAAATATATGCACACCTTACTGCCTGTTTCTTTTTTTTTGGTTTTTTTTGCCTTATATCATCATCCCCATATGAACACATCACGGCCTGCGTTTTATGTCTTATACCTTTCTCCACATGCGTGTGTATTCTTGTATGGTGATACCATGCTACGGTTTGTGATGTTTTGGTTCTCCTCTTGTGTCTCTCTTCTTGGTTGGAGGAATCAATGTCTTGCGGTCTAATCAGCAAATAAAAATACATTCACGGCTCTAGCAGGTAGAGATGCCATTCCCTCAGTTTTTTCTTTGATGCAACACACAAACATATTTGCTGCAAGGCTTTACTTCTTTTTTGCTGCCTGATTATATTCTTCCTATTAATTTGGACCCCACGTGCCACACCCTTTGTAAATGCATGACTGCATGCATGTTTTATACTGCATGAACTTAAGCATAAAAACGACAAATGCCTTAATCATTGTCCAAATAAAATGCGATACAGAAATTTTAGGAGAAGGATTTTTGCAGTGATGATTAAAGCAAATGTAATGTCTGGAATATTCTCATTTCAATTCCAATATGTTATTAGATTAAATCTCTTATGTCGTCTGATAAAATGAGTTACACTAATTGTAAACATTTTTTAAATGTTATCAAATTCGTTAAATAAAAATACCAACGTTTTGACGAAAAAATTAGCATCAAGTGAATCATCTGCAATTTATAAATGGTTCAAAAATAATACAGACAAAGAATTATTTGTGGCTTGTAGTCTTTTTTAATTCCGTTGCACCAGTCACCTATAAATTGTCGTTCTTGGCGTTAGGGCATGTTCACATCGACATTGCCTGATGTATATCTCACTATCATTGTAAGGATCTTGGACAGCCAATCATGGTTGCCTCTGCAAAGCACGATATCTCACAATTGTAGTGACGGATATTGGCAATGAACAGGACAGCAGCGTCAACAGAACGCAAGAAATGTCTAATTGTTGAAGTACTAAACCCTGACAGCAAAGAGGACAGCAGCGTCAGCAGGGCCTTATCTCTCTCACTATGCATGGTGGGAGGTTGGCAATACATAGCACACCATAATGTGTACAGACCCAAGATAAATCTAACCATGAAAGTGACAGGTGTATGCCATACACTCGATTGTAGCATCAGCATAACTTTATGTGTCTCACCTCAGTTTAGTGCAGGAATGTTTGAAATATAATATATTTTTCAGCCAAACTTAATGTATTTAGCTAATTCATCATTTGCCACGTTCATAATTATTCATTATTATGTGGGTTGCCTTTGCTGAATACTTAGCTTAGAAAAGGAGCTGCTACTCAGAGAGACATGTAAGGGTATAGACTTCCAAACATGTTCTGAGTACTTACCCGCTGAAGACCCTTTAATCTATTTTGGATAATACAGCCTAAGTCAAAATTCTTTAGAAGAACGTGTTTAATATGGACAATCGTACTTCCATATATTTTTAGGCTAGACAGTGACAGATTTAAGAGTTCAGACTGCAGAATAGGGTAGTGACCTCTAAGAAGTGGTTCTGGACAAAAGACACAAATACAATAAAGCAGCCAACAAAACTAATTGATCACATGCCGTGCCGCATTATTCAAACAACATTAATACATGGGACCCAAGAGTACAAGAGTCAAAATACAAGTGTGCAACAAGCCAATTTTATCTAAGTCCCCATATTCTCGTCGTTGAACTAGGCATATACCAAAAACAAAAAAATATAAAAGAAATGCAGACTTCAGTGTATCTTTGGAAGACGAGTGCATGTTCTTCTGACCTGATGGGAGTACAATGAACAGCACGAACTCCCGGTGCATGAAGTTCCATCAAGTATTACAGAATACATGAGACGTACATGTACAACAGGTAATTGTTTTAATGTAATAATGCATTCAAGATACAGTAAAGCGGTGACTTCTGGAAGTATTTGCTCCATGTGCTCCAGTGGCACACTTGAATGGCCTTTTCAGCAGTGAAAATTACCTCAAGGTTCCATCTTTGTAAATACTGTTGGAACTGGAGAGTTGGCCTTTGGCACACAGTACAAACATCGTACAGACTACAAGGTGCTGGTGACAGCGCTGATAGTTATCATAAGGTGCCAACATTGCACAGACACAAGGTGCTGGATTACGTGGTGGGTGATCTTAAGCATGAGATGCAAACATTTTACACACTACAAGGTACTGGATGAAGTGGAGGGGTGCTTTTTAGCATAAGGTGCCAACATCTTACAGACTACAAAGTGCTTGTGGCTGTGAAGGTAGTTAGCATACGTGCCAACAGTGATCAGACTACAGGGTACTTGTCGCTGTGACGGTAGTTAACATAAGGTGCCAACATTGTACAGACTACAAGATGTTAGTGGCTGTAAAAGTAGTTTGCATAAGGTGCCGACATTGTACAGACTACAAGGTGCTGGTAGCAGCAATGATAGTTACCCTACATATAAGATATCACATTGCACATGCAAGTGAGCACTTGAAATCCAGGTTTTGATAATACAACTTGAATGGCTCACTGATGCAAAAAACCGGTAGATGGTCATGGCAAGGGTTAATGACCAAGTGACGGCTATCTGTCTGGCATCAGATAGGATTCATACAGCCCTTTTAATACCATCATATAAGATTTGCACCCGCATCTGAACACCATTATACAGGATTCATACAGCCATATGAATACCACCACATACGATTCGTATGGGCATCTGAATGCCATCACCCAGGATCCATACAGGTATCTGAATGCCATAAGATAGAGCTGCATGGACGCTACCACATAGGATTGATACCAGTCAGCCTGACAGGTTGCGATCGACATAAATAGGTTCACCAGAACAATAGACCAACCAGTTAAATATCAAACGCTCCCGAAGTTGATCATCGCACAACAATTGCATGGGTATGGAGATTCAAACAGCTTGAATGTATGGCAATTTAATAATAAAAGCAGTTTGAAACAGCCTTTCCGCTTTGTGGACACGGAATTCATAATATCAAACAGTTATGTCTCCTTATACTGTTTCTGGCCTACATAATGTTAATTATATTCGTGTTTACTTGGAGGAAAAGTTAATTCAAAATTACACTTTGTTAGGATAAAATCTACATCATGTACTTCGACATTAAAACATCTTCTGGATCACAAATGCATATTCATTTGAAAATCATAAAATGATACAAACAAAATATTACCCAATAAATGATAATGTAATATTTTTAGATTTATGTCAGGGAAAGTCACCTTTCCCTTTTCAACAAGTTACGGCGGCAGCCTTAATCAGACTTCTCTATTCCTATCTGATTCAATGGGAAAAACGGAACTGTGAAGTTTAATGCTGACATTACAAGCAAGCAAAACTCTTTGTAAGGAAAACTCTAACCTGGAACAGTTTTTTTACGTAGTTTTAAGCTGTACATGTACATGAAAGTTGTATGGAATACCCTGTGGTCTAAATAGAGTACAAGCTTCAATGAACATGTTCAGCTGGGATGCTGACTTGTATCAGGGCATCCCGTGGTATTTATGACATGAAACTTAAATTTTTTTAAATTGCAAGATGGTGTACAAAGTATTATATTTTCTGAAAAAGTACTTTTTATAAATCATACAAATGTAAAATTTATACCTGAAAATTCAAAATGAGTGACTCTATGGGTAATTTTATGGAGAAAATAGGAATTTTGTGTTACGGACGTGACATTTTTTTCCAGTACTCTTTTTAAAACGTACAAAATGTTACTTTTTCTGTATGACACACGTTTGCAAGTGTTCTGGTGATTTTAACATTGAAAAATAAAAGAATTATATTAAATTGATAAATTAATAGCTAAACCGAATCAGTTGTGTCACGTCCATAACATTTTTGAACACAAATATTTTTCCTTAAAAAGTGGTGAAGCATTTTTGTGAAAAAAAAGCATATTCTCTCACTTTATTATACCCTTAAATAACGCATGAAGTTAGATTTGGGAAAAGTTCAGCCAATTGATAAAAAATCCAGCATTTGTTTATGTTATGGACGTGTTTTTTTCTGGTATCGACGTGACATAGTCACTGTTAACCTGTCTTGATTTCAGGCCAGTGCCCTCTCTTTCATATTTGTTCAAAACTGAGCCCTTTACCTTGTTCTGTGCTTCCATAAATTCAGTACATATTGATTGATTGTTGAATAAATTTGTGCACTTGAAGGCAACATGCTAGACCTCAGTTGTCACACCTAATCCTACCACTGCCTCAATGCACTGTTGCTTCAGTACAATGGGATCAGGTGGGTGTCAAACCCAGTGGGGTAAAACAACAGCAATGCCTTTTGTGAGTTTACACCTCCTGTCATTTGATTGATTCTGTAAGCCTAAGGTCTTCCTATAATCTGCGGAACAGCACTGCAGCTTGAGTTCATCAAATACTGGTAATGTTCTATAAACATCGTTTCTTTTCATCACACAGTTTTGCTGGCATTAAGGTAAAATTGGTAACAATGTTTTTTACTTTTGATCCACCGACCGTATTGGGCAATATCTTCCAGGATAATAGTAAACCCCCATGCTATTGTTTTACAAATATACATAACAGGAAAATGCTCATAATACTCTCATTCACTAGCCAGTATCAGAAAAGACTTCCACTTGGTAAAGTCATCATGGCCCTGTCAAATATGGAGAGACAGTGCAGGTTCAGAGGAAAAAAAGGATTCAGCAAAGTTTGAGGAGATAAAGAGGAAAGATGGAGAAAGGAAAAAGTTGAAAAGACAGAACAAAGTCTTAGATGAGGCACAGAAGAAGGAGGTTAAAAGATCCGAAAGAGCTCGCAAGAGGCGAGAGAGACAACACAAGAAAATGAAACAAGAACTTGGTACTCCAGCCCAAGTACAACAGGAAAATGTGAGCACTCCATATGAAAATGGAAACAGTTTTGGGAAGTCTGTGTGAAGTGCTAAGAAAGCTATGCCAAGTTCTCCAAGAACGGAAGCAGCCTTCTTGGGCACATTGTTTCAAAGTCAGACACCCTCAACATGCTCAAAGCGAAAGACAATTTGTGATTACATAGAGGAGCCTTCCATATAAAGAACACTAATTGTTCAACCCAGGAAAACCAGACCTGATGCTATTTCAGATGAAACACTGGCCCGAGATGACAGTTTCATCCTACAGGATGATGTGAGCTGCATGTGCTCTGTAAGAAAAATATGTCTTACAGTTCGTTTGCGCAATGGTACGAAGGAAAAAAAGCAGAAACGGCTGTTGACTGTAAATCTGAAAGAGGCACACCAGCTCTACATTAAAGACAACCCAGACCATCCCGTTGGTCTATTAACAGTAAACATATTCCAAGCTTCCCAACTCGAATTGAGGAGCTAGTGTCTCAGACACTATGCAGTTCAGACAATGAGAACTGTGTCAGTAGATCTTGCAGTGTATTTGGTGTACAGCTGTTTGATGAGTATTTTGACAATGTAGACTTGTCACAGAATGTGCAGTATTACGAGTGGGGCACATCTGTGGGAAAGGTACAGAAAAATCCAATCTTTACAGACCTGAGCTCTGCTAAATCTGAACTTTATAATCAGATTTCTTCTCTTGCTCGACTTGAATGTGATGCGAAGAGGCAGCACAGAGAACTGCATACCCTCAAAAGCAAGCTTCACCCAAGGGAAATTATAGTTTATGAGGATTTTTCCGAGACTTATGCCAGTAAGGAGCGAGGAGAAATCATGGGTGCCCACTGGTGCTCAGAACAAGTGACAGTATTTACAATTATTGTGTATTATCGACCAGATGGAGATTCAACGTAGCTCATCAATCATACAGTATTGTCTCTGATGAAATGAGTCATGATAAACACAGTGTTTATACATTTAATATGAATATTCTGAAGGATATATAAACAAAGCTTCCATGGTCCATAAAGCATGTGCACTACTGGTTGGATGGAGCAGGGTCCTAATTTAAGAACCGTTATAACTTCTGTAATATGCTGTACCATAAGGTTATGTGATTGGAGTTACTTTGCTACAGCCCACGGGAAGGGGCCTGTCGACGGCATTGGTCGAGAGACAGAACGGAGTGTATGGAGAGAAGTCTTGAGGTAAATGTGATGGTGAACAGTGCATATGAATTTTACCAAGTTGCCAAAAGACAAAATGACACCAACAATTTATTGTATGTTAGCAAAGCCCAAATCAGGAATCAACCAGCCAATCTTCGTACACCCTGGAAAACTTGTAATCAACTGCCTAAGACACATGGAATACACTTTGTGAAGCCAGCCAACACCACAACATCGGCAGCAGGGAGACATTTTGTGTTTACAAATCCTGATGAGTTGAATCACTATCAGATACTGACAGTGTCGCAAATTGAATATGTTACAGAGAGCTTGACAGGTGCAGAGGAAAATATGGATTCTTGTGAATCAGTAAAAGATAATGCCAGTGTTCCTAATGAAAGATAAATTGTCACTGGTTCATTTGTTCTTGTGAAGTATGCCACAAAGAAATCAACCAATGTGTATTTAAGGAAAAGTTCCAGATCTTGATGATGATGAAATAGAAGTAACTTATTTGCATACGTCTGATCATGCTCATTGCAGCAAAGCAACATTCACATTCCCACTTAAAGAAGACAAGTACTGGGTCATCAGACACCAAATTGTTGATATTCTTGAGAGTCCAGTAATGGACAACCACCAGAGATATGTATTTGCAAACCCCCTGGATGTGACCAATTAAATTCTGCTCACTGTAATCATTACAAGATCTATAATCATACACAGCCAGTGACCAGCGCATTGTTTAAAAACAGGGAGAGGCACGAAATATATGACTAAATTAAATCTGTGATAGTTGACTACATGTAAGGGTGAGGAACGGATAATGCCAGACACCAGCTTTTACTTATATTTTATTGTTCAATACGTGAACATTATAATCAGTGTGGGAACCATGAGCATACATGGAGTTCTGATCAATTTAAAGAAACTCAACATTGTGGACAATTTTAAAATGACTTCATGTTGCATTATTATGTTAATAATGTGTTTTTACAGTTTTACTGGATGGTGGTCTGAATTACTCTTAAAATATGGCATTTAGAGCAATGAAGCTTTCTTGTATTAGTTAAAAAGCATGATTCCTTGTCAGTTACTCGTTGTTGTGCCTAGTTACCATTATTTGGTTCAAATCATGAATAACTGTTGCACTTGTACTGTCTTTTCTATTTTTTTAAATCGAATTATAACTGTAACAAAATGTCACAGCCATACCGTCACGTCCGTAACAATACTTTTATTTATAAAATTTGTTATTTCTAAAATAACAAACCTCTTCTTCATTTTTGCTGTATGGCATTGCAAAATAGACTGATTTTCCAAGTGAAAGCAGGTATAGATATTAATCTCGGATATTTAACAGAACAGAGTTGTGAGACTGAACTTGAATTTGAAAAATCCATGTCACGATGGTGTCACGTCAATAACACACATCGTTTTTCATATTTTAACAAAACTATGACAGAATATATGTTTTGTTATTTTATGAACAAGTACCCTATAGATAATCCAAATGTATATAGAGGTTTAACTGCTTTATACTGTTTCGTTTAAAATACAACTTTAAGTGTCTGAATGTCACGTCTGTGACAAAACAAATACCACGGAATGCCCCTTCACTAATTAATAGACCCTTGAATATCTATGGAAGACGGTGGCATAATCTTTGCAGGTTTACTGGACAGTCAGTTATATTTCTATAACAAAGATACATTGAAGTTCTAACAAAATTTCGAATTTTAGACGTCGAATCTCAAGCTACTTGAAAGGGTCCTTGTTTTTTTCTGTTTTTTTTTTTTTTTTTGGTTTTGTTTTTGCTCTTATCATTTCGAGAAATTATAAAAGCAATACAAACATACTTTGGGCCTTGTTGACGAGCCAGTTTCGTTTTATCTTGTCAACTATATTTTTCTGTCGATAGAACTTCTGCCTGCTGTGAATTCAAATGTTCTATCATGTGCGTCTGCTGTTCTTTTTTGCTTGAATATTTTTTGCCGCATTTGTATGCCACCGAAAAATGCTCACCTTTTCACATACATGAATTATTTCTCCGCATTGATGTTTATGTATGCGGTTGGTTTAGAAAAAATGCGTCCATTGTGTAGTTTGTTCATTTTTTTCTACTGTGTGACATAGTTAATTACACCATAATATGCATGACGGTTTTCACTCTAAATTCTTTTCGGCGGGTTCAAAATCAATTTTGTGGATGACCACAAATTATCATTATCGACTAACTTCATGACCATTGTCATTATTCATTACTATTATCTCTATTCATTCACTTGCATAATTCTTTTTAGTGTAACCAGAACACAATCCAACACATCCAGGGCCGTTCCAACAAACGTGATTAATGGAAATTAGTTGAGATCTTGACCCAGACGCTAGAGGACGTTACACTGATAGGGCCATAAAAACTATGCATAATTTTATGGTAAAATATTCCAAAAGAATGGGCACGTATGCTCCATACATACATGCAATTGCATATATATATATATATATATATATATATATATATATATATATATATATATATATATATATATATATATATAGTACACGCAATACATAGCAATAGTACAAATGATATATTCCTTTGTTGAGGTTTACTTTACAAGAAAGTCATGGTGCAAAATAAGTGCATAGCTGCATCACTAAACGTTCAATCAGTGCAAAGGGTTATGATCAAGTTCTGTGTTTCTTGATAAGATAAAAATTAAAAAGTTTCCACGGTCTCTTTTTTCAATCAGATCGCCAATCAATTGACTGTGTATTATGTCCTCCTCACATATGGAACTGAAGGCAACACCGTGGATGGAGCTGACGACATCTGAAATTTCAACAAATTGGGCATTTTGTTTTGGAACTCCATACATATGGCACACATAATTAATGGTGTTACATATTTGGGATCGACTTACTTGCATGGCTAGCCTGCTACTCAACTAAACGCAATTATCAGGGCTAACAAGACATTTTCGAAAGAAATTCATGAATCTAGAATGTAACTGACACTCTACTGGCAAGTCCTCACATATTAAACTAAGAAATCGGTTGTGGGTATTACCGGGGACACCAAAAATTTGTCTGATACACTAACTCCATGCCGTGAAAAACTTTGTTACGTAGGAAGATGAAAAATCCCAAAGGACACAGTCGTGTATTGACACGCAATATGACTTAAAAAGTCTGTATGTGACCTTGGAAGATGCCTGTCCAAATTGAGAAATGAGTAGATTATATCTGCTATACAATTCTGCTATGGCTTGGTCTACCTGCCTTTTAGGAATATCTTTGCCAAACGGCGAACCTAAATGAGAATCACTTGTGTATGTACAAAATTTAATTTCGTTTAATCGTGATACATTGGTTGGAAGCAAACTCTGATAATCCGGGGGCACACGCTGGTGGGGTGGGACAAACGGTGCGCCACATACATACACAAAAATATACACAATTAATCTTTGTACAATTAAAATGACGTGAGTTGAAACAATGATGATGATGATGATGATGATGATGATGATGATGATGATGATGATGATGATGATGATGATGATGATGATGATGATGATGATGATGATGATGATGATGATGATGATGATGATGATGATGATGATGTGGTGACCGGTCAGTTACCAAGAAGGTTCCGCCAGCAGGTACTTTCTGGATTGCCATGCTATAAATATCCAGACAAGTAGTCATCGACAATTTCTTTACAAAGCCGTTTTTCACGACAAATATTCAATCCGTATGCAATCCAACAACAGTCTAAGGTAACCAACCAAGTTCTCCCATCGTAGCAGGCATCGCCAAGGACGATGGTACCTTCAGCAGCACTTTAGCTATTGAGTACTGACCTTATTGTATTATAAGCTTCTCTTGTTGGGTTTAACCCACCGCCGCTCCACGAGCGAGCGAGGATAGAGTGATATTTTTCTAAATACTGTTTCCAAAATCGACTCGATTTCCATAACGTTGAGAGAGGATACTACAGATACAACCACACAAACGCGGAACTTCCTCATCGAGACAGGGTTAACACGAGCTGAATTTGACAGCGCTCTGGAAAACTTAATATTCAAATATGTATAGTTTTTACACTCAGAAATTACGTGATTACCCAAGATACATGTATATATGTCAAATGGATCTCTTCTTTTGCCATAAGTTTGGATTTTCTCTAGACTAAAAGACATTTCCCATTTAGTTATTAAAAGTTTTAACCATAAGAGAGAACGGCTGCTCGTGGTCCGCCATCAGCACTATGTCCTCTGCATACAGACATGGCACACGGTAATTTGATTACGGTAAAACAAGATTGTCGCTGTTCAACATATCAACCAGTTCTGACAGAACAGTATGGGGAAAAGTGTGCATTCATTTTATACAGTTACTTGCTTGAAACCACGAATTAAGTTTCAAAGGGGCCAAACATAAGTTAATTTTCAACCTCTTCATAAAGATTTATTATCAGTCGCCAATTTTTATCTTGAATTCCTCAATTTTGTATCTTTAATTCCTTTCTTTCAAAGGGTGATACATAGCCTGTTTTGTTCACACCATCAAAAGGTTTTGACACATCTAAAATGTGAGACTCGTTTTCAATTTGCGTTGCTTTCTTAAACTACAAGGGCACTTAAGCGTCAAAAATGATCTTTTAGGCATCGATGCTTTTGATACGTGCCATGGAGTTCACCAGATTCCTTGCTCTTCTAAATATTCCATCAGCCGCTTTTAAACAGTGTGTGTGTGTGTGTGTGTGTGTGTGTGTGTGTGTGTGTGTGTGTGTGTGTCTGTGTGTGCCAAAGATACATAACCTGTAATGTTTTCATGAAAATATATTCAAGCGAGGTTCAAGATGTGTATGTGTATAAACAAGATTCACTTGGTTAGAATCATATTTTATTAAAATTACTACGGCACAGAATTGTCCCTATATGATCCCCTCTTGTACATCGAGTGTAAGAGTTACAATCGCTGCAATAGTCACTGGCAAAGACAGACACATGGAAAAAAATGACGCAACCGTCAAGGCTCACGTATAGACGCACTTAATGATTGGAATCTCAAATTACCGAATGCATGTGTCACTTCGTCAGTTCAACTGTCAAGTATCCTGCGTGACTGGCTAAAATGGTAGGTCATGACCGGCAAGACTGTATTCTGCTTACACTTACGACCGGTAAACTGTGGCATTCAAATATTTTCGGGGGCAGCCGTCTTTTCATCAAATTTCAATCCACAGAAGTACAACATCATCTAAACTAAAATAGAGACTTGTATGATGCTTAATCATTTATTTACTTATTTAAATGTTAAAAAAAGACACCCTCCGTATACGTAAATGTTGTGATTCGTTAGTGTTCATCACGTTAGTACTATCACATTCTATGTTGAATTCTAGTATAGAAAAGCCCTGTCAATGTAAAATAATGCCCATGGGAACAGCTCTGTAGGAAGCGCAATTGGCGTCCAGCACTGAGAAATCTGGGATAAACTGCTAGTCTCATTGTGACTGGTTACGATAATTGAGATAAATCAAATGATTTTATACGATAGACATAAAAAAGTATGCACGCATGGTAATCAATGGACATATCTGGAGCGGCTGGCTGGTCGTGTCCACACGGCACGGGCTATCTGTACATTATTATTGCACATCAGCCTCCGGACCTGACCATCCATATAGTTCACGCAGAAGAGTGGATTTGTGTTATAAAGTAATAATCCGCAAATGACACAGATACAATTGTTGAAGTTGTTTGAAGATGGGCGACATCTAGGCCACCCATTCCGTGCCACAATTGGTTAAAATGTTCATTGGTGCAGATGCTTTTTTTTTCTGTCACTGTTCAGGCATAAGAGTAACCTGGACAGCACCTACTGTTACCATATCACGTAACGTGGTTCCTTAGTGGTCAACTCTTTTCAAAGCGTCCTCCAAGCGAGCCATATCAGCTAAAAATTAAAAAAAAAAACGCAAGAGAAAAATTATTTCTATTTTTAAATTTACTTGCATGATTCAAATTGCCATACGTCTAAAAATTGTATGATTTTATAGTTATATCAAGTTACGTGGCGAGCCAACTAGATCTTCATTGTACAAGACACTGTTGCTCCCATGTCAGCCACGTACGTAGTTGTTTGGGCTTCCGCCCCTGGCAATAAAAAACCAAACATCTTGTTTCCACTTCATTTACGGAGACACAGATTATATTACAGTCTCCTGGTATAAAACACAAAAAGATAACTGACGCAAATAGCAACAATTGTGTTGACTAATATTTGCAAGTTTGAAGTCCACTGGTAAGAGAAGAAAGAAAGTTGCATTACGGCAAGATAGTTTGTAGACACTGAAGGGCAGAGTTATAAGAAAGTTGGATACCTTTGATGTTGTGGGCAAAGTTGATAATTTGATGTTTGTTATCCAGTACTTCCACGGACTGCGTGTAGGCGTTGTACCTCACCCCGAATGCGCGGGGAATCGTGGTGGCAAATTCACTGCAAACACATAACACATACATGGACATTATATGAACAGTTTCGGCTAAACAGTCATAGTTGGTTTGCCTGCATGATCTATGACCTATATATAGCTGGCTTTCTATGCCAGGAAAGGAACAAAATGGAATTTGATCTGTTTCAGGAGCAAAGAGAATCGAAATAATTACTTCTGCCATCACTGTGGGACAAACAAGGGACAGAAACGAAGCCGTACAATACAAAGACGAGAAACGTACAAGCTGTCATATGAGTCAATGGCTTATAGACGAAGCTTAATGGCAACATCTAAGGATGATATACCAAGACTTTTCTTCACCTCGACCATCTTACTAAGAGTCAATTCGGCGCAATACTTTTATTGTAGTAAAAAATTTACCTATTATATGCGCATTATTGTTTTACGACAGCTCCCCTGAAAATGATCTTGCAGTCACAGATATCCTTGTGCTAACAAGGCTCGTGTCCTTAAACGGCCTTTTCAAGATTCTCCCTTCCAAAACATTGACACACAGACAGACAGACAATCAGACACAGACAGACAGATGGATAGATATCCGGGCAGACAGAGAGATAGACCGACTTAGGGTCTACTTTCAGAATTTATAACAAACCCCTGCAAGGTACACGCCTTCCACGTTTGAAGCATACCGGGTCAGCATTTTTTTGAGAAATCTACATGCACATGCATTCATACTGATTCATACCGATGTCCCTATGCTGACAATTGCAGTGTTAACACGTAGTATCGTCATTACTTGTACATAGGTGCTTGCATGCTGCCGCTAATCCGCCGTGCATTGTTTGCACTCACAAGCTGTGATCCGCTTTGCGCGCAACAATTGGGACCCCCCTGCCTCCCAGGCAATCTGGGTCTGTGTAATCGCTTTCAGAGACCCGGATGTATGATTCGCGCCATTTGACAGATCTCGAGTAGCTGCGTATACCGATGTATTTTTTCTCCAAAATTGACCAAGAAGAAGTATTTATTACAGCAGATTGAAGATTTTGCTACATTTTGAAGAGCCAATACTCCCACAAGGTGAGGTGATACGCTAAAAACAACCCTTGATACGGCCTTTTCAGGCCATTGTTGACCAAGAAAACACAGCTTCAAATGTCTGTGACGTAGCGCCATATAAATTTTTGACCCCGCCAATTTTCATGTCGTGACCTCGCCTTGGGTCAGAGTTCAGATCAATTTCCCAGTTTCTTGGGATGTCAACATCATTCATCACTAGCTTATTATTCATTATTGTGAAGATTTACTTGTGTTTAATAAGAAATTACAAGAAGATTATGATATTTGAAAGCCATATGTGACATGAAAATATTCGATTTAAATTTTAAAGGCTTTTAATCATAATTTATTTTAGCCAACCACTGGCACTGTGTCTGAGCCAAGACTGCAGAAAAATTCACTGAAATTGAATTGTAATTTAAATCAGACAAACGTGATACCTGTACATTATTATAAGTACACTGTATATATAATGATTCAAAGTTTAAAGAAACTTGTCAAGAATTATTCATGTTGATTACATAATTAATAAATATTTATTTGAAAAAAAAATGTAAGGAAAAAAGAAACCATTTTATAATTTGCTTGAAGCCATCTTCTGTTTTGCAATCATATTTAGATGTATAATTACTTTATATATATATATATATATATATATATATATATATATATATATATATATATATATATATATATATATATATACATACATATGGATTATAAATTATAATCTTATTATTTACTGAATTCTTTCGGACAAACTTTATTGAATTCATTCGACATTTTGGCAAATTTTCGATCATCAAAATTTAATAATGATAAAATTTAAGACAGATTACATTAAAAAATACATTTATTGGTTAAATATAATAAGGGAATGAAAAACCCTTAATTGCCTTTGTTGTGTATGGTTTGATGCTGGTAGATATTTTGGCAAGTTGTAAGGCATTATTTACATTTACTCTGATCCACCTGCGTGTGATGGTTTCAGAGAGGATGATAAATTCATGCGCCCAGAGACCACCTTTATGGTACCTAAGTCTGTGCACCTTGGTATAAACTTAGCCAGAATACATTATTGTAAGCCAGCATAAAAATCACATACAACATGGTACCAAATTTTATTAACACTGTGCACTGTACAGTAGATATTTTTGTGTGTGTTCATGTCTTTGTTTTTATTGTCTCAGACTGAAAAAATGCAGTTATGTGTACACAGCACATGGAAATGGAAAAAAAAGAAGAAAACCTGTCTCCCTCTGCTTTCTCTATCATGAATAAAGGCAACCGTGCCCATGTTTTCTTTCCTTTACAAAATGAAGGCTACAACACAGTTAAATTCTTTCATCATGCTCATCCGTCCTGTCAATGTGAACCAAGCACACATGCATTCATGTGTATGATGCCCTATCATTTAGGTACCGGCCAGTAATATCAACCAAGAATGTACTTTACTGCCCATATGGGGAAAAAAAGAGAAGATGTGAACTGATCCCTTTTCATTGATCAGAATATGTGAATTGCAAAACAAAATATAAGTATCAATGATAAAAAATATTGGTCAATTTTGAATAATTCACAGCACTTTAAAATTAAATCAGCATAAAAAAATTAACACTGTCACACCACATAACCTTTATTTTCTGAAAAGGATGAAATTTCTGAAATTCTTTATCTTCATAGTATATGTATGAACAAAAAAAAATCTTGCAATCTTTCTTCACTCATGAAATAAAGGCAACTATGCCCAAATTATTCCTTACATGTTAGATCTCTTGAAACATACCGCTTTTATGATTTTGTTTAATGTGTGCATGTGGGGGGGGGGGGTTTACAAAATTGTTGAATGTATAGGCTTTTTGATATGAAAATAGGCTAAAAGATAAATTTACTAATTTTATTCCTACTTTTTTTCCAGGAATCTGTAATGGATGAACTGCTAGACCAGTCAGCAAGTTGCGACAGTGGCTTCGTAACAAATGGGTGTGTATTTAGCATGAAAAGAAAACACAAGGATGTTACTGTGATGCAGCAAGAAATCAATGACTTTGCAGTGAGAAAGCAGTTGCCCTGGGCTGATTGTGAAGTTAAAGCTTTCAGGTCAAAACTTCTATGGATGACGAAAAAGGTTGACTCTTTGAAGAAGAGCATTAGTAAGAATAATGGGCATCTAACCTACTACAGTCTTTGCTGCAGCCATTTAATAGTACTGTGGGACCTTGTGCACCCCCTTCCAGGCAGCATGAACATGTGCAGACAGAATTGGCTAATCTAAAGCTTGCTCAAAACTGTAACGTTTGTGCTTCAGTCACTGTTGAACTGGCTGGAACTAAGAACTCAGAGATAGAATTGAAGGAAGAGGACAAGAAGTTTCAAAATGAGAACACTAAATTGAAGGACAACTTGGCCAAAGCAAAGACGTATTGTCCCAAAAGAGTAAATCAGGCCCTAAAGAGGAAAAACGATATTATTCAAGGCAAACGGACAGAAATCAGAAAGCTTAAGAAGGAGCTCAGTACTGCCACAAGCAATCTAAAGAAATGTTCACCTCAAAAACAGCCAAAGAAACGTAGGAGAGTTAACAAGAACTCTAAATTATTGTCTAAAGCTGCCCAGCTAAAATCACAGATCAAGATTCTAAAGAAACAAGTGAAGGAACTTACAATTCAACTGGAGGAAAATAAGGAAAATGTGGAACAAACAATTGAAACAAAACCAGGGAACATGTACAGCACTGCTGTGAGAAATTGCGTCTATTTTGCATTGGAACACCAGTGCCCAGTGGACCATGTTTGAAACGTTGTGAAGTTTATTGCAGAAACATTTACTGGAAAAACAATTGGACACATGCCCCATCCTGCAACAATCACTAGAATGGCTCGTGAAATGGGCACAATAAGCGACATACAAGCTGGCAGTGTACTGGCTGAAACTGAAAACTGCACCCTAGCTTTCGATGCAACAGATATTGATGGCAACCATACCAATGAAATACACATCAGTGCAAACACTCCAGATGGATGTAGATATGTGACATTGGGTGTTGCTAATTTGCGAGGTGGAACTGCTACAGATTACATCAAACACATTAGGGACAGTATACAAGATGTATCTGCATCTTATGCAGGCTGGACAGGAAGTGATGGAGATACAGTTGCAAAAACTGCCCAGCAGAATATATCCAGCACCATAGCAGACCGTGCTGCTGTAAATCATTGTGTCGTGGAAGGCTTGAAAGGGCACTTTGGTACAGATATTGTAGAGTTAAACTGCAATGTCCATCCTCTGGACAGCATAGCGTCCAAAGCCAGGGCAGTTTTGAAAACGACTGGGTTAAAGAGTGAATGCTTCGGTCTAGAAGCGGCTGCTGTGAACACAATTAAGGGCCTCAGCAAGATGCGCTATAAGCACGGAAAAGGCGACCCTGGTGGCTTCAAAGCATTCTTCAGAGATGCAAACATTCCACTGAAACACTTCCCCAGATATGTGGGCAACATATTGCACATTCTCTTTGAACTTGCCGGGTCTTGCATTCAGTTTCACAAGGAAATTCAACTCTATCTGGACAAGTTTGTAGCCACACTGGTGGTCTTCAATCTGCCCTATTGCATGATATCACAAACAAAGACATTATTTGCCACTTGAAAGTGTTGTCCTTATATGGTGTTGTCTTCACAGCACCTTGGATGAAACTATTTTATACTGACAACAGTGAAGTTCATCATCTGAGTATGGTGCCCAAGATGAAGGAAGCTGTACAGGCATTGAAGAACATTGTGAATGACCCAACTGTGATCATCAGTGGCAAAACTGTTTTGGAGACACTGTATCATGTGATGACCCCCTGTGGCAGGCACTGCTAGCAGATCAACCACTACAAAATCCGCAGCTTGTTTCCACTATGGCAGCTGGCTTTGTTGAAGTGTTGGAAAGACAGTTGCACTGATACTTGTCAGGGGATCTTTCTGCACCAACAGATGAAGTTATGCAACAAATACAGTCTGCAGCTCTGCATAACATGCAGGCAGAAAGGACCATGGCGTTAACTGAACACCAGGCAAGACGCGCACCAAATGCCCAAATGGACTTCGTAGAAGCGAAAGTAAAGTGCAAAAGTAATAAGACAATTGAGTGGTTTGTGTCACAAGACACCAAAACACAGGATGAAATGGTAAAGTTTGTGGTTGGACGCACCAAGACTGTAACTGAACGGAGAAAATCAAGACAACAAAATCACAAGAAGAGATACGAAAGAGAAAGAGACTTAAGTATGTGAAAAAAACTGAAAGTGAGAGAAGAAAGGTTGAAAAAGCAGTAAAAGGCATAGAAAAGTCCTACTCAAGGGAAAAACTTGACACTTTGTGTGCAAGTATGATTGAATGTACTGCTCAGAATAGTGGACAGGAGGTCACCTATTTTGGAAGTGTGGTGAAATTGAAAAGGAAAAAGATATGCCCTTTTGTTATAGGGTATCATCTTCCTCATGAAGATGAAAATGATGCTGAAGATTTTGACATACCCAGAGGCCAGATTATTAGTGACTTTTTGTGTGGAGACCTGGCTGTTCGGGATTGAAGAAAAGACAATCAGTGAATGACAATACAGTGAATCACTGTATTGTCATTCACTGATTGTCTTTTCTGAGTGATCACCATATAATTCAATAGATCTGATAAAGATATACTTCTGTGAACGTGATAAAGATATACTTGGGATATAAAGGTCTCCAAATGTAAATAGCTATGTAAATGATTATGATTTTGTGCACTTCGACACATCCAGGAGCTACAATAAGTGACTTTTTGTGCGGAGACCTGGTGGTTCGCGATTGGCAATGAGTGAATGACAATGAAATTGTAACCTGATAACCCTATAAAATGTATACCTTCGAAACAGCGTGAAACTCATAAGGCTGAAAATGATTGAAGCCTATGCTTACTAGTAGTTTTGGTGGAGACCAAGTTAAGATACTACCGCACCACGTTTGAAAAGCACCCAATCGGTCCATTGAAAGAGAAGTCGACTCATCACAGATTTGCAAAAATTCATAAAATGAACATAGAAAAAATCGTATCACCATTTATTGAACAAATTCGGTCTAGGGTACCAAGATGGGTTCTTGTGTACTTTCAACCAATTGGCAACGTTATGAGAGGTTTTTTTAAACTTGGCAAAAAATCACGGTAAAAAAGAATAAATAAAAGCACACACAAAAAAAATCAACAAGGCATGATCAACTGAACAAACTTGATACAACAGAACTAATGTATGTATGTATACGCATCAAGCGTGAAGAGGTTCCGCCCGAATTTTCCCTTTCTTTCGTTTCTTAAGAAAAAGTTCAAAATATAAAATGGTACGCAAATTAAAGGCAGCAAAAAAAAAGCAAAAAAACAGAAACAAAAACAAAAACAAAAAACAAAAAACCAAAAAAAAAAAAAAAACAAAGCAAAAAGAACAAAAAAACAAAAAAAGCACAAAGACAAAAAAAAAAAATAAATAAAAAAACAAACAAACAAACAAAAACGACTTTAAAATCAGGAAAACACAGCAGTGCCACCTAGTGAACAAATTTGTTTGGTCCTTTCACAAGGAACATACCCACCAAGTTTCTGCTTGATCTGAGTGAAGGTTCAGGAGAAGAAGTCACAATAAGCAAAAACACATCAACAAAAATTTTAAATTAGAAAAAAAGCAGCGCCACCTGGTGAACAAGTTAAGAGGTAGGAGTCCCTAGGAGGGTTCCTGTGTAATATCAAAGCAACTGGGTGAACGGTTTCAAAGAGGAAGATTCTTTAAGATTTGCCCACAAAAAGGAAGCAAAAAAAAAATCATTAAAAAATCCAAAAATCAATGCAGCATGACCATTTGAACAAACCTGGTCGAGACCCACCCAAGATACATTGCCACCAAGTTTAGAGTCAATCTGGATGACGGTTTTAAAGAAAAAGTCGAAAATTACCAGTACAATGTCCATCGACTTACAGAGTAAAAAATAGGAAAGGTGCATTTACTGTTAAGTACCTGAATTGAAAAATCGTCACAAATCAGGTATCCACAGCAGTGCCACCTAGTGAACAAATTTGTTTCACCCGTCCACGAAGAACATACCCACCAAGTTTCTGCTTAATCTGAGTGAAGGTTCTGGCCAATAAGTCAAAAGCACACAAAAAATCATAAAATATTGGGAAAAATTGAAGCGCCACCTGCTGGACAAGTTAAGAGGTAGGAGTCCCTAGGGAGGTTCCTGTGTAACATCAAAGCAATTTGATGAACGGTTTCAAACAGGAAGATTCTTTACGATTTGCCCCCAAAAAGGAACAAAAAAATAATTAAAAACCCTAAAATCAATAGAGCATGACTAAATGAACAAACCTGGTCACGACCCACCCAAAAGAAATTGCCACCAAGTTTAAAGTGAATCTGCATGACGGTTTCAGAGAAAAAGTCGAAAAGTGCCATTATAATGCCCATTTACTTACATAGTAATTAAACGGAAAGGTGCAATAACATTGTACCGATAAGTACCCAAATTGAAAAATCGTTAAAAATCAGGAATCCACAGCAGTGCCTCTAAGTGAAGAGCTTTGTTTGACCCTTTCACAAGAAGAAATATATCCACCAAGTTTCAGCTGAATCTGAGTAATGGTTCTGGAGAAGAAGAAGTCGAAAATTACAAAAACGCACAAAATAATCATAAAAAAATAGAAAAAAATTGCAGCGCCACCTAGTGAACAAATTGACAGCTAAGAGTCCCTGGAAATGTTTCTGTGTAATATCTGAGGAATTTGGTAAGCAGTTTCAGAGAAAATGATTTTTTTTAAGATTTGCCCAATAAAAGGACAACAAAATCAAACAATCACTGGAGCGTGACCATTTGACCAAACGTGCTAGAGACCCACCAGATGTACATCCCTACTAAGTTTGAAGTAAGTCTGGCTTACAATTTTGGAGAAGAATTCGAAAATGAATATTGTGGATGGACGGAGGGACGAAGGACCATCCTACAAGCTCACCTGACTGAAAGTTAGCTGAACCAAAAAATTGACGGAGCTGCGGTCAGCGCGCGAGGTTTGAAGAAACGTCTAAGTCACCATTCAAGTGGCCTTCAAATAGATATGTATAAATATTCCTGGGAAATTCTAAAAACAATAAAAAGGCTTGTTTCACATGGGCGATTATTTACCTTTACGGTACATCTTTGACAAAATTTTAATTAAGTTGCTAACCTTTCATGAAATATCGCGGTGAAAGAAAGATCAGATGGAGTTTGTTTTCAATACGCACCTGATTCATGATGCGGTAAATCTTTTGATAATTTGATGACCCTGTAAACACACTTTCAGATATCGCTGTAACGTCCGCGGGGCACGGGGGCGGCTAGAACGGACAATGCAGGGGCTGAAATTACCCTCCGACACTTTGAGGACCGAAAGTAACAACTTCAGGGGTGTGTTAACAGCCCGCGTACTCAGCTTATCTACATTTTCTTGAGAAAAGTCCTCATCTGAAGCTAATCTAGGTTATGGAGCAGCCTGATATGAAACAGCCCAATGCAGCAGGAATTGGTAACACTTTCAGACTTGGGAAAAAGAGCGCCGATAAATTAGGCCTATGTTGGTAGTGAGAGGAGCAGATGGAAAGTACCTTGTTCACCGACTGTAATAGCTAGCTTGGCCAATTTTTGCTTTTTCTTAAAGTCGATAGCAGAAACATGTTTTTAAAGCATAGATTTTTTTTCCATTACACTTTAGATAATGATTGAATGTACAGTGTTAAGAATCGGAAAGAATCATTCTGACTTTAAATATAAAATATCACAGTCTGACAAAGAAGTAAACCTGCAGATTAAAGCAAGAGGAAAAGGACCTGGGAGTTTGGAAAGACGAAGATTTAAAATTTGAGAAACACTTTATCCAGAACAAAGCTAATGAAATTGTTGGTATTATGTGGAGAACTTTTAAGCATGTGGACAGCACAGTTTTCCAAGCTATTGTAACCTCTCTGATTAGACCCTATTGGAAAATATGCTGCACCTGTATGGTCACCCTAAAAGTGGACGATGGCAGACCGAATCGAATCAGTGCACAGGAGAGCAACAAAACGAGTGCTAGCGTTAAAGAACATTTTAAAACACAGAACACCTGCAAATCCCTACTCTGCTTTATAGGAGACGAAGAGGGGACTTGATAAAAACGTAAAAATATTCACATGATTACAATACGGAGAAATATCTGCCACCAGTCATGACAGATTCAACATCAAGGGGAGACAATCTGAGATTACAACAAAAAAAAAAAAAAAAAAAAAAAAGCCAAGACCAGGATCAGACAAGCGGAAATACTTTTTTTTTGCTATACGGTGGTTGATTGGTGGAACATGATATTGTAAATGCATGCAGTATAAATGGTTCCAAAGCAAGGTTAAGTAAACACTTTGCAAATCACCCATTTATGTAAATTACAGATCATTAGCCACTCAAGTAAGAACTCGGATGTTTACTGATCATACTGAGCAGCTATTAAATGGATTTTTTTCTACGTAGCTGAATTCAAACTATGAACTTTTAAGTGTTAAATGAGTTCAAGTACTCAATGTAAAACAAACAATGCATTATGGGAACGCAAAATTGGCATACGTATTTTTTGGACCTATCAGAATACCCAAACTGACCAAATGTTCTGGAGTTGCGTAAATTCAGCCTGGCGGCAAACTAAACCTATCAAAATGTTTAAATTTCTTTTCTTTTATGTCCTTTTTCTTTCATTTATGAAATGTTTATATGATTTCGGAATTAATCCATGTAGAAATTTAGGAAGAGGTTTATATGAATCTACTTATTTCGGCCTATGCCTGTGGGAACTGACAGTGGAAAGTACACCTATATGCGTAGATTACACCCAAAGTTTACATGTAAACTTGCACGGGCCTGCTTGTATGAATGTAGATAGTATCTTCCGTGTGCTTATAACTCAAATATGACTTCAGTGATGACAAAACCTAGCAAAATGCTCGAAATTTCTCATTAGATATTATATTAGATGACGACAGATTATAACATACTTAGTCAACTCGGAGGTATTAATGCAAACTCCCTTATAACTGTCGAGGAGTGGACACTGACAATGAATCAAGCTCGTACGAACCACTTCTATTTAAGAATTCCTCTTACTTTGATACTGATGAGCTGATAAGACTTTTTAGATTCAAACACGATCCATTTATAGTCAGAAGAATGAACTGTGAATCTTGAAATGCCAAAATAGATGAACTGAAAATTTTTCATAATTTAAATGCACAAGGTTGCTCTCTGTTTACAAGAGACCTGGTTAAATGATAATGCAGATTTGTCGCTATTTGAACTGGAAAAGTCTATCTGAATATCAAAAGGTAAAAAGTTGTTCAACACGAGGAAGACTGGCAATGTGTTAAAGAACCCTATGAAACCAAAATACTGGACTATTGTCAAAAGTCAGACATATGGGAAAGTCATTTCATAGGATTGACGCACAGATCTTCAGCCAAAAAAGTTATACTAGGTAATATTTATAGGCCACTTAGGGATCTGGTAGAAAATTATGGACGATTTAATGAGGAATTAACGGTGGTTTTGATTAAGTTGCAGATTGAATTATGAGGTCATTATAGGTGGAGATTTCAACATTGGTTTCCTAAAAATACCAGATAAAGTAGGCTTTGCAACTCTCTTTGACACAATTACTTCTTTAAGATTTTCCCCCAAAATCACACTTCTGACAATATTATCAGGGCAAAGAAGAACTATAATTGATAATTTTCTATTCAAAATAACAAATATTAATACAAATCTTCTAAGTTCAGGAATATTGACTACTAAAATCTCAGATCACTTTCCGTATTTCATATTCCTAGATATTGTTTGCAAAAGGTTTGAGGAAGTGCCAAAATATGCACAATCACGTGTTAGACACAAAAACTTCTTAGGAAATTTTCGAAGAAGAATCGAAGAGGCAAATTTATATGATCGCATAAGGATTATAGTCAAATGACCCTAACAGGTCATACAAGATAATCCACAAAACCATTTGAAATGTGTTAGATAAACAACTACCAGTTAAAAAGGAAAAATATTAAAAAAAATACAAACATAAAGTCTTCCTGGTTCACTCAGGGTATTATAATATAAAAAAAACCCGAAAAGATCAAATGTATAAAACATTCAATAGAACCCCACATGACAGCAACGGCTATGACATTCTTAATATGAATTTGCCGACATGAGAAAATTTTACAAATAACTACCAATAACGCAAAGAGACGCCATTAGGAGACATGTTTTATAAACATAAATATAAACAACACCTAGACATACGTGGTCAACAATAGACAAAATTTAAAATAAAATGAAAAAGAAACGAGGTTCTCAAAACGCATTTAACAAATATGGTCAGATAATTACTGACAAGCTGAAAATTTGTAGCGAATTTAATGATTACTTTATAAACATACGACCCAAATACGGCAAAATTCAATACGCTTAATAACAAAATCCATCCTACAATGAGCTCTGCTTCATGAATATCACACATGATATGATTTTGTATATAATAAATTTGCTAAAACTTAAAAGCAGCTGTTGCTATGACAATTTGTCAGTCAATCTATTCAAACTGATAAAAATGGAAACATATAAAGCAATAACAGTCATAACAAATCAAATGATAAAAACAGAAATTTTCCTGATTTATTAAAAATTGCCTAAGTTTTACCGATTTAAAAAACAGTAACCCCACTGCCGTTTAAAATTATAGAACTATTTCTATTGTCCTTGCAACATCAAAAGGTCATATCTGATCAGGCACATAAAAAAATCCAAAGCAAAGAATATCTAGTATACACAAGTTAATATTTCGCAAGTGACACTTGACTGAACTAGCTTCACATGAATTAATAGATAGAATACTCACTGAAATTGACAAAGGAAACATACATATAAATATTTGTATGGATCTATCAAAGGATTTTGATACTTCAGATCATAAAATATTATTACACAAATTAAAACTTTATGGAATAAGAGACATTAATCTTACATTATTTGAAAGGTATCTAAACAATAAGAAGCAATATGTAACCACTGATGATGTAAAGTCTCACATGTTGAATATAAAAAATGGAATACCACAAGGATCAATTTTAAGTCCACTGTTTACAATGTACATCATGACATAGTAGTGGCTTCAACTTTATTTTATTTACAGACGATGCCACCTTATACTAGTCTAGTACTATAAAATTCTTTAAGAAGCAAGGTGAGAACAGAGGCACTTCCCAAATTAGAAACGTGGAGCTAGCAAAAGTTAGTGCATGGTTGAAGGTACCCAAGTCATCTTTAAATATCACGAAAACAAAACGTATGTTATTCTATAAGCCATTAAAGAAAATTTTTATTCTATCTCTGGAAATAGACAGAACAAAAGTTGACTGTGTGGATGAATTTAATTTCTACCAAAGTATCCTAGAAAGTAGGCATATTAGAGAAAATAAAAAGTTTCCTTTCAATTAAAATCCTTCCTATCTTACATAAGGAATTAATATTACTGCATTTAAACTATTACCTTATGGCAAGAGGACTAAAACTAGAGAGACTTTCCACAATTAAAAAAACAAGCTATACCTGCCATAATTAATTGCGGTTTTAATGCCCATTCAAAACCAATACTTAAAGGATTGAAATTACTTAAACTGGAATATATATATATATATATATATATATATATATATATTCCAGCTGTACCTGATATATATATATATATATATATATATATATATATATATATATATATATCAGGTACAGCTTTTAAATTTTATTACCAATTACCAAACGACAAGTTGCCTATGCATTTTAAGAATCTTCCATTATTTCCAAACACAATCTAACATGATTTTAACACAAGAAGAAGGCAAGACATAATCATAATTAGTCTCTATACAAATTAATGTATTAGACACCAAATGGGTTATATTTTGAATGTTACAGCAGGTTCAATAAATTTAATACACATAGTACCCAAGGATTTTCAATTTATATAAAGAATTCTTATATAAAAAAAATCTGACTTGAATTTGAAATGTCGTATACAAAATTGTTTGATAAGTCATTCTGGCAAGAAATTTTAAGGTTAATTTTCGATTTTCGATTTTTATTTTTTCTTCATTGAGGGCACATGAAACACGACGTACTTAGAGCCCATGAATACTTTGTCATAGTTCCGTAAATATCGGAGCTTACATTTACTTTAAATCAATAACATCTGCAAAATCAATAAATGGACAGTCTAACAACTTCGTTGGTGGCTTGTAAGATAGCAGTCAACTATGACCTTAATATAGATCAATATATATATATATATATATATATATATATATATATATATATGCAATTATAAAATACTATATTGTACTTTAATGATTGATTGTATGTGTATGTGAATTCAATAAAAAGACACCTGATTCCTGATCACCTAACGAAAAACTTTGTTGACAATATTGCAGCACCACCTCTTAACCAAATGACCGTTTACGGATAAGAAGTTTCCTTATTCAATTTTTGCAGCAATTGGCGAAGCAGTTTTGAAGATTAGATTTGGCAAAAATATGAGAACCCCAAAACCATCGACTATTTGAACAACTTCGATAGACACGTACACAAGGTGGATCCCCACCAAATTGGCAGAGGATCTGGCCACCGGTTTCAGTGAAGTCAAAAAAGGTAAATGTGAACGGATGACGATGGACGGACTACCGATGGCGGGTGGCCCATCATCAGATAAGCTCAGCTGACTGACAAGTCAGTAGGGCTAAAAATGTCGCTTGATTAACTTTGTCTTAGTTGTATTCAAAGAAAGGTAAACATAAATAAATCTGATAAATTGCTAAAAACAATCGACTTAGTAAAGTGAAGTGACCTCATCTTTTCTTTGGCATCCTCAAAGCTGTCTGCCACAAAGTACACGGGTTGAAATGACGTGATTGGATACTTCTGTTCTCCTGTCTTTCTAGGTTCAAAGCAGCGCACTTCTGGCTTATCTGTCAAGCAGTACTGCAAACATACATAAAGGTATTACACCCTATATCAACATATAACAACATGAGAAAACAGCCCTTTTCCCTCTCTGTATCAGTAAAACAACCATATTATAATCCGTTGCAAAGCAAAGATGTGCTTCACTACATTCTACATTAAATTAACCCTGTCCCCTCATTACATCATAGCGTGTTTACCGCAATGCATCTTGGGGGATCGCCAGCGACAAACTCAGCCAGCAGTTCTGACTCCCAGTGGAGCTGTACGTTAGATCTTAAAGGAATCACTCCTCCAAGGTAAGATGCAGTGTTGACTCTTGCCGGTGATGCACTTATGTTCAAGTGCCGATCAGAAAAAGTCAGAAAATGCGGAACGTTCACTGTTGCGTGCCGCAGTGTACAACTTCTAAGAGAAATACACCTGGACTCAGCTTTTACCAGCTGACAAAACAGAGAGCAAAAGCCTTCATCAAACTGATCAGAAACGAAAACATCATGGTTGAACCGAAGTGACCGGTGTGTGTTCACTTTGTTTGGATTCCCCACGAGTTGAACTATAGGTCTTGGACCAGTAACCCATCAAGTTGGTTTGCCTTTTACAAGTCTTGGTTTTAACTTGCTGCTACCGGTATAAACTTGAAGTAAAATGCTGAGGAAGTTGTGGTTTTACGTTTGAAATAAGAGAAATAAGCCAGCGCATGTCGCTATTTTAACATGTAAATGCATTAGGCCTAGGTTACTGGTCCAAGACCTGAACCCCCGGCAGCGCAACCATAGTGGTATTTTTTCCTTAGAGTTGTCTTCTACTATTGCAGAAGGTAGTTCGGCACCGGGCACGCTGTTTTCATTTAATATTACGATGACATCAGCCATACTGCGACCACAGCCGTGTGATAAAATATCCGCGGCTTCGACCTTGTCCCCGGCGATCACCCAAGACGTACTGCGGTAAACACGCTGTTACGTAATGTTTTCAAGGTCATTCAATGTACAAAGAGTGCACTGCACAGGGTACGTTCCAGATGACCAATGATAAAATTTCCATGCAACTAATACATATATATTATCATGGAGCTACTATAGTAGCTCCATATTATACATATATTAGGTATATATGTGTGTGTGTGTGAATGTATTTGTGTATATGTATATAGTGGTATCTTTTCTGGAGACCACTGCCGTTGAGAAACTGCACATCTTCTGCCCTTTCATGACACTTTTGTACACTCACCTGTCGCCAGCTTTTTGCTTGCAGTATGGCGATCTTAGAGCAAGTAGCGTGTGTGTGAGTGTGTGTGTGTGTGTGTGTGTGTGTGTCTGTTATACCCATGGTTCGGTCAAGTGTGCTAGAACACATGCTAGTACATTTATTGTAGGTCTGCCTATACTAACGCTACGGCGTATTTTAAATACTAATTACAAAGCTAATATCAGACACATATACACCCTTTTTAAAAGTCAGTGCCATATTTGGAATACTACTGACCTCTGGTGACAGAAACCAGAATGAAGCTGTGATGGACACCAATTCAAGTCCGATTCACCGACATGTTAAATTTGCTTACTTTACTTACTCATATCTATTATTAAAAACACTTTCGAATATAACCATTGTGTTATTGTGTTAAGAAAACTCTTGGTCTACAACACAAAGGGTAAAATCTTCAGTATTTTGACTTTTCCTAATCAATGCTAATGTACATCTCACTGCAATTTAATACCCTGTACAGTTGGACCCAACGCCAGAATACCAGTTGACTCTCCATACATCCTAGGAATTTCCAGCAGCAACAGTTTAATAAATATAAAATATAAATAGCTGTCATATGTATATTTATTTTAAAGCTCAATGGACTTGTTAATGGAGCAAACTGATCAGTGGAGACGTAATTTTCTCATCAGGACTAAACAACAATCCCGATGAAACATGACTATTGGACCAATGTTTATAGACAGACAGACAGACAGACAGACAGACAGACAGACAGACAGACAGACAGACAGACAGATAGATAGATAGATAGATAGATAGATAGATAGATAGATAGATAGATAGATAGATAGATAGATGTCCCAGGTAGCACAAATTACACACCCAAATGAATGGCTGGCTCTTAAATAGGAATTCAACTGATTATCTTTAGTAATAAAATGATATAAGACATGTTGCCATGAAAACGTATTTCATATTAAAAGACTACATCACGTTAACTTTTGCAACAAAGGATCAAACACCTCTTCTTTTCCCTTTTGGTGTAGTCCTACAGTTGTCCTAACAGAATGACACAATGAATGTATTCAAAGTGTTTTTAAATGATACTTGCCTCCAGCTCCCCAAATGAAGACAGAAGGCCTGCTCCATAGGCCTTGAGTTGCCCGTCCTGCCGGCACATGCCAAACTCCACTGAAAACCAGTAACACTGTAAAAAAGAATGAAGTCACACACATTTATCTCTCTCAAAAAGGCTGCATGAGACAATTTGTTTTTATGGGCACCTAAAATATATATATATATATATATATATATATATATATATATATATATATATATATATATATATATATATATATATATATAATATATACATATATATATATATAATATATATAATATATATAAGAAAAAAAGCATGAGATGCACCACCGCCGGAACACCTCAGGTATAACATCTTAGGTGAATAGGTGGCTTACACTTCAGCACATGCATATTAATTCCCGCCAAATATTCAATATTTAAGTTTATTCAAGTTGTTATTTTGACAAAAACAATGTGAATGTCACGTGTGGGAATGTTGCTCACTCGAAATACGCTGCACAACAAGGTGTCAATCCTATCAAATGGAGACATGATCATCATGTTGGTTTGCCTTTTACAAGTTTTGGTGAAACCTAACCAACACATGTAAGAATGACAACCATCCAAATGAAGCACACAGTTGTCCCCATTTTTTTCAGTGATTCGATAATAAAGTCCACACAAAGTGTACTCAGATCCCCGTGGTCATTCGTAAGCATATTTGCAAAGGCAGTTGAACTCAATCCGTTCATTTCTAAGAACTCTGTGTTAACAAGGCCAGAACAACTGATAGGTGAGCGCGTGGAGTTCAGTTCTGGCACGATGATGCTATTTGACTAAAAAAAAAAAGCATGTTCACCGACTATGAGTGGTGTGACACAACTCACCGTCGCAAGTTTCTCAATATATTCATCTGGGGCACCAAGACTTGCCAGGCCGATCTCCTGCGAGAACTGGGCGAATGAGGGGTCAGCAAACAATGGCACGTGACCCATCAGCTCGTGGCACACATCACTGCAAACATCGAACAGCACAGTGTTATCTGTACCCCATGCAATACAAGAGCTCCATTATTCTGTACTAAGAAATCATTTAGAACCAAAGGGAAGTTGAAGAGGCCACCAATACATCCAGCAATTGTGACGTATTGTGTAAGCTTTTTCATTAGACCTGTCTTTTCCTGCAAAAACCAGTCAAGAAAAAAAAAAGGAATTTATGGCTTTACTTATTATTATGAGTCACGTGGAAAACAAAATGCATTAATATCGATATGTATGATAAGCAAGCCAACTGATCAAACAAGAAATGGGTCATTTTACAAACAAACAAACAAACAAACAAAAAACAAAAAAAACCAGCAAACTATCGCGCGCACACTTGCCTACAGGCCAATCTCAAAACAACATTTTTACAATTCTCACATATGTGAAAGCGAAAACAACACACCCGTGAATTTATTATGTTGCCTCCCTTTATGAGGTTACAGGTGTGTGCAAATGCTGGTAGTGTGGACCAACTGTGTGACCAATTCCGAAAGGAAACACAGTAGTCTCCCTCTTACAATAGGCCTATGAAACGCTGTCTCCCAAATGCAGCAGACAAAAGCGTCCTTATATAACTATCAACCTATAGTACTTGTAGAGGCAGGTCTATGTTGGATGTAAAGGTGTTAATCTAACCTACCAGAAATATAAATGAGATATGCAAGCAGGAACGATGTTGGGTCATATTTTGTATATGTGTCAGATTGTCAGCATGCCTGACTGCAGCAAGATATGGTGAAAGCTGGAAGTGATGGGAGAGGCTGCACAATTTAATTATATTCCTGCTGATGAACAAGTTTTGCATATTCATTTGATTTCCAAACTTAGGTTTGTATTGACAATAAAAGAGTGCATAGTCCAGGATCTTCATGGTTTGCTGGACTTTGGTCCCACTGCCCAGCAGCCTGCACTCACCAGCAACAGTGCTTTCACTGTCCTATTTACTGAAATGCTGTGTTTTGTTTTTGTGCATACCTGCCTGTCATTAGTGGGTAGGTTAGATACACTTTTATTGACACTCAATTACACACCTGTGAATGTCTTATCAGATGTGGGGCTGGGTGTCTGAAAGTACCGCCTGGGCTGGACTTATCATATAACCATTTGACACGATTTGTTTATTACATCCGGCTCTCTGATTGGCCAATTGTCTTTACCAATTTTTTAATAAAAAACGGACACAAATGTTTCCGGCAATTTTATTGAATTTCCTACTGTAAAAATTGAGATTGTTCAACATAATATTTACAGGGAGAATGTGTACTTTGAAGTTGATCGAATGCAAGAGATACACTCGATACCACATATATATATATATATATATATATATATGCGTGTGTGTGTGTGTGTGTGTGTGTCACAGATAAAGGTGTCAATCTAACTTCAATTTTTTTGGTGTGCGCTATAGATGCATGGAATGAAATGCAAGTAACAGATATCAAACTTGACTTAATGCCAATACGGCATACTTCCAAACTTGAAATGTTTTGGTTGAACATCTTCAAATATATTATAGACAGAGGTGTCAACAACAATACCAATTGATAAGTTTATGATACAGTTATTTCCGATGAAATTGAAATACAAGTTTTAAACTCTGATATTGTGCTTATTATGCCCATTTAAAAGACTTTAACATTCACCGCTTTAACCCTATTAAATATTAAGGGTCACTTTCATTTTAAAAAATGTGGTCAACGTACATTCGATACTCATAAAAAAAAAGTTCAAAGCACATCGAATTTCTTAATTTTCAAGGCACATAGGCAGATTTGCTGGAAAACAGATCTTATTTTTTCCTGGTTCGTTTTCCTTATTGGACACACACACACACACACACACACACACACACACACACACACACACACACACACACACACATACATATATATATATATATATATATATATATATATATATATATATATATATATATATATATATATATATATATATATATATATATATATATATACATGTTTATAACTCCCATGCCAGTCTTTTGAAATTTCCTGCCCAACGTTGAATGGTACTCCCTGGGAGTACTGAGCACAAGTCGGTCCAAAATGTCATTTAACTGCACGGTTTCTCTTCCCCTTGATCTACAAGACCTGTTTCGTGACTTGAATTTCAAATGGGAACTCCAGACATAGTCGCCTATATATGATTCCGAGCATGTCTTCATTGACCGCATTGCATGATACTCACGGTTCTGGTGTGTACATCGGTTTAGACCCATGACGTATATACTGCGTTGAGTGGAACACACGGAATGCAAGTCCAGCTAAAAAGTCGCGTGACGACAGCAGCCCCGCAACTGGTCTCAGTGTGAACCCTGTGCAGTCTGAGGGTAAAAAGCAACCGGGAAAGAAGTGGTGTGAGAAATGTACATTCCCCGATATCGTGAATCACAGCAAAAAAAATCAAGAGTTGGAAAAAGACCTATGCTAACTTTACTTGCCTAGCAAGCACGCCTATCGTATTTGTAGAATGATTTAAAACATGTTGAAATGAATTCAACTAGGTAGTTTATGGGTTTTGGGGGGGGTGTCAGCTTTTGTGTTTGTGGTCCCATAGAAATCGATGCTGATCTTTTGCATCGTGGGAAAATCTTGCTAACAGAGTTCGTGCGTTGAAGTTGTGCTTCGCATGAATACTTTCAACAGTGAAGTCATCATCAACCAAACTCTATTGCTCAGCGACAAGGATAGGCGGAACAACAGATGAATAGCATATGAACCTACAAGACCACAGAAAATCTGGATTCTGTGGCACATGTGGCCTGAGACAGTCCAAAGGAGAAAACTACTTCAGCGCAATTGATATAATTTTTTTCGTGTAGGATGGGGCACATTTTTCCTCCTCCTTTTTTGTTTTTTTGGTCCAGTTCCAGACATTTCTTTTACCCACTTCGACTTTGTTTGGTAATAGGAATCCTGATATATATATGAATCTTAAATCGCCTTATTTTACCTTCCGCGTAACTCTGTTTTTGTTTCAATAAGGGGCTTCATTTCATTTGATCAACTTGAACCTTGACTTTACTGAGCCCATAACTTCAAAACTAGCGAAATTTCAACGGTCATAAAAAACGTGTGGTACTTTGGTATTATGTACTTTCATTCTGGTAAATTTAAATAATACGTGGGTATATGGCGAGCGTCAAACAACTTAACACCTGAGCCACACACCAGAGTCCAGAGTAAGGGATCATCTGACGCGCGCCGTAGATTTTTCTAAGTTTCGTTCATTCTGTCAAGAAAAGTTGGTCGAGATACTTGCTTCTCATGGATTTTTTTCAGTTTCTCACACTTCTATATCACGAAAACCACAATGATAAAAAGAAATGACATTATCTTTTTAGTTTATAATATATTCTTGAGTTTGATAGAACCCAAATGTCAAAATGTTCTCAATAATAAAATTGTATTAAAGAACTGTCAGATATAATGTTGGTCACTTTTGTCGATTTATGTACTTGCTGCATGGACAGCGAGTATTATGCTGTTGCCAAAGGAACCTCACGTTCACTTGTAAGCTTTCCAAAATTTATAATCCTCTCCACCTTGAATAAAGACTGAGTCAACAGCTTCCCTTGGCATGGGTCGGACACTTAGCTGGTGACTTGGGGCATGTTATCTTGGCAGGTCTTATCCATAATTCGCATTCAAATGGTTTTTCGTTCACGTTATAGTGGAAAACATTGAAACAAACGACACTTGGCCTCTTGAAAGGAAGGGGTTAACTAAAATTTGAACGTAAAGTGTTATTTTGCAATTAAATCAAGTTTAAAAGTCAGTTGTGTTAAAATCCTAAAAACCTTACCGTATATTCTCAAGACAGATTGATATAAATCTTCACTATTCCAATGTTAGGTAGCGGTTGACCTGAGCCATTTTAAACCGGAAATGTAGGCATGCTGGTAATAAATTAACTTGAATGAAAGACGTCTTAAGGAGAAATCTTCTCAAAACAAATGACAGTCTTTGTGATGAGTACCACTTTCCTTAGGATTAGCACTGACAGCGTTATATAATGAGCTTTATTAGTTGTGTTTGTAGCAGGACTTCATTTACCTTTCATGAAGTCGGAAACATCTTGTAACTGGGGGATGTTGTCCTCTCTGTATCCACAATTGTCCACCAACAGTGGAAAGATGTGATTGAACTCGCGACACGCATGAGTGGGATACAACGTGGTCAACTGTCGGAACATGGTCCCCCTAATAAAAATATCCGATCTCACTTACAAAGCTTGAATATTCTACCAATATGTTGGGAAATTTATCATTTTGGAGAATTTTTTCATCACCGATTACTACAACTATTGATATTTCAATGCTATGCACAGACGATGGTGGTTATCACCATGTGAACATGCGCAAACTTCTGGGCTGCAGCAGCTAGTTTCTACACCAAGGGACCATTGGATACCACTTCTCATTTTGTTGAAGATAATACTCCATTGTTTTGTCTCATTTACATGTATGGTGCATACGAAAGGATGTCACCAGGCAGTCGGGATGACTGTGAGGTTCCCAATTACTTTGTGATCAATATAACCATTCTGGTGTAAAATTGATCGTTTACTGTCAGACAACTTCCGCGTTTTCATATTTTCTGCACAAGCTGTCTTGCAAATAAAAAAACAAACAAACAAACAAACAAACAAACAAACAAACAAACAAACCAACAAAAAAAAAAATATGTGCGTATAACATATATGTATCTGGTCTTGTTAACCTGTTAATCGCCAGAAGATGACCCAGTCATTAAAGTTGTTTTACTGGCCTTGTTGAATTATGCTGCAAAGGTTAAGGATTACCACAGATTGTACAGTTATGGAGCAGACATTTTAATCGGACCGTTATCGTGACTTAACCTTTGAACCGCTGACCCTAAATCGACACGGGTCAGCTTTTAACCATGTTCCAACCATTTTTTTTTTCTTGGGGAGGGGGGCAGGTATTAGCATTCTGGATGTTTGGGTGCTGTTTTCTCTGCACCTTTGACCTAATGAACTCAAATTAATGTGCCACTGACCATGGTGATCCAGCCTACCTAGTTTGAAGCCAACAAGTACAACTATTCTGGAGTTACTGATCGAAGGGTGGTTGTAATATGCAGCAAATACAAACTAACTGATCGGGAACCATTTTCATTGTCAAGGTAACCAAGAGCATGGTCTTTGACCTGTTGTGGCCCCCTTCTTTGAAGGCGCCGCGCCATAACAATATGATGAAAGCCTAGTCTCCGATAAAAATATTTTCATAGAACTAGAAAGAAACAAATCCTTCCCTTCGTGCTTTATCATAAACAATGAATCTGTTAATAGCAAAAAATGTCATTGCAAATAGTTTGAGCAGGTTTAAATTTTAGAAATTTTTAGTTGAAACCGGTAAATATTGAAAAAGTCTAACAATGTCTAATGCAAGTTGAGGCTATGTGAATGGTTTTTCTACAAAACTGTTCAAAAAACTTAGAGAAGTATTTGTAACACCTGTTGTGTTAAATCAGAGGTTGTTAAAATTTGGCATCTTCATATTGTTATTAACGACAGCCAGAGTGATTCTTGTGTACAAAAAAAGAAAATAAGTCAAGCTATTTAACCCATTGCCCCCTATCAATACTTCCTGCCATTTCTTAAATTTGTATAGATAGTTATGTTCAAACAACTTTACAAATACTTCAAAGAACTGAAATTTTTAAATTCAATTTAAGTTCAGGCAGGCCAACTGAACGAAATTACCTGCAGTAGACCTACGAATGATCGTACTGAAAATAAGGGGGAAGGAAAATTCGCCTCAGCATTCCCTTGATCTACTCAAAGCTTTTAAAACAAAAACATAAAATACTACTTGATCAACTGTATTGCTTAAAATAACTTGCAAATATTTTAATCTACACTGAAGCTACTTGTCAAACCGAAAGTAGTATATTGACTTGCTGGGTATAAACTTTTATCCAATTTAAATTGTAATGCCCATTTCTAATGTACACAAATGGTATTTCGCGAAATTGCTCCAAGATAAAGGCATTCACAAGTATGATCAACATAAAATTGATGCCTATTCTGATTTTCTTTTGATGACTTCAAGTGACACTGTAAAGTCACTCTGGCCATGGTAATTTCACCTTGAATTACGAGTTAAACAGACGAGCAATTGGGTGTCTCGTATTATAACTGAAAATTGTCTTATTGAGTGGCACCTTAATATTCACACTCAGGGTTTGTTCAAACTAATTATATCTGTGATAAAATTATCATTGTCAGCATGATCAAAATCAAACGGAAATAAGGCTAATTTTCATATTATTTACACTTTTATGACAAAACTACTTGCCTCCATGGCAGCCGTGACTGGGCTTTGATATTTTGCTGGCCCAGAACCAGTAAGAATCATTTCGCGAGTCTGGAGGCTGCTACGGAGGCAACAAAACTACCGGCTTACCCAAAATGTTTGCAAGCCTTTTTTCTTCGGCCAACATATCCCCTGTTTTCAGTTATTCTGTACTCTTGTGTATCGAATATAAATAATTTAAAATGTCTCATCGGAAAAGATAAAAGAGTATGCGTCATATGTTAGGAATCTATTATGTCAATACTTTTGCTTCATGTTATGTATTACTACTCACCAGGTTTTGATTTCATCTTCTGTATATTCTACTCGTGGAATCTTTTGCCCGCTATCAAAATTAACGGCAACCATGTCAGATCACAATATAAGCATCGTATGCTGACGAAGTTAAAAGTACTTCATTAGATATACACCGTACACATAAACATTTAACTCGGATCATTTGACCCACTGAGGTATCAACCTGTAGACACTCCCTTACCACCGTTTTCATGGGTAACGTTCAACTGGTTTTGGATAAATTTGTACATTTCTAAGATTGTGGGACATTTTGGCAGACATACACGTGATATTTTTAGTAATTTCGGTATTTGTAAGTACATCTACCTCTCGACCACCATTTGCCTAGACCTCCTTGTTTGGGTCGAATGCCCATGAAATCGAGTTCAGTTCAACCACTTAATTCCTGAAAACCTGACGTTCCCGTGGCGTGATCTCTCGTTCCTTTGGAATTGGTGTGACTCCTTGTGCGCATGTTCTCTGTATCATCCTTCCTCTTTTGATGACTGGTCAGTTGTCAGTTTCAGTTCCATAGGACCTGGAGATCTATGAGGACCTAGTCGCAAAACTGGCAGCAAAAGGTGGGGGGGGGGGAGTGGGCTGATATATGGTTTCTTAGAACAGTCAGCAAACTCCTGGGTCAACCGGCATCAGGCCAGGAAAGTAGGACAAACTGCCTGATACAGGTCCGAGATTCAGTCAATTGAGCACAATGCTATAGACCCCCTAAGAGGAGTGCTGACCTATAGACTTTATCAGATCTTAACAACAAAGAGTGCCATTAGCAGGAACACGGTGGGAGCTCTGATGGGATCTGGGAGGCCTAACAGACAAGTATCAGAACCTAAGCATAGGAGCCTGTGACACTTGCAAAGGCATACATACCCTTGTATTGCACTATCTTGTCATGCAAGTAGTTTTTGGCAAATGTCCTAGACGATCACCATAGATGGGCCCACAGAATGTCGATAACTGCAAAGTTCCACAGGGCATGCCAGGAGGCATTAAAGGCTGGCACCAGAAGTTTTGGCCATGCTGGTTAAAGCAGCCCAGGTTAGATGCTGAGTTCCAACAGGTCTACTGAGAAATCTGTCCAGGGCTGCCAGGGGTGATAAGGATCTGATTGCAATCATGGGCTGAACTTTGCCGAGTGCCCTCAGAAGGATCTGCAGGGGTGGAAAAGCATATGCCCAAAGGTTGCTCCAGTCCATGCCTGGAGTGTCCACCACTTAGGTCAGGGGGTCAGGGACAGTCAAGACATAAGCCGGCAGTTTTGCATTCTCATATGTCTCAAACAAGTCCATATGTGGAGTTCCCCAGCTGGCCCACATGGCCTAAATGACCTGTTGGTGGAGCGACTACTGTGTCCATACCAGTAGACCTCTCCACGAGAGTTGGTCTGCCAGGACATTTTGATGCTCTGGTCTATGACGTGCACAGTGAGTGATGTATTTGGCTAACGCTGTCAGCTTCTATCATAGTGTCCTGCATTGCCTGTTGAGGAAGGCCACAGCCATCCTGTTGTAATATGATGACATGTTTGTGCTCCACCAGGGCCCAGAAGTGGAGGAGCGCAAAGTGTATCACTTCCAGTTCCAAACAGTTTATCTGGTGAAATGCAAAGGATGCCAGCCAAGGGCTCCATGTCTGCTCCCCACCTGAATGGAGAAGAGCTCGTGTAGTAAGCCGGGCATGAAAAGGTGTTAATGTCTGTTTCAAAATGACATTGTCCCATATGGTACACAAGAAAAGGTGCAGGTGGTCCTCCTTGAGAATCAGTGCCAGGGTCTGATAGCCCTGGACTCTTGACCATCTGCCCCATAGAGCATGCTGCAAGGGGCAACAGTGAAGTCCATTGAGTGGGACCTTGGAGTCCATCCAGGACATGGAGCCCAGCAGGGTGAGCCATTATTACACCAACTGGACCTTGCAAGTCAGAAAGGCTCTGAGCAGGGACTGAAGTCACTCCCACCTGCCTTTCAAAGAACAACAGATGTAGGAAACCAGGTCGAACTGGATGCTGAGGAAGACAAAAGTGTGTTGTGAGTTGCTTAGGTTCAGTATCGGACCCAAGCTATGGAAAAGTTCCTGAACAGTCTGTGTGCAATGCTGTGAATCCAGGCACTGGGTAAACACCAGTGGTGCCTTGGCAAGGCCAAATGTAAGCACCCTAAACTGGTAAACCTGGCCTGAGAATCCAAACCACACAAAATTCTGTACAGACTCCACAACTGGCATGTGGAAGAACAGGTCCTTGAGATCCAGGGACTAGTCCATTCCATGGGCCACAGCACTGCTCCCACTGACTGAGGGTGGGGGTGGGGGTCTCCATCCAAAAGTGTTCAGTGTATACAGGTATATGACCATCTCTTCTCCAAACAAGGTTAAAGAGGAGCGGACTCATTTGGGCTCTACAATACAACAGGTCAGACAACTTCTGACCCTAGAGGTAGGGGTCCTTCCACAACAAATAATTGCCTCCAAAGTGCTGGTGGTACAAACCTGGTGATCAGTGGCTTATGACAATGATGTGGCAAGAGTGTCACCTGATCTAACCAATCATGCACAGCCTCAGAGATATGCACAAAGCCCCTGAGGTCATCCAGGAGAGACCTAAGAGTGACCAACAAGACATCAGAGTACAATGCCATAGGACTGATTGCCTGGTATCCTCCTCCAATTGCTTGAAGGCCTTGGTAGAGGTCATGGTGGACTTCAGCTGCTGAACATCAAACTCTTCTCAGTCTAAATCCACCAGCAGTGTATGTGATGGAGCGATCTGCTGTGGCACAGAATACCATCTCCCTTGGATGGCCTGTGTTGGGAGGAGTGACTCTTACTTCAGATACCCAAACATCAGTAGCTGTTTGGAAACCTGTGTGCTACAAGTCTTGGCCATAAGCTGGTCATAAAACTCAGCCACAATGGGCCATGGGTGTACTTTGTCATGTGTCCTCCCAAGACAAGTACCGACTGGGAAGTGCAACAGCTTCATGCCTCTCCTCCTCTTGTGACACAACAGCTTTGTCACTAACCCAGCTATGAATAAGTGCTATGAGGTGATCAAGGCCTGTGGCAGAGCTGGTGTGGTGTCCATGGGTGCAGAAGGCACTTCCAAGGGAACTGAAAAGCTTGGCCATTCAAAGGATGAATTGCATGCAGGTTGATCTTTTGACCTTGGCCAGGATCTGCTAACAGACGCATCCAAAAACAGAAGCTCATCCTCTGCTCTGGTGTCACGGTCCAAAGACTCAGAACTCATGAGGCGAGTGGTGAAACCCAATAGCTCATAGAACTAAGAATTGTCCATGGGCAATGGGGTTGCCGAGTGTGACAGCAGGGACTGTGTCACCATGTCAGGGTAGTGTAGGGGTATCAAGGCCTTCAACAGAAGTTGCCACAGCCTCAAATGCCACCACCATTTACTCAGCCCACATGGGGCTGGAGAGGGGGGCTTCCATCATGTCCAGTAGCAATGCACACAGCAACCACCAACAAGGGCATCTCCTGGCCAGAAGGGACCTGCTGGGTTTCCAGGAGACTTGGGTCAGGGACTGCAGCTGTTGGAGACTCAAACATCTGCTGGCGGGATGGGGCCTGAAGGAGTTGAAGAAAGCTGACTTCAGCAGATGGAGCAAGCTGCTATGCCAACAGAGTCTGCCAAGGCTCGCTGACAAAAGCAGAAGACAAAGTTTCCAACTGCAAACTTTGTTCCCCACAGAGTTCCGCTTGTCTCTTGCAGGGTACCCAGCTCGAACATAGGAGCCAACGGGATTGCCAGCTGTTTGCTTTGGGGTGGAGCCACCAAAGGTGTATGAGGCAAAGCTGATGCTGGGTGAGGGAACTGAAGGTGGCATTTGGGTCACTGGAGGGGCCACCACCGCTGGGGCCAAAACCCAGTGAAGGCAGAAGGCACCATCAAAAACTTGGGTGACTTTCTTCTTTCTTTCACATGCCTTGGCCTGTGATCCGAGCTCTCAGGGCAAACTTGACCCAACTACAGGTGGCAACACTAGCAATGCTGAAGATCATCCCAGGCTGCCATGTAATGAAGTGGTTCTGTGAGTCCAACTTTTGCTCAAGATCCAACAAGGATTAGGTTGGAGTGGTCACTGGATCAACACCAACAGCTTGCCGCCGAATAGCAGCAATTGCCTGATATGCACTGTCTTCCCACTCTCTGCGATCTGAAAATCAAGACTCCATTTTGAAAATCTAGGTTTCAAGCCAATCGACCAGCTCTACTCCCAACTATTTCATAGGTACCCTCATGAAAGATATCAGCTAATTAGGTCTCCAATGGGACCAAGGCCACTACAAAATGATTTTTCTTCAGAAAGATATGTGCATAAAGCACTAAAACAGTGAGCATGACTAAAAGTCCATGGTCCTTAAACTCGAAAGAGCAAGCCAGTGTTGTTGCCCAAAAGAGGAAGGATGATACAGGGAGCATGCACACTGGGAGTCACCACTAGTTCCAAAGGAACTGAGAGATGACACCACAGAACCATCAGGTTTTCAGGAATAAAGGGTGTGAACTCAACTTGAGTTCATAGGCACTGGACCCAGACATGGAGGGATAGGCAAATGGTGGTCAAGACTTGACGTTATGCAATTGATACATATATATATATATATATATATATATATATATATATATATTATCTATGGGTTGTCCACATTTGGTTGGTTGTTCTAATCCCAATACAATCTGGAGAAACTATCCAAATACTTTTAGTGCTAACATGGTAGTCAATAGATGGTGTGAACCTTGAATCTTGATTATAGACAAAATGAAATTGCACCAGAATGTCCAGTTCTTGTGGATATGTCTCTAGAACCAGTTATCTCATTTTCATCAAATAAAAACCTGATTTACTAAAAAATATTCTTCAAAGCAGAACAGTATCAGGGGTTTTCTCATAAATTGAGAGTTCCTTTATAACTGGGTATCACAAATGAAGTGTCCATCAATTTTGACAAAACTCAGCCATTTTGCATTTGTGCATGACCATTGCAAAAACAGATGAAGTTATTGAAAACCCCTTATGCGTTTTTGGGTTGGATGTACTGAGACCATAGTAGTCCAAATTTGACCATTGTAACTGGAGTATATTTCAAGAAATATAGAAAATGTCACAAAAACACCTTTTACCCAAAATGCCTGTGCTTAAACAACAACCTTAAATGTAAAATTACATCTTTAGTTCACACAGATTCTGCAAAGCCTTGTGATAAATAAAATATATTTGTTTATTATGTAAAAATACATATTTGTTAGACATTTGGTCAAGAAGTGAAGATTTTTTGCCAGGCTGGACATTGCCTCAAATTTGAACCAGAAACATGGTATGAGTTTACATCGGAATTCTGTCAACTTCCAGCAGTTACTTTGTGCCCTTTCGTTACTTTTGTCACAACAGTAGCTTTTACCAAATTACAGGTTGGTGACTATTTTATCTTGATCTCTTAATTCTAACCTTGACCAAATTGTTGAGGTTGAAATCTGATCAGTTAAATAAAAAAGGCAATGATATATACAATGAACTCACGCGATACATATATTTACAGCCAGTAACGCATGTAATGATCAAAAACAGATTCAGCTAATCCCAGGAAAGCAGCTCAACCTCCTGCTTTGAACAAAACGCAGATACAACAGAAGCATTAGGAGCCAAGTCAGGCTTCTTTTAGAGTTCTGACGTGACTAGTTAAAGTTTACAGAAGCAGTTAATGTTATTAGCAACATGAACTCTCAGGTGTTAGTGATTTTTTTGCGTTGTATAGTCACCAATGCTTTGTGCATTATGCTCCATGCATTGACTTGCTGACCATATCTTGCATTTTGACAGTAAGCATGCTATATCACATACACGTAAATGAATACCATGGGATAGAAGATATGCATTGCTATGAAGCTTAAAGACACAATGTACATACTGTTTGTAATTGAACGCAATATCAGCAAACTCCTTCCTTCTGGCTCTGTAAACTTGATCCGTGAAACCCTAAGAAAGAAGACATAATTCAAATTGTGACTGGATTCAGCCTGTTGGTAGAAGAATAAATATACTGACAGTCAACCTGCAACTTTAAATGTGACATACTTTCCCCTGCCCAGGATATTTGTATTGTGAGCCTACAATGATGGTCCTTGTTTACCTGTACCATGATGTGATCAATGACTTTTTGCGATGGCAAGCCAACAGGGCCATAACGCATTGGTCTTACGCGTTGCCGAGCCTCCACTACGCGTAGTCCCGCCAACCAATCAGATTTCAGTCTCCACTACGCATTGCCGAGAATATGTTTTCCACTATGCATAGTCGAGCTTCGGCTACGCGTAGTGGAGCAACTTATGGCACCTTTTGGCTGAAGAAAAGCAAACCAATCATTTACGTCCTTACAATCATTACTGATATTAAAACAGCCAATCAAACTAGAGTCTCTACAATGCGTAGTCACAGTGAGTCCATGTCTCCTGGGGCACTGCATCTGATGACATCAGTCGTAAACAGTCATCTACCACCCTCCTAAATCGACTCAAGAAGATAGCTACAGTTGCACCAGCCTGTTGTCGTTCATCGCGCCTTTGTATTGTTCGGCGCCGAGTTGCCATCGGAACTAACTTCTAAGTTCTATTGGTTGTTATGGTTACGTGTTGCCGAGAGTCAATTTTCATTGGGTATCTTGGCTATGCATAGTAGAGAACCAATTTTTATTGGGTCCTACGCAACGTGTAGTGAAGAGCCAAATTTAATTGGTTCCCTTGGCTACACGTCGTCGAAACCAGTAATTTCTCAACGAGTAGTTGAACAGGTCTAATACAGTTTACAAGAGCATCAGTGATTGGATAGTTTAGCTACACGCTATGGGAGGCATAGTTTCTCAACTACGCGTCACCTAGGCTCGGCGACGCGTTCTAGAAGAACATTTTTTCGGCAACGCGTAGTGGAGACTGTAATCTTATTGGTTAGCTCGACTACGCGTAGTGGAGACTGTCATCTTATTGGGTTGCTCGACTACGTGTAGTGGAGACTGTGATCTCATTGGTTGGCTCGACTATGCGTTGCCGAGCCTCGACTATGCGTACTAGAGACTGCAATGTGATTGGTTTACTCGACTACGCATTGCCGAGCCTCGACTATGTGCAGTGGAGGCTCGGCTGCACCTAAAACCTATGCGTTATGGCCCTGTTGGCTTGCCATATTTTGCACCCCGGTTTCACGCAATACAGATTGTGTAATATCATGAGCGGTTATGCCTGTGGATTTTCTTGCCTGGGTTCTATTTCCTGTATAAAAGCAGAAAAATCCACAAATGTGCTTCTGCTACTGCCAGCTGGGATACCAAAGTGAACTATGGATGAGCAAAACCAGAGCCTAGGCATGAGAGAGGCTGGATTGTCACATCTGGAATTTGCTCATTGCATGGGTTGCTACCATTGAACCATGACCAACTATCCTCGTCGGACACCTGAGGGAGACAGGCACCTCAGCAGGATGGGCAGGCATATCAGAATGGTCCATCTACAATTGTATAACACAGATTTCCCCAAGCCAGTTGCCAAGGGTCAAAACCCGACACACTTAGATTTATCCTGATAGCCTAAATTTCCTGTTCACAAATGTACACAAAGCAGAGAAATCACACTTAGGCATCAATATTCAACATATCGGCAAATATCCTCGGTAAACTTAAGGTCTTTTTGTGCGGTTTTAATGTTTATTCTGCGTTAATTTCGTGTGACGTCCGTGCCATGCTGGTCCCCATGGCTTTGTGTCAACATATACATAGTGTTTTCTGGGAAATCCCCCATGCCATGTTTTGAACACGTGGAAAAAAATCGTCCAATCAGGACGTCCAAAAGAAGCATATCGAAAATGGCGGGTCTTTACGGCCTATCTTATTGGCTGTTGCTGTTTGTTTCCCGCCCCAGGCAATGAATAATCAATAAATGGAATAGTCGATGACGCATTTTCCGCTTCGTTGATAGAGAATACGTTTATTTGCATTTGATATATATTCAACAATGATTGGTTGACCAAAGCCAAACAACAACAAACCCACGTGGGAGTTCCAGGGAACTGGTGAAGATACTGATGTCAGGACGTCAAGTTCAACACAAACGGCGACAACTTCGTCAATTATCACAACAGTGGCAGGACCAGGGTTGAGAAGCGCAACTACACTGTCCACCGCCTCGACAATAATGTACATCATCATCAAGTAGCAGTGACCAAGCCGAGACGGCCATGACTCTGTGTGTGTCACTGTGCAACTAAATCAGTGACAGTGATAGTCCGACTCCCCCCTTCAGACTGGTCACTGTAATTAAGTTGTGGTGGCTTAGAATTGTAGTAGCTTCTATTGAGGTGAGAGTTCTGCAATTTAGTGGCCTTTGTATTTCAGTTGTAATGGCCTCTCTTCAGGGAAAGTTAAAAAATACAGTGGCCTTTGTATTGTACAGGGGGTGATCTCTCGTCACGGTTGCATTACTAGAGGAGCGTAAGTCCAGGTGACCACGGAACTCATGATGACATCTAATTCTTGTGCCACAAGTTGTGGTATCTTGAGTCATGACTGACAGTTTCTTTGACATCTGCCTGTGGTTAAAGGTCACCCAGATGTTCAAGCAGTTGTGACTGAACAATCATTGTAATTACATATATCCTGTCATTTATTTAATGAGTGAAGTTGTAACAACTTCACTCATTTACTGAATAACAAGCAATATAATAATCACAAAATTGTCTCTTTTTTATATGAAAAAAATACATGAATTTGTACTCAAAATAAGCAGGAAATGGCCCTCAGAGCATCTCAAACTTTTCAGCTTTCGGGGGCCGCGGTGGCCCCCGGACCCCCGGCCTACTGGTCTCTGCGCATCTCCAGCATCCCCAAAACACGCAATTTCTAGGCCTTTCATTTTTTTCTGGGAAAAAACCTACAAGCCATGGTCCAGACATCGTTCTTCTGTCCTGAGCGCGAGAAACTTTTCAAGCGTGAACGGTACCCCGTTTCCTGAGCATGCGCACTTGAGAGCTTAAATTACCTGGTTGCCATTGCCGCTGTTGCCCTCAGTGCTGAGCTGAAACTACCGTTATGTCAACAGTATATTTTCATGTTAGTAGAAAGGCGTATAACTTTTGCTGCTTAACTTTTTAAAATAAAGTATGCAGTTTGTGTTGTACAGACACCTTTCATTGAAAACATGCGGCTTTGTTCTGTATTTTCTTTCTTTTCTGCTTAGTTTGAAGCCCCAATTTCAAATCCCAAAATTAATGTGTGGGAGTATTAACGAGTTATAAATCATTATCATTTTATAACTGGTTGAAAATATTTAATTTTTTTTAATATTCCAAATGCCTGGCAGATTTCAATTGAGATTTGGTAAGGTGGTGTTTCTTATAAATATGATGGTCAAGAGTTAGACCTAAAAATTACAACCGTTGACTGCTCAAAAAAAAAAACGAATGGCATCCATGAGAACTTCAGGCAAGACTATTTTCTTTCCAGCATGGTGGAATACCATGAGTTTAGACGTCTCAACATTTAAAGATTCCTCATTTACTTTCAGCTAGTTATTTATATTTTTCAATTCCTCATTAATAATATTGCGATTCAGCCTGTTAAAATTAGCTGTGAGAGTACTGTCACCAGCATATAAAATGAATTTGTAAAAATGACTTGCACTTTGAGAAAATAACAACAGCCTTTTTTTATCTGTTTTTTTTTTTTTTTTTTTTTTTTTTAGAATTTCAAAAAAGGTTTTGTTCCCTGTAATCATCAAAACACTTTCTTATCTGTCTCCTTTTTTGGGGGGGGGGGGCGGAGGGGAGGACTACTTAACATTGAACTGTTTCCATAATGCCGATATATATATATATATGTATGTATATATATATGTATGTATATATATATGTATATATATATGTATATGTATATATATACATATATATATGTGTGTGTGTGTGTGTGTGTGTGTGTGTGTGTGTGTGTCTGTGTGTAGATATTAAGTTGACATACACTGTCGAGGCTATAATGCAAACATAAAACCTATGCCAGTTACAACGGTAAGATTTTCGTTGTACAGTCAACCCAATAGACCCGGTCCCCTATTGCGGTCGGGCTACTATCAGGACAGTTGACTCTGGATTCATGGAATATGTATTGCGTAAATGTGTGTATGATTTCTTTGTTTCTTCTTCTTTATTTTTTTTTAATATTTGACTATATTGTACTTAATGTATGACTAAGGATATAATAATAATAGTAATAATAACAATAACAATAACAATAACAATAACAATAATAATAATAATAATAATAATAATAATAATAATAATAATAATAATAATAATAATAATAATAATAATAATAATAATAATAATAACAATAATAATAATAATAACAACAATAATAATAATTATAGGGCAGGTGGATCTAAAATCAAAACATCACATCAGTAGTGATAAAATAAACTAGCACAGCTTGTACATTATATCATGTGAGGAGATCAAAATCGTCAAATCGGTGGACTGCATCTAAAATTTACATGACACATACTCGCTTAACAAGCGAGTCACAGTCTTCCAAGTGTCGTTGCAGATCATTCCACACAGTAATTCTCGGCGTGTATGTGTGTGTGTGTAAGAGAGAGAGAGAGAGAGAGAGAGAGAGAGAGAGAGAGAGAGAGAGAGAGAGAGAGAGAGAGAGAGAGAGAATGTGCATGGGGTATAGATAGATGGTTGTTTGCTGATGGCCTGGTGTTGCTATGACAAGTGGATGCCATATACTGAAGTAAGTCTAAAAAATATTGAGGAGTAAAATTAAGCCCTTATTCCGATACAAGCACACGCATATTAAAATGGATACGTTGACAAACACTCATGCACGTCAAATCATGTACAATGAAGCAACTTGTAACAACTTATGTTGCATACTCTGTTACATGCTGGTGCACTAGCGTTGCCTCTTGCTAAGGTGATTTGTTCTAAGGCTGGAGTTGATCTTTATATCCCACAAGCGCAGAGACAGAATCTCATAACGGATCTATCTGGCATAAAAGATGACTCGAAATGCATGAATCAACACCGTTCCGGCAGACGGGAACAAACTTCATATACAAATTACGTGCGGATCTCAAATCAGGATGGTCAAAACACGACATGCTTGGTGAATTGACAGGGATAAGATGAGTTCGTGGAGTGATGTCAAAGCTGTTTTCTGTGGAACTCTTTTATTTGAATTTATAAACTGACCTGACTCAATTGTTTAAGCTCTAACATTAAATGAATATATTTTGTGGAATGTTAAAGTTAAAATACGCTTGTCTAAGGTGATTTACACGTGCTCAATTACATAAAATAACGTACTTGCGTTTGCGTTAAATTGGATTGCGCATGCACCCGAAATCCTACATGTTATAAGTACCAACTCCCGAAAATCCACATTTGTGAAAGTAAAAATGAACAACTTTGTAAATTATACTGTGAATTGTTACGAAAGTAAACATTTTACCTGACAATTGCTTTGCTAAAATATTTCTCTCTGCAATAACATGGCTGTTGCCTTTTACTCTAAATATATCATAGGTAAAAGTAAACACATTTGCCATAACATGAGTCAGACAGGTAGGATCCTTGAATTTCATTTATGTGCCAGTACATGAAAATAAAATATATCTCTAATAAAATGCCATTTAAGAAATGGTTATCGTTTGTGTTGGTGATTTGGGCTTCTGGCAGAAGGCATTGAAGTTGTCATCGAAGGCGTGGTACTACAAGCCCATAACACCAACACAAACGATACTAATTTCCTATATATTTATTTTGCACCTATTTCTGAGGGTAATTATCAAATAAAACATAAAAAAACATTCAATGCATACAATTACGAAAAAAAGTGTGTCAACATATGAAAACAAATACACCTAGTTGGGCTGGGCGTTTATGGCATTATAGATGAAAATTGCAATCTAATGTCTTGTATAGGAGAATTCTAAGCTGAATGTCAATATTATTTCATCCCAGAATACAGACAGTCATGTTACACGATTTGAATATACCCTTTTCCTTGTTGCATTGTGATGATCACAGAGTGCACCCCAAATTTAATCTAAATTGTATTTGTGTCTTTTCGTCAAGAACCACTTCCTGGTAGTCACCACCATATTCCGCAGTCCGAACTCTTCACACTTCTTAATCTGACCTGTCATTGTCTAACTTATATAGATACGGAAGTACTGTTGTCCATATTGCACATGTTCTTCCGTAGAATTTGGACAAAGGCTGTATTAGCCCTAATAAATTAAAGGGTCTTAGCGGGTAACTACTCAGAAAATGTATCGGAGCCTGTACCCGAACATGTTTCTCCGAGTAGCGGCTCCTTGTCTAAGCTACAAATTCAACAAACGCAACGCACACATTAATGAAACAAGAGGGCTGTGTGAACAGCCCAGGCTCATTTGACCTCGATATCCATCAAACTTGTGGCTCTGTTTTTTTAAATGAAGGAGAGAAAAAAGAAATGGCATAGATCGACCTACATATAGTTAGTTGCCTTTATTTCACAGAAGAAAACACATCTTAGCATCCAATGCATTTATTATGTAGTCCAGATGCATCGTGGGGGGGGGGTATTTTAAGTGGTGTGTGATCAGCCTTTTTCATTTTGTGTAATGTATCATAGGAAAATTATGATGTGAACAGTAAAATCCAAGGGTTAAGGTCAAATAGTTCTCAAGTTATCAAGTCAACAATAAAATTTGAAAAAGTGGCCCCATGACCTTGGGAATGGGGTCAAGGTCACTCACATACTGTGTAAGTCTGGTCTTCTCTGAGGACAACTTGTGTGTGAAATATATGTGTGCTAACTCAAATAGTTCCCAAGTGATCATATAAAAAGTGCATATCATCTAATCTGCCCTGTAACCTTGGAAATGAGGTCAAGGTCACTTACCTACTGTCCAAGTGTCAAGCACCTATCCAGAAGTGCCTTAATGCAATTCCGAAGGTATTTGCCACGTATATACAGGGATACAGACTTTTTTAGATTTGGCCAAAAAATGACCCCCCCCCCCCAAAAAAAATCATAAATATTCCAAAAATCACCGGACCACGACCATTTGAAAAAAAAAACTTAGTAGAGACTCACTCAAGGCATATCCCCACGAAGTTTGAAGTGAATATAGCTAATGGTTTTGGAGAAGAAGTAAAAAATCTCAATTAACATTGCAAACACTATTGACTTTGCAATCCCCATTGACTTGCATCGTAATCAACAGGCATGTAAAAGCAGCAACATGAAAAACCCTAAATATACTGGATCATGACCAGTTGAACAAGCTTGGTACAGATACACCCAAGGCCCATTAGGTTTGATGTGAATCTGGAAGGTGGTTTTGGAGATAAGGTTGAAAATCTGAATTACCATTGCAATCCCCATTGACTTACAAGGTAATGAATAGGAACGTATGCATTGACCAGTAAGTACCAAAATTGAAAAATCCGTTAAAAATCAGGGATCCACAGCAACGCTCCCTACTGGTCAATCTTGTATGACCCTTCCACAAGGAACATTGCTACCAAGTTTCAGCACAATCTGAGACAGGGTTTTGGAGAAGAAGTCGAAAATAGTGGAAACGCACAAAAATTAACAAAAAAAAAAAAAAAAATGAAAAAATCACAGCGCCACCTATTGAATAACTTAAGGTCTGGGAGTCCCCAGAAATGATCCTATGCAATTTCAAAGCAATTGGCCATGCGGTTTTGGAGAAGATTTCTTTTTATGATTTCCCCCCAAAAAGAACAAAAAAACCCACAAATCACTGGACCGGGACCATTTGAACAAACTTGATAGAGACAGACCCAAGCCATATCCCCACCAAGTTTAAAGTGCATCTGGCTGACGATTTCGGAGAAGAAGTCGAAAATGTGAATTGTTGACGGACGACGGATGGAGGACCATAAGATAAGCTGTGCTGACTGACAAGTCAGCTGAGCCAAAAAGTGTTAAATGATGCTTTAGAGAGAGAGAGAGAGAGAGAGAGAGAGAGAGAGAGAGAGAGAGAGAGAGAGAAAGAGAGAGAGAGAGAGAGAGAGAAGAGTCCACTTTTTATGTAAACAAGGTACCAGTAGCTAATTCTTGATGTTAAACCGTGAAAGTGATCACAACATTTTTTTCATGAGGAAATGTTTTGTGGTTGAATGGACACTCTGTTTGTGCTTAAATCCCATCTGTTGCGCCTCACCAACCTGCCAGCACTAGATAACCCAGCCTTAAAGAAAAGGCTCGTGTGATCCGATGCTGCCAAGATAGCCACGTAAATAAACACTTTTAGTAACTGATGTTCTTTTCCACTTTCAGTGTTGTTTTTAATGAGGTGGGGGGTGTTCTCTTTTGTTGTTTTTTTTAATTTGTTTTCTTTGTTTTTGTTTTCACAAAGTTTGTTGGTTGTCCCGAGGAAAAAAAAAACGTATTCAGATAACTGTTGTTTTGATCTTAGATTAAATTCCTCGTAAAAGACCTTTCATTCAACACTGACAACAACTGCTAGCAAAAGAGACAGTGTTAGAGATGTAGGCGTAACTGGGCAACATTAAGATTGGCAGTTTCAGAAGTCCTTCAGCTTGACATAATATTTGTCACTTTAACTGTAGTAAGATACTGTCAAACCTTTTCCGTTCAATTAAGTCTCAGTTTAAGACTTTGTCAAGAACCTTCCTCGGGGAACAAAAGAGATCTTTTGGGAAATAAAGATTTGAAATCTCTAATGACAAGTGAGAAAGTGTCTTTCATAACAGTAGGCCTATCTGAAATCGAGCTGTTTAAATTAGATTTAGTCCCAGTGGATAAACAAGTTTGTTCTCATTGGGAAAGATTGAAGGAATATTGACCAAAATCTTAAGTAACCATTCTGGTTACTGTGTGGCTACCTTCCGTTTTTGAATGAATTAACTACCTTCATGCTGAGTCAAGTATAGTTTGTTATTGTTCAAATCATGTCATGTTGGCTCAAAGTATATGTGTAGCTGATACATGGTTAGTTTCAATAAATGGGTAAATTTATACATATTTGATTCTCTCTCTCTCTCTCTCTCTCTCTCTCTCTCTCTCTCTCTCTCTCTCTCTCTCTCTCTCTCTCTCTCGTATAAATAATTAACATCTAAATCAGCTGACTGACAAGTCGACCCATGTCTGATTGTCATTAAAAAAACCCGTCACATGGAAGACAGCTGCACTTGCATTTACCTTTCAACATGATTTCTCTCTCTCGCTCTCTCTTTCTTTGTTTTCATAAAACCTAACTCTTTTTCTGATAAATGTGGTAGACTTTACCAATGGTTGGGACCGTTATGCATTTTTACCTTTTGAACTTTATAGAGCCATGGATTAGATGTGCATTATGCTTGGCTGACTGGCGGATGACTTACAGTGGCATACTATATTTTTTTAATCTAAGTTATTACCATTATGAATGACTTATTAGATGTCTTTTGGGATTCTATGCTGTCCTTAGACTTTGGTTATGCAATTTGACTGCTGTTCTTGCAATTTTTGACTGCTGTTTTACGTTTTGAGACCTAGTGTCACTTGTTAGTGGTTGATGTTTGACATTTGGGCCAGTGTACCTCCAAATTCCGACACTGGATTAAATTTTTCCACAATTCTTGCACATTCAAGCACTTTTATTTTGGAAATACTCTCAGTTCATCTCCTTTGAAGCAACAACATGCTTTTGGCTACATGTCTAAAACACATCGAATTGTATAATCATGTTGTTTGGATTCTTGTTGATGGTCACTTAAGGCCTGGGGGCTTTTGTGATGGATTAAAGTTGGTGTTGGTGTCACTTTGTGGACTTGTATGGATGATGATCATTGTTGAGACGCTGGTTGCAACTAGTGTTTTTTAAATGCTGAATTTTATTGATGTTTTCGACAGATTTGGAACCTGTGCTTGCGGGTTCTCTGCTGTGCCGCAGATTTTGGTCCCTTTTCGTGAATTGTACGGTCCTATATGCACATTAAAAAAATTATGCACCTGTTCAAGCCCATTTACGCAATAGGCCTATATTTTTAAACACAATTTTTTTTGGGGGGGTGTTTTTTTTTTTTTTTTTTTTTTTTTTTTTTTGTTTTGTTTTGTTTTTTTTGTTTTTCATTCTTGTAGTGTTGGGGCTGGGCATGGCTTTTTTACCCTATGGACCTTTGGATGTGCGATTTGGATACGGACGAACTTGAAATTTATGTTATTGGGCTGGACATACGGTTTGAATATGGTAATTACACTGTCTTACTTAAATTAGTAGTTCCAGAATTGGTTGGTTCAGGCCAAAATAATTGGATAAAGAGTTTCTTCTGACCAATTTGTCAATGGCACAAATATACTCATAACATTTTAATTAAGAACTGGACAGTGTTCTCAGCCCCGCCTCTTGTGAGCACTGTGCCAAGGAAAGTCGTTTTGTTCATAAGTGACAATAAATCTTGACATGTCGTTTGTGGAACCGTTTGTCATGCTACCATAAACATGAAGCACACGACACGGAAATCGGTCGGTTTGCCTGGTAAAGTGTGAAACTGCCCTGGATATTCCCGCATCGCCCAGGCACAAATGCATGTTACGGTACCAACCCATGGAACTTTGAGAAGGCGTTCGGCGCTGATGCACAAAGGCTGTTAAAGCTAGATGTAGAGCGGGTCAATTTGGTGTGTGACGGAAATGTCAAATTAACTGAGGCCTATCAAAAATCTGAGTTCACCATCAAGTCCCCCATCATCTGTGCACCAGTTGACAAGCTTTTATTTTAAACATTCAGACTCCGTGTGCGGGTGTCTTAACAAAAACAACTTGCATTCAACTATCAATTCGACATTTGTAAGAACGTTATAAAACAGGCCTACGGATCATTGGTTGGTACTCAATTCAATACGTGCTTTGCCTTTCTACAGGTCCGTCACATTTCATGGACTTGTCAACATTAGGGAAAAATCTAATAAAGGTCCACGGGCCTACTGCTCTGTTTACTTGTAAAGGACTAATGCAGGGAGACTGACAAGAAAACAAGAGCAGGTTGGATAGGCCTAAACTAATGTGTTTATTTGGGTGACTGGAAATGCAAAGTTCAAGTGACGGCGGAGGATAGATTCTCTGCTGCCTTGATGTCCAAGCTATGCCCTACCATCGCCTAAATAATTTCTCTCAACTTTACAAGCCTGGTGAGGAGGGAGGTTAGGAGCCAGTACGCTGGTGCTAGTAATAATTTTGCGCTCGTACAAGGTACGGAAAATAAGAAAATGTATAAATAATAGTTGGCACGGAGTAAGGGAATTTTAAAGGCTTCCAGTACGCAAGTACGGAAAATAAAAATGACTTGTACGCCAGTACGGAACCCCCCCCCCCCCCCCCCGTGACATATATGCCTAGACCTAAATACAGTGGTCTCCCTCCTATCAAGCCATCCCAAATGCAGCCAAAAGGTCGCCTTACAAGAGGGGTGGCTTCTCTTCAGGGGGAGAATAATAGTAAAACCAGCCAAGTGGAGGAGACGAATCAGCACACTGGCCAGTCTGCTGATACGAGGAGTCTCCTCCACGCGGCTGGTTTTACTTTTATCCAGTAGTTATAACTGTAATTTTATTTTCATCGTTAAATACAAAAAAAAGACAATTAAAAACAGTTTCAACGTTTATTTCATCAAACAAGGCTTTGCATAGCTTTGCGTATGAATAACTGTATCGCAGGATGCAGTAATTGGGTCATTTGAAAACTACATGTTTGACGTGCGCCAACTACAAGAATTTAGAAGGAAAGTAGTTCTCAGTGACCTTTGCACTGTGGTGATATGGATTGACCTTTATTGTGTGGTGATATGGACAGGGTTATCCCCCAATCTGTATCTTCCACCTTTTCTGGATGATACAGCTATAATTCCTGGTTATCCAGTAACCATTTTGAGGGTAATATTTACGAATTTATAATTAGGAGCTTGTGGCGGCTCACATCTAATTCGCTATGCAAGGAAAACGTTCCTATGTGCTGATTTTACTAGCCTCATTTTGAGCCACCTTGCTCTGAAATACGAAAGCTCATGTTCCCATACCAACCGAATGAACAATGATGATAACCAGGGCTGTGTTCACACCGAATGGTAATATAATGGAAATACAGAATTCCCCATGACGCGGCCATGTGGAATTTTGTTTCTCCCATAGAGCGTCAAATTCTATGTTTTTGTCAAAAACCTACTTGGTTTAGCGTGCTTGCTGCAGCCGTTTCGACTCCATTTTGTTCTGTGTCAACATTGCGTTGCTAAGGTACGTCACGCAAAGGAAGAACTTTCAGTTACTCTTTTGTATCTTACGTAATCTGATTGGCTTACAAAGAAAACAACAACAAATAGGGTTCTCTCTTTTATTTCATTTCGGTCGTAAAATCGTTCCACAATTATGTTGGGAACGATTGTGTTTCCACATGGGTAACTATGAGAGAAACACCATTTTGTATCCTACATATAGTACTAAAACTGCCCTCATACTGCATTTTTAACCCTGTAAGGCTGTAGCATACAGTGTCTCTCAAGGGACATACCGACACCAAAATAAGGGAGGATACTGAAACTGTCCGATTGGAACACATGGATAATGTTACACTACCAACAGCCAGTGTCTTCCCAAGGGAAATACAATCAATCATCCTATTAAAATAACATTGAAAGTCATTCTATCAAGGGCATCAAATGGCTGCATTTTAATCTTTGACCAGATACAATCACCCCACTAAAATAACATTGAAAGTCATTCTATCAAGGGCATCAAATGGCTGCATTTTAATCTTTGACCAGTGCTAATATCAGCACTAACCACGGCTCCATCAAGCAAGTTATAATGAACATTTTTATTGTTTGTGAATCAATCTCCTACCTGGTACAGCTCCCCCTCGAGCTGTAGTATCCTAAATGTAGTGTTGGACTGCTCTCATACTGCAATTTTAGTCCGGACTCCTGTAGCATACAGTGTCTCTCAGGGGACATATCGACACCAAAATAAGGGAGGATACTGAAACTGTGTAATTGGAACACATGAGTAATTAGAGGTTATCTCATGGCTAAATCAGTATCCTACCCGGTACAGTTCCCCTGAGAGCCCGTATCCTCCTGAGACCCGAAGGGTCTCAGGAGGATACAGCTCGAGGGGGAACTGTACAGGGTAGGATACTGATTTAGCTATGGGATGATCTTTGTATCCTATATGTGTATGCCATAATAAGACGAAAAAGGCAAATGCAGCTTTTCCTGGGATTATGTAAAATGCTACATACCAATTCAGTTGCCAAAACATACAATTTCTGGTTCATCATTTTGTTTGAGAAAAGCCCACCTCCCCTTCAGGAAGAAATAGGCCTCAACTACTGTCCTGCCAGGTCATGCATCTTGTGCGGCAGGCACCCTTGCAACGTGAGTGACGTCATGGCGCAAAACGTCATTAGAGTCGCTGTTTCCGCAAATATAGAACGTGAGGGACATACTGACTCTCAATGTTCTTTCAATGGGGAGATTGTATTTCCCTTGGGAGGATACTGGCTGTTGCTAGTGTAACATTATCCATGTGTTCCAATTAGACAGTTTCAGTATCCTCCCTTATTTTGGTGTCGGTATGTCCCCTGAAAGACACTGTATGCTACAGGACTAAAATTGCAGTATGAGGGCAGTTCTAACACTACATTTAGGATACTGTTACACTAGCAACAGCCAGTATCTTCCCAAGGGAAATACAATTACCCCATTAAATAACATTAAAAGCCAGTATATCCCTCACGTTCTATATTGCGTAAACAGTTACTCAAATGACGTTATGCGCCAGGACGTCACTCACCTTGCAAGGGTGCGTGCCACACAAGATGCATGACCTGATAGGAGAGTCGTGTGGGCCTATTCCTTCCTGAAGGGGAAGTAGGTTTTCCTCACGCAAAATTATAAACTAGAAATTGTACATTTTGGCCACAAGGTTGGTATGAAGCATCTTACATAATCCCAGGTAAAGCTGCACTTGCCTTTTTCGTCTAATCACGGTTGGTACATTTAGGATACAAAGATCATTTTATGGCTAAATCAGTCTCCTAACCTGTACAGTTCCCCCTCGAGCTCTATCCTCCCTCGACCCTTCGGGTCTCGGGAGTATATACAGGCTCTGAGGGGAACTATACCGGGTAGGATACTGATTTAGCCATGGAATAACCTCTAATTCTGCACAAGAATGCTGGCCTTTTAAGAGGGGCCTTATAAGGGGGGGGGGCATAGTAGGCTTACTAGGCCATAGTTATCCGTATTCGACAGTATTTATGTGTTGGACAAAATCTATATAAACTATCAATTTAGAATGTCTAGCTTAATGTTGTTTCGAGGTACATTGGCCTATTGACACTTATTTGGTTCAAATTTATACACTTTGGCTCATAATTTGCATCAAACTATAAGTGGCGCCACTATAGTATCTCCATCTGCAAATAAGATTTTGACCTCCACAATGCCCCTAACTTTCACAATGTTCAATCCATTGAAAATTACAATTGGTAGGCTTAGAGTATTCACAAGATGTTCAAAGTTTCACCCTTAAATTCCAACTGTCCATATGATATCCACCTGCAACTGATTAAAAAAAAATATTCAATTCAAAATGTGCGCTCTGAGCACGCTATCTCTAGCTTACATAGCCTCATTGCTCAAGTAGTGTTATAACTTTTTGAGTTTTTGAAGCAAAACAATAAACTTGGAAAAGCGTCAAACTCCATAATAATTGGGTCACGGTGACCCAAAAAGTAGGTCACAAAGATGACTTTTTAGTACAATGTAATAAGTGCAATTTTGATCTGGAAGGTCAATTCTCTTTGCCATTGATGTCCAAGCTAAACCCTCAGCCTGTCATTACAAAATCGCCCCTTTCAAATATGCCAGCCTGGTAACCTGACAAAATTATGTAAACGTCACTGATAGTATACTATAGGTATTAGCGTTTTACAGGATCTAGACTATACATATATACGATAAATTTGCCATGTCTAACTCAATTATTTTTTGAGATAATATATTTATATTTTTTAACACATTTTGGCTCATAATTCCGTCAAATTACAGGTGGTACCACTAGTATCATATACAGCAGAGCTTTCAACCTGAGTCAAAATTCAATGAAGATTCATAAAAATTAAGGATACAAGACTGGCAACACTATTTTAAAAATGTGATCCATAAGCCTATATTACATAATGTCATAGGTGGCGTCCCCAATATCGAACTCAACCTTTATTTTCGTGCAGCCGATACATGTATGTCCTGAGAGTTGTATGACCTAGCTAGAAAATTGTGGAATGTATTGCGTTCACAAGCAAACTGTTAGAAACGGAAAGCAAGTCGGACACACATGAGTGATCGTATAAACTTTGCGACTTGGTCAGCAGAGCTTAAAACATGACGGCTAACACTTTAAAACCCCTCAGCCGCCCCCAAAAGGGATCTGGTTCTCCTGATATCGTGCACATGTATTTCAAAGTGTATTGATCCGGGTTATAAAGTCAATGTCACTCTCCTTCAAACTTGAATTCACCTTCTGAAACGGACATCAACCGTAAACGTTTTGTGATCTTAACTTATCCGGTTCTTCTGATATCCCTTCCACTTAATTAAAGTGGATTGACCCTGGTGACCTTGAAATCAGGTCATGGTCATGTCCTTCAAACCTGAGCTAGACTCTTACAAGGGTGATTAAGTATAAAAGTCATATGATCCTATCTTATCCAGTTCTTAATATCTCATGTACAAAACATTTATTGAAGAGAAAAATTGCCTCTGGTGACCTTCAAATTAGCTCAAGGTCACTGTCCTTCAAACTTGACGAAACCCCTGACAAGGGTAATTATCTGTAAAAATATTGCATGATCCTAGCAGTTCAGGTTCTCCTGATATTGCGTGCAAGAAATTCATAGAGAATTGACCTAGTTGACCTTAAAACTGCCTCTGGTGACCTTCAAACTCAGTCGATGCCACTGTCTTTCAAAGTTGACGAAGACCCGTTCAAGGGTAATTATCTGTTAATGTTTCATGATCCTAGTAATCCTGGTTCTCCTGATATTGCATGCAAGAAATTCAAAGAGAATTGATCTAGGTAACAAGGCCATTGTCCTTCAACTTGATGTAAACTTTAAATGGAGCGATCATCATGCTCTCAGGTTATTTATTTCTTCTGATATCGAGCGCAAGAAGGGACACATGGACCGACAGACGGGAGGATTCACTGATCCACACATAGACACAGGTGATAGTAATACCCCCTCCCCAGGTGCCTATATGGGGCAAGGGGTAAAAAACTGGGTTTCAGGCCCAATGGAACTCTTGACTGTGCAATATAATGTTTTCAAATCACACATAACGGTTTAAAGGGGTACTGCGGTGATAATCTACAATTTTAGAGTCGTTTTACATATTAAATGTGAACCCATTCTAGAAATACAAACTTTTCCCCAAGTGGATAAGCAGATATCAAGTTTTCTTATTTATGTAAATCAGGGGGTTGTGATGTCACCTCGACTAGCTGCTACAGCTAATGAAATGACAGCTGAGTGAAACTTTGACAAAAACAGGGAATCTGACCGAGTACACATATATCACTATTATTATGGATGAATCAGTATGTACAGACAGAATCAAATTTACGAAACGGAGATATTTTTCTCATTTAATGAGGATTAATAAGGAAAGAAAAATACAGAAATCAACATAAACAAGCTAACAGCTCCACGTGTCAACTGATCTACCCCTGATAAACTCAAAGAGGGTGATTAACAGAGTGCACAAGTCATTATGATATGTCTGCCAATGATGTGTTTCTCAGCTTGGTGCCCCCTCAAATTTTGTGTATTATATATGGAAGGTAGCCCAGGTGACATCACACATCGGAACACCTACCGGGAATATAAAATAGCCCTAACTGAATACATGTTTGAAAAATAATGTTGAAAATTTGTCAAATGAACACCTAAAATGAACATTAATGACGAAAAAGTAAAAAGCTATTAGTGATGTTCCCCTCTAAATAATTTGAGCAAACTGAACTAAAGCACAACATAAGATAGCCCTCAATTTGGAATTCTTGTAGTCTGTTATCTTTTCGCCAATATCATTCGAATTGGCTCACAGCTGCGAGGCACCGACAAAATTAAAACTGCAGTGTGCTACAAACACCCATCGTACCCTGGAAGAGAAAATTGTCAAAACGGCCAAGTGGAGCATATTGGAGTCACCAAACTAGCAGAGTGCTTACACGAGGCCAGTCTGTGTGACGAGTATGCTCCACGGGGCTTTTATCCTGTAAATGGTTCCCTGTCCCTTTCCAATGGTCATACCATAGCAGCACCGGGGGAACCGGACTATCATGACCTTTGACATTAGAACTTGGAGGACATGGACAACTTTATCCTAGAATTTGTATTCTCCATGTTTTTAAATATTACAGCTTCAGTTAGCCCGCAGGATAAATGAGGTAAAAAACGGAAAACTGACGTGGCCACGGGATTGTAGCTCGACGAGCTCTGTGCACTCACTGCAATTCAAAAGTTGTAAGTATTGAAGCCAGTATATCCATTATTTACAGCTGTTTTATCAACAAAAGCTGGAGAATACAGACTGGAGGAATGAATTGTCGATACCCTCCAGTGATTAGCGTAGGCCTACTAAATTTAAACGTCAATTTTTCAGTTATTTTCCATGTTTGAAAAATTGATTCCTGTTGATTTGTTTGGTTGATTCGTTGTGTCTTTGTTTGGTTGGTTGGCTGGTTGGCTGGTTGGCTGATTTATTGGTTCTAAACTCGCGGGGTTTTATTAAAGACTTTATTACTCCCCATCCAGTGATTGCGTATATTCTATGAGCGAGGGGCGGATATCGTGACCGAAGCTTAGAAGTTTGCGATTCGGTCAACAGATGGTGCTGCATGTATGTACCCAGCGTTCCGGACTACCTCAAAAAATTCTAGCACCCCAAACCGTTTGTTTCAAATTTTAAGCATGGAAACACAAAATTATATAGTTTATTTTGGATAGATAAATGTCATCATCTTCATAAAACAAAACAGCAAATACAAAAAGTTCATTGCGATGTAACCGGCCAGCCAGTGGGAGCTCCTGAAGACAGTAACAAAACAACCTGACACAAATTGGTAGCCTAACCCTGATATTTATCGTTTACAGCCACAACTGGGCATTATCCCGCCCCCTATTAGTAAGAATGCTAATGGCCCACCAGGCCACGGGTGTGGCTTGTGCAACAATCATCATGGCGTCAGGGTCCCATGCGGACATTATACTTGGGATTCAGGTTGCATACCGTGTGCAAAAATCCACACAGGAAGGCGAAACACGCATGGCATTGTTGATAGGATGTGTGGGCAACTTGAATGTGTATTGCACGAGAGGCCATTGTTGACTGTAGGTGAAATTACATACCAGTCTGAAATGGATGACGTTTACTTCAAAAGTCCAGAAAGTTTGTTGGATTAACCCTCCCCCCCCCTCACATTACCTGGGTTTCAGTCAACTCTTCTCCTCGAATTTACCAATTGTATTTAAAAAAAAACGGTACTTTCAGAGATGTCTCCACAATCTGGGAATCCTTCACCACTAATTTCCACCTTTGACCCGGCAGGTGATCGAGGCGCCTAGGCCAGTGCTGCTACTTAGTTCATAGCTCGGGGGTGACTTCAGTGTTTTATACAATATTCCTATTTTGGGGCCCACCGCCACCCACAACTAGTACTTCAATGTGTTGTATTTAAATATTAGGTAATCCCAGTATATATTGTACATTACATTCAATCGACAAATCAATCTTCCCTTGACGCTAACCGCACATATTTATGGATATGGTCTCTTCAAAATATTCAATCGGGACTCACCCACATGGACTTGGCTGTGAGATAAAACAGCCACCATAACTTTGGTCTTTGGTCACTACAATATCTAGGTCCTATGGTTAATTATTTCCAGGGACATTGTGCTGAAATTGTGAGTGAACAATAGGCCTTTTACATCATTAAACCTGTCGTTATTAATAAGCATGATTTCTGTGATTTTATTGGCCTGGATGTACTCACTTCTTTGGCCCAGTAGAGGCGCTTGGCACATCCGCCCAGTGCTGCTACTTACGTCATAGCCTGGGGGTGGCTTAAGTTCAGTGTCTGATACAATATTCCTATTCTGGGGCCCACCGCCACCAACAACAGGCAACTTCACGGTTTTTTATTTACATTTTCAAGTAATGCACACGGACTTGGCTGCCATTTTGAAAATTGCGGATTCCGCACCTAATGCTTTGTAAGTGAGGATAGTAATGGGACGGTCAGTGGGGGGGGGGGGGGTATAAAATATGAAATCAAATTATATATATTTAGAAAATGTTCCAGAGCATCAATAATGATATGACATAATTTATGTTGTGGTCGTGATTCACTTTGATATCCAAATCAAATGTATTTCTGTGCGACTGTCCCGCGATTCATTGCGCTGTGTTAAAATGGCATTCACCAACACGTGCATGATTTGCCAAGGTATTATGTCGCATTAAGATTTGTAACTCATGATGATGAATGTTTCAGACACAACTAAGCGGGCAGATTAAAGATAAGATAGTAAGGTTCACGGGAGCGAAACTTTTTTTCTGTGGTGATCTGTGGGCCTGACTTCATAAAAACCAAGCGCCAGCTGTTTACTGTTCTGATTATCATTAAAGGCTGAAAGTGTAAACATTTGGTTTATATATTATATTTATGAATAAGAGAAATAAAAAGTTGTGAACTATTTTCTTGATTCTCGAGTTTTTCTATTTACGCCATCTGTGAAAATTTCAGCATTAAGCTCGGAACAACAAACAGGTAAAAATCACACCTTTTACGTTTTAGGGGAAAAGTATAGATACAAACAATTAATTTCATTTATGTTGCGTCTATGCGCTTGGAGGGGTAAACAGGCATTTGTTTATACTCTAACATGGCAAATAGCTGTCAACCCCTACCCTCTAACATGGCAAATAGCTGTCAACCCCTGCAGGCAATATACTTTTTTTCGCACGAAATGCAAATGAATTTTATTTCCCAAATATAGTATATGCAACTCAATCACAACTAACCCGAGAATAGTTAACGCTGATAACTTATCACACAGCTGCACAGCTTAACGCAGCGATGCGCCATGTTGAAAATGAAAAAAGGCTGTGTATGTTTTTGGATACATTTACAGTTTGAGAATTTAATGTAGCCTGGTTTGGGTTTAGTCCTGATACTTTCGCAGAAAAAGAGGCGTTTAGTTGTCGACTCTGACCAATAATAAATAAGGCTGTCGTTGAGTATGATTGTGATGAGTTCGTAAACAAGAGTTTGATTTAATGGGACATACAAAAACATGTAGCACTCACTGGGTGATCAGCATCTAATTCCGCCCCATAACTGAGGATTTGATTGGCGAATCTGTCCAGGTCGCTTATCTTCCTGGGGAACCAGGGAACTGTAAATAAACGCCAGCGTCAGTCAGAAAACAAGAAGCAGTGGCATGAATGGCACACAGAATACTGGTGATCAAACACAAGTCATACCTCCTATCCTGTGATAAATATGACGCTTGTACTTCTATCCTAAAATTAAGCAGAAGTTCCAACCAGAATTAGAAACAGTTACTTAACTTTTTAGTACGTATATATGTTATGAGTAAGCATGAGCCCAACCATTTATTTAGTATGCATAAAACAAAATCTCTCTCTCTCTCTCTCTCTCTCTCTCTCTCTCTCTCTCTCTCTCTCTCTCTCTCTCTCTCTCTCTCTCTCTCTCTCTCTCTCTCTCTCTCTCTCTCTCTCTCTCTCTCTCTCTCTCTCTCTCTCTCTCTCTCTCTCTCTCTCTCTCTCTCTCTCTCTCTCTCTCTCTCTCTCAAAACATGACAAACCTGCTTTATCAAAACTTGTTCAACAGCTGATAATACAATACGGCACACACACTAAAAGTGTCTCAGTTGACTGTCATACAAATGTTTACAAATTAGGTGACACATCACCCTTTTGATACTATTGAGCCTGACTGTTACAAGTTCCCCTTCCGTGCAAAATGTGCTTGACACCAACAATGCGTTGGCGAACTGTGGCGAATTTCCTCTTCTGAGCAAAACAGGGGCAGTGTTCAAAACTGTGCTATGCATGATGTTTACGATAACTGTAATTCTAAGCATATATACCCGCCAAGTACAGTTATCACATAATCACGCAATGAGTTAAATAAGGGCATGTAATCAAGCGTCAGCGCTTGTGGTGACGTGCGGTAGAGACAATGGTGATTAGTGCCCTAGCAATGTCATAGATGCAACCAAGGAGCCCACAACAGGCGGCAGAAGCACTTCAATTTTATTATGCTTGACACGTCGAACACCATTTGTTTCTTTTGTGGTGGTCTTTTACATTAAATGTTAAAAATATTAAATCTACCAAATGCCTTGTCTTTGCGGAGATCAAACGCTTTTAAGACATATATTTTAGTGTAATTAATACGATTTGACATATGATTAATGCCCTGAAATATATGGTTTGTAGCAAAATAATCTTGCCCTCTGAATGAAAAGTGCCAGTGATAATTTCAAGAAAGTATATATGATTAATGCTTTCCACAAAGCGGAACTTGTGATTATTTAGACCATTGGAAAATAATTGTATTCAAGAGGTCCGGGCGGGCACAATGGGCAGTTATAAACATCTTTCTCGATCAACATAGGACTCAAACATGGTGGCCATGTTGCGAGTGTCATTCTTGTGAGAAAAATACTCTATCCAATATAAAATGTTTACAAACTGTCATCACTTGACATTATGCAATGGGTGACAGCCAAAGATTACATTGTGTACATACGTGTTTTGGTCACAAAAGCAGCAAAGGAAAACACTAGCAAGTTTACAAAGAGCGCGTTGCACAAAATGGATAGTAAACGAGAGACAACAACACTCTCTTGTTGTAGGCTCCTTAATACGGCAGACAGAAGAAATGTCAGCAGCATCGCCGGCAACACTGTGAAATGCACCCACCTATAAACAAAATCTACTCTGAAAAACTTAAGCCAAAATTGTAGCGTGACATGCTAAACGCTTCTTGTTAATTCAGGTTAGCTCGGTGTCTGTATAGTGTGTCATTGAGAATGTAAACAAACCTGTGGAATCTGCTGACGGCAGTCCTACATGGAAGATTGAAATACCATCATTATGTGGTGTACAACTTTAAGCTACATTAGCATACAACTAGTTTCTGTGGTTGCTTAGGAACAGTTTTGGTTATGTTTTGGTTACGGTTGACCTTGTGTTTGAGATGTAAGGTTCCCCATTGCATCTTTGTAAATATAAATATCACCGAATCCATGAAGGTTCCAAACAGACCCAAATTTAAATCATTTGTATCGCACAAATATACCACGTGTTTTTAGAATTCCAAGCATATATAACTACACATCAAGGAAAATACAATAGGCTACACAATATTTACGAGGGATCTTTCCAACTTTTGTGTGATATTCAAGACGTTTTGACGAAATGAGAGAAATAACAGGAGGCCCATGGGACTTATGCTCTGCTGACATGTAATTGGGTTACCTTTATAAAAACTGTATTTCCACAAATGCAATCCCTCCATGACTTCAAAAAGTAGGTCAAAGTCATTCATATTATACAACACGAAACTTCAACATCATACATATTTGTGCTACATTGGATATTGTTACCCTCATTCTTTCTCAACATATCGAATTTAGTAGCCTTTACTTTAGTTTAGACTGGCCTTGTAAAATAGGTCAAGGGCACAATCTATTACAAAATTGGACTTTTCATAGCCTAACGCACATTTGGTGTAAGTTTTGTAGTTCTATTTTATTTCATTGTCATAATAATGAATTTAATGTGTTTTTGATACTTATGATTTTAAGTTCAAACTAATACCACCTGTGGCGCCACCATGACTGCGTAAGCCATAGACTTTTGCATGTATAATGCTCTTGTAATGATATATTGATAAACGTGCACATGTTTAGATGTAAAGACATTCACAAAAAGTCATTTCCTGAATTTCATTCCCTCTCTGAACCTTGCAAATGTAGGACAAGGTTATCCAGATTATGCAATATCAAATTTCCACATATAACACACTCTTTTGTGATATATTTGTCATTGTAAGCCTTATTTTTCTCGAAATATTAAAAAATATGTCACTTAATAAGGTGCTTAACGACCTTGCAAATACGTCAATGTTACATAAAAAAATCTTATAATTGACTATTGGTCTAAGGTGTATTTGGTGAATATTTTGTAGCTTCATCTCAATTGATTATTACAATAATGACTCGGATACCTATGGTGTTAGTTAATATTAATACCACCAGTTGCGCTATCATGCCTCCATGCGCCATACATTTGTCTGCCTGATATTCATGAAATGGCACAGATATGTTCACAAGTTCACGTGAAATGATCATCACCAAAAAACATTTCCTGAAATGTATTCCTATCATGATCTTGAAAAGGCAGGTCAAGGTTATTCAACATCAAACGTCTATCTATGATACGAATTTGTGGTACATATGGTGTTGTAGCCTTATTCTTTTTCAACATGTTGAATTAAAAGTCCTCAACTAAGTGGTTAATGATCTTCAAAAATATGTGAAAGCTATCCAAAATTTTACATTGGTCTAATACATTATGGTGTACATTTTGTAGTTCCTTCTAAATTTGTTATCACGATAATGCACTTAATGTGTTTTTCACACCTATAAAGTAAGTTCCAACTTATACTACCACTATACTTTTGTATAATTTTCCTCTGATGGTTTATGACTATATGTTCAAAGTTTAGATGTACTGACCATCAGCAAAAATAAAATAAAATAAAAATGAAATAAAATAAAATAAAATAAAACCAAAATTTACTGATATGTTTTCCCACACTGACCTTGACAATGTAGGTCAGGTTCACCCATAATTATTATAAAATATTTAATTTCCACACATGATACACATTTACTGTACACTTGGTAAAATAAGCCTTATTATTTCTCAACATAATGAATTTTATGAATATCAATACATATTCACTTATATCTTCCCTTCACTGATAGGTGATGCAACAAGGATTTAAAATATTTTCCACCTAATTTTATACCAGTGCATTGAAAATCAAACACACGCGCTGGAGAACTTGGTCATTTCGCAGATCTTCATTTGTTCTTGTCACATTTCTGCCTTTCAATTTGGTAAAATAGTAAAAAAGAAGTTTCATGCATCGTATAAAATTCCAAGCAAAAATTAAACATATCTTTTTCTTCAGATCTGTCAGGAGTTGGGACAACTGCAAAAATTTAAAGGAATAAAGGTTTTTCTAAACTTTATTTCGAGCATTAGTTCCTACTTAGCATGTGCTTTTAGTATCCAAGTATACAGCTAAGACAGTTTCTTCAGTTGAACTTTCCGTTCCCTGTTTCATTCGAGTATGGAGATGTTTTACTTTGACTCACCTGTATCTCCAGTGTATTTTTCGCGTGACAATACATGAAGACTTTTAGCATTGTTACGCAAATCCTTGATGGCGTCTTCAAGCCCTCCTTTGATGTTGTCGCATGACACGAAAAAGTCATAATCAGATTCATCTTGTTTGGAAGGTCTGGATTCTAGATGTAGAAGATTAACGTTGTATCTCTGGAAAATGAACAGGTGGGTATAGTTAAAAGCGTGTTGTGGGGAAATCTTTTTCCATATACAGTATGTGGCAATACAATGACACAAAATACGACAATGCGGGGGGTGGGGGGTGGCAGCAGATTAGCTGAAACAATTACGTGTTAAGCCAACTTTAATGGTTGAAAACAGAAAGTGTCGCTTTGATTTTGTACAAGCGAATGATAACTTAGCAATGTGTTGGAGCACATACACGGGGACACCACAACGTTTGAATGAGGGTAGTTTGCAGCTAATGTATATGATTGCATATATTGCATGGATCATTTGTACTTGTATTACTGGTATAATGCATGCTTACCGTGAAGCATCGGGGAAGTAAACCCATCCCATTGGTACGCTCGCTATACGAGGGTAATTGTGCCGATAAAAACATTACTATATGTGCAATTTATTCCAGTTAAATCATTACCCTATGTGTAACTTATTTCGGCAGCATTGAAAGTGATTGGTGCTGTTACTTACCTCAAAGATTCTGAGGGCCTTGGCAAGAGCGCCCACTTCCTCCTGCATGGAGAATACCAGAGTGGTACTGCCTTCCTTGTCCTGGTAGTCCTGCATGTAACCAGGGTGTCCCTTGGACACGTCCTGCACAAAAAGTAACACAGCATTACTTTCACATCCATATCATAGCAAAATAGTGAAAAATAATAAATAAAATTGTTATTGTTATCATTTCGAGAAAAAACATATGTCGAAAAAATTACTATTGCCGTTTGTATGGTCATCCTCAATACGCCTTCGGAATTACTTGTCATTAACAAGAGGGCTGTGTGAACAGTCCGTCCTCACCTTGACATTCACCACTGGAGCGTGACCATTTGAATAAAGTTGGTAGAGGCCCATACAAGGTACATCCCCGCTAAGGTTCAAGTGAATCCAATTGGCGGTTTTGGAGAGGTAACCAAAATGTCATTTTCCAGTGGAATCCAGGAACGCATGCATTGAACGAAAGTTACCCGAATTGAAAAATTGAGAGATGCACAGTATCAACACATAGTGAACAAATATTTTTTTTATCTTCCCACGAGCTACATTCCCATTCAGTTTCAGAACAATGTGAGAGACGATTTTTGGAAAGGAGTCGAAAATAGCCTTAACACATAAAAATTTGTTTTAAACTAGACATATCTTCAACGCAAAGTGTTGGAAATATGTATGTGTGTCAACATTTTGGCTTGTCTTGGTGTACTCTATCACACACTTTAGCTTATATAATCTGTCAGTGGACCATACAAGTTATCTGTCCATCCCGGCGACACTGGATCTTGCGAAATGTATTCATGACGATCAAACGCGAATCAAAACAGGTCTCTTTATGTCTGTGACAATAGCGTTTGTGTAACGTCATTTTTTTCACCATTTGTTACAAACGATCTTGTATGTGACCTTCTACACGGTGTATAAAGTTTTCATCTTCCTGTTTGATCATATTTGTTTTTTGTATCTTGCACATAGCGTTATATATATATGCATTTATCGCACCAACGAGAACACCTACTTTGCAAAGTGCGCGCAACGCTGCGCGAATAAGCATGTATGTTCTCATATAAGGCCAAGAGTTGTCCATTGACGCACGCTACAATGCTCGCACCTGGCAAGGCAATAAGTTTTTTTAATTCATTTGTCTGAGGCATTTGTACACTATGCTTTACACAGGTCTCGTGAGAACAGAATTTCAACAAAATGGACGATACGGTCTTCATATTACGTAAAAAACAATCAAACGATCAACTTACGTTTACTCAGGTTACCTAATGCAATACAATGGTAACGTTAATTATTAACTTTATTTTGACTAAATGGTTATGTTCACTGGTTTGAAACGGATATTCCAAACTGTTCAATTACAGTCCGATATAATACGAACAATAAAAGAAATATATGTACAATTGAATGCTAATTACTCCTAATTCAACTGCGTGGCTGACCTGACTAATATCAGAGCTCTTTTGCTTCATTAGGTTACAACCAATGTAACTTACGGCTGATACAGGTAGGCCCTTTCCCTCGAGAATCCAGGCAGAGAAAAAGCGGGCCCACAGGGACACGAGGACCAATGACTCATCAATGGGGCACCACCTTTTTCTCCACTAAGAAATCAGACCCTCCTCCCTCCCTCCGTATGGATGATGACAGGTAAACATAAGCTTTCATAGATCCGTAACCGGAACATTAAAAAAAAAAACAAACAAACAAACAAAAAATAACAAATACCCTTTTTCTTTGATGTTCATAAAAACACCAGCTTGCGCCTTGCCCCCAAAAAACAAAAATAATATGGCCCAAGCATGAATCATCTGTCACTTGAAGCAGTTAAAAGCTGTAAGAGCATACTTATCCCCGAAAGGAAATTTTCTGAAGTATTTGTAAATAGTCGTATTGGGACACATTGGACTGTTAAAACCATGACAAGGGTACCCACTGAAGCATGGTCACGATGGACCCCACGTTAACAACAATTTTTGTACCCTTTCAATGAACAGTACACAAGGCTGGTTGAACAGCGTTTGAGTGATGAAAAAACGTGTTTTAGACTTTGACAGTAATTATGTCATGATCTTAAATAAATTTTACATCATCTGCTATTATTTCAAGTAATGACTAATCTTATCTTCGTTGGACAACCGTGAAGCCTCATCCTAGGACTAACTCAAGACAATATTTAAGATATCCTTCTTGCTGTTGATTTAAAACCCAACTTTTTTATCACAGTGACCGGTGGTCAAACATATGTCGTGCACAGTTGCAAATAGAATACTTTCGTTTAAACGCCCATTTTCATAAAATTAATGCCATCCATTGAGCAGCATTGTGCAAATGTTCAAATCATTCTTTCCCAGTATGTCCTCGTTATGTACCTGCGAGGAAAAAACTACTGAATGTTGTATGTAGTATTCTGACACCAGGTGTAAATCCCTCACTGTACATCTAGCTTCTAATATCTTATTACAATACTTCTCTCATAAAAAGAAGGACTTGCTCAGTATGTTCACGGACAAATAGTTAAGGCTGTACAGAGACACATTGTCGAGTCCAGATTTTAATTCTAGTTTTAGTGTTTCACCACTACTATGTTTTGTGACTTAGCAGTTTAATACCATGATTTTTACTGCCAAATACGTGAGGCATATCGGAAGAGTTTATCTGCATCTTGTATATGGTCAGTTGTCTTCAGCTTTTTATTATTCGTCCTGTGTGTCCTGTACATAACGGTGTGTTTCTGGAGAACCTGTATTCTTAGTAGTATATATTGGACTACTAAGGTAATCCAGTATAAATATATATGTTTAGAACTAGTAATTGATGATTAAATGCAATATAAAAACTTTCATTTTACAATTCTGTAAACTAGACAGTATTTACTTGGTCCCGCTAGGCCCTACGGTGTATTCCAATGTAATTTATAAAAAATGTTGGGCCCGTTGCCACGCTTCACTTCAATTGAGCTCTCAGCAAAAGAGACAGAGGGTATGGCGTTTCAAATTTAGCAACAGCTATTGGAAACAGAAGTCCTACTGTCCAAGTATTATGATTAAACCAGCAACACTGGAGAAGCTGAAAGAAAAAGTGTCCCAATCAGCTTGATATCTCCCATGCAGATTCATACAGAACGGATCATTTTTCTACCAACCACGACAGGCTATACGCCATCGATTAAATCATTTCATCGTATTTCAAGAAAAAAAACACTTGGGAAATTCAAGTGCGCCAAAAATATCTGCAAAATCGTGTGTAAGTAGGCAATTGTGATGCTGAACCACATCAACACTTGTAGCAGGAGAAGTAATAGTTAATCTTGGATGATGTCCAACCAATAAAAGTGGGACAGAGCTTTTATTTATACAGGCTCCTCTACCCCCCCCCCCCCGCCACCTCTTTATTTCCGCCCTGGAGATGACCACAACACAAAGACAGGTACCTGCCATTACAAGGCACATCTTTGACGTCAATACAAATGTACTTGAGCCACCAATTTGAAGTGCCTTAACTAGTGAGTCATGTTGTCAGCAGTATACATTGCAAGGTTCACAAGGCGGAATTTGAAAACAGCTCACCATAACAACCTGTTGCGTTTAATTTCTTGTTGGTTCACAGTAAACGTAGGATTAATTTTGATATGTAGGCTTGCATAAAATTTTGAATATGTTTCTTTGTTAGGGCATACGTAGTAACTTTGAAGCCCAGTGGGCCACCTGCAAAAATCCAAACAAAAAGTTTTGACTCTCATGCTACCTGAGCCGTAGACTAAATGTCACCGAGATGCAGGAGTTACCATGGGACTCATTTTAACACACACACACGCATTGCAAATATACCCAGTTCGTGCTTCCGTATGTGCCTTTCAGTTCTGTGCCTTTGCATGAAGGATTTACATTTGTCACATTTATTTTACGTTCAAGGCAAGACGCACCCCAGTCCCTCGCACATTGGGTCCACTGAAGTACTGGCTGATAGTTTGAATTATGAAATATTGTGATTTAAAATAAGTTAAAAACTTACCATTTTTGCCTGCTTCTGCTCAAGACGGGGTCTTTTGGCAATTCCAGCATCCATGGTTGTTGTCGTCCTTCACTGTTGCACAAAGGGGGTGGGGCGCAATGCTTTCACTTGATTGGACGGGGGTAGTTTGTCCCCTTTCCTTACATAAAGCCTTAACGCATCAACTGATTGTGTGCATTAAGCACCAGGTCATCCGTTCCGCTAGAAAGCAACTGCGCGAAAACAAAATCATGTATTTTGCATCCCCACATGCGCTATTTTCACAGGATTAAAAAGAACACAAATCATGATACTTCTCCGGCCCGTTTTGTCAACGTTCGTAGCCACTGTGGTCAGCCCTTTCTTATTAATCCTCCAAGTGCCTTATGGAACAATACATGAAAGAAATAATTAATCGGACCAGATGGGAAGGGAGTACTTGCTTTGCTTGCCTCATTTCGATTCCCTGACTGCTCCATTGACCGATTGCCTGCTTGTCTTGTAATAATTAATTTACTTCACATGAGTTGCCAGAACAGTGTACATGTTACTCTAATCACCAATAGTTCATGTGAAGAATCAGAAGTATACACAATACAGAACGGGTATTAAACATTTGTCGAAAACTAGTTTAATGCTATTGCAGAATAAGAGGGTAACCAGCTACACGTAATACTTCAGTAAAGAAATCTCAAAATAGTAAGTTCAACTGGTAAGCATCAATCCACATTTAGGATTATCTTATTATCCTGACCCCGCTTCGACTGAGTTATATAATGTAATATCAATTCATCGTGAATAAACGGTATGTAAAACTCCCAAAGGAACATTTTGTCAATGTCCCCTTCTATTGGTGAGAAGATATATTATGTTTTATGCATGAAAATATTTATCATTCGAGTCCTCGGAATCTATTGCTTTAAAAGTAAAACGTATCTTGTGATAGCCTCTGAAATTAAAGCTCGCTTATTTTTCCAATGCGTCCAAATTAGGTATCATGATGATTGTAATTATGTCTCCTCACTGAGACCGTGTCATATCATTTACAATGTATCCACATGGGGGCATCATTGCATTTGCAATCGCGTCTCTTCACTCAAACCATGTCCCGGGACCATATCATTGTATTTTTGTCTTTTTGTCCAGCCACTTCCTAGTAGTCATTATCTATCCCGCAGTCCGAACTGTTTAACCTATCTACAGATTGAAGTACTAGTATAGTAGCATATCTTTTACATTGATTGCGACGCAGGCCAAGCCTATATTACTCTCCATGACTGATTAATATAGGCTTAATCACTCTCCATGGCACAGATGATGGCGTATACTTTCCTACCAACATGTTTGGTGGAGGAAACCGAAGGACTCGGAGAAAACCACCGTGCGCAGTCAGAGTGGTAGGAACTCTTTCCCCGGCCATGAATCGAACCCGGGCCGCAGAGGCGGAATGCAAGCGTGTTGCAGCTCCGCCGACCGTGCACCCGATGGAAGTACTATTGTCTATATTGGGCACGTTCTTTTGTAAAATTCTGACATAGGCTGTATTAGCCCAAATAAATTAGAAGGTCCTCAGCGGATAACTATATATAACTTATTTTACAATGTATCCAAATGGGGTATAATGGTGATTTTTATCGTTTCTCCTCGCTGAGACCATGTGATACACGTATTTCAGGATGCATAAAAATAGGGTACCATGGTGATTGTAATTGTATCTCCTCTCTGAGACCATGTCATGTCACGTATTTTACAATGTATCCAAATGGGGTGTCATCGTGATTTTTATTGTCCTCGCTAGGACCATGTGCTATCACCTATTATACAATGCATCTAAATAGGGTATCATGGTGATTGTAATTGTGTCTCTTCAATGAGACCGTGTCATATCACTTACTTTACAAAGTATCCAAATGGGGCATCATAGCAACTGTAATCGAGTCTCTTCGCTGAGACCATGTCAAATCACTTTTTTAAAATGTATCCAAATGGGATATCATGGTGATTGTTTATCTTAGTCTCCTCGCTGATACAATGGGGTCTCATGGTGATTGTATTTGTGTCTCCTCACTGAGACCATGTCATATCACTTATTTCATAATGTATCCGAAGTGGGGTATCATTGCAATTGTAATCGAGTCTCTTCGCTGAAACCATGTCATATCACTTATTGGCATGTTGGGTTCGAAACTATGACATTTAAAATATTTTTGATATCACCTATTTTGGGCACAGAAAGTCACTTGTTTAGTTTAAACATGTTTGTTTTTCTTGGATTACCCAAAAGTATAGGATACATGACTTATCGAGGGGTTTTCTAGACACGAAGACTCAGAATGCATATACATGACGCACAGGACAGAAAAATACACAATAAAATAATAACTTTGTACTAAAATATCCCTATTAATTCGGTTTTAACCCGAAAAGCGGAAAACTTCCACTTTTTCACCTGAATGTCCCCCTTGAAGCATACCAACAACATGTAGGTAGGGACTGAATGGGAAGTATTCCACCTAGAGAAGCACAAAATGGTTTGAAGCATAAATGCATACTGCTGGGCGCGGCCGAAGTATCATGGCGGCATGCATGCACTGTCACTGCAGAGCCGCCATTGCGCCCAGCAGCTGGGGCGATTCTTACCCCGCCTTGTCATTGTCCACACAGTTACAGCGGGCATTGGGACAGAATTAATATACAAAAACGCACGGTTCCCAATACTTTTGTGAAGATAAGATAATTTAATGATAAGGGATCGAATATGCAAAATAAATACATGGATAGTATTCTGGTCATTGATTTTAAATCCATGTGTTTAGATTAATACAAAGAAAAAATTTTATAAGCAAAACATATTTTCAGATATGTATCAAAAATGTTGGATACACCCTTTGCGAAATGTGTCTGTTCTAATTAAACAGTAATTTTGCCAAGGATATTTACTTTATTGTATATAGGCAGATTTTCAAAAGATTTGTGTACAAGAAGAAATACATGTTTATCATATATGTAGAGGATATAGCAGACAGACCCTCTACATTACCGTCGGTAACTTAACATTACCTTGTATGGTCAAGAGACCGGCCAAGTAATTCACGTTCATTTCATACAGATTGAACTTCAGTGGAACTTGATGAATGACTGGTGAGACCGATATAATTTCAAATTTTTGACAAAATAAGACCCCAATCGTGAGACGTAGGTCCATGCAGAATTTATCCGTTTATTCTCTGAAGTTTTAACTTCTCCCTTATAATAATTCTCTTGCGTTTGATGCACTGAAGCTGAGGTGAAACAGCGTAATTTCATATTCAGTTTGTAATTTTTTACTATTGGTGATTATGAGGGATGTAAACTTAAGCAAAATGATAGGTATGTATATATGGGGGGGGGGGCAGTTCAATACTGAAAAGCTTAACTATTTACACATATAATTGGGTAAAATTGATTAAACAGGCAAATAGGAGATTATTTCAGATGATCAGAGTATGGTTCAATACTACATAGTTTTGCTATTTAGCTATCACGAGGAAACACTTTCTTGAGCATGCAAATGAGGCATTGTTTTTATTGTGAACCCAAACCTAGCCCACAAACTGCATTCAAAGTTTTTCATGCTCAAACGTTGGCTATACTAGAGTACAGCTATGAAGTTTGTTTTATGCAATAGATTTGTACCTGTAATGGAAAAAATGACGTAAAATTTCTCAGATCTAATCTAATATTGTACTCTTTAAATGTCTGGTCAAGCATCTCTTCCTGAACTTCATCTTAAATCCGGTCTTGGACTTGGAGTTATATCATGTGAAACAGGTTCAATCCGAGTTCCCTGGAGTTGTTCATTTCTTCAGTCATTCGCTGAGCGTTCCCTCAAGTACAGTTCGTACAATCTCAAATTGAAGCAAGATACAAACACCTTCTTTGGGCACGCGTTCTCTACGGAGCTCAGTTTTTCTACATTACCGTATTATGTGGTACGCTGTCACATGCTCGTTCTGTGCAATAAATGCATAATGAAGTAGTGATGAACATATCTCTGTTGTTTTGGTGCAAAATATAATGATATCTGGAAAAATAAAATATACTCCGCCCCAAAACTATATTTATGGGGTCGGTTGAGATGGACAATGAAAGCATTGAAATATAAAATGGAAGGAGGAAGCACCCAAGAAAGAATATGATTCGGTAAAATAATGCGCCAATGTAAATCTAGAAATAGGGTGACCACAAACCGCACAGACAATAGAAAGATACATGGGAGAATAAAGAGATGTGGACGAAAATGTGTTCACAGAGCAGAATAAAAACCACAGGAAGATACCTGGACGAAAAATGGCTTACAGAGCAGAGAAAAAATATATGAAGATACCGATGCACAATGTCAAAGAGATCATGAGTCGCCAATAAGCGATGTGAATGATGTATGTCATTCTAAATATTTCTAAATTATGATGATGATATCAAAAAGAAAGATGGGTCCACAGAATAATGATAATAGTAATGATGATGATAATAGGATGGGTACCTCGGTTCCACCAATCTGAATCAGCACTTCTAAGGTCCCCATTAGAGTGCCATGTGTTCAACCAGCAGTTTTGATGAAGTCATACTAAAGTAACTCGTGCAAAAATCATAAATCAGCATGTGAGTTGCGGTCTAACTTGAGAGATGATATCACATATGAAAGAGGCTTCTCATATTCTAGTGATTAATTCAAAAGGAAAGAAAAGGACAGAAAAGAGAGAAAAGAGACGGAACGAAAGAAAGAAAGAGTGAAAATGGGTTGGTCCCTTCAATGGGATCATTTGTGCCAATGAACTGAACTATTGGCACGAATATTTTACTATCCATATTAAAACAAAGAAAAAAACTTATGATCGAAGCATGCCAAAAGGAAGGAAAAGTCAGTCAATGGAATTGGTTTGTCAGCATAAAAGGATTATTTGTGCGACCTCTGCAAGGAAAGGTTACGCAACCCCGAGGTGTAACACAGGAGCATGCTACATTGCCAAAGGGGATTATACACACGAAGCCTCTCTGTTGACCAAACATTTCATTTTATATTAAATATATTTATTAAACTGCATGAATTACCTAAAGGTAAAAACACTAGTCTAGGGGCTCCCAAGACTGAATACATAATGGAATAGTAAAATAAACCACAGTATTGGGACATAAAGCTTCGACGTGCCCAATCACCGAAGGTTTACAGGAATATAGCTGTTATTCTCATTTTCATCAGTTACTGTATAAATATCACATCAGGTGGCATGTACTATTCCTCCTCGACAACTGCTGATCTGCAATAGCACGATCCCAAATGGTATATTCATTTTAAAATACAGACCCATTCACTTATGAAATGATTATCTTTTGTGTTGGTGTTGTGGGCTTATGCCTCTGGCATTGGACACTGATTCTGACATCGAAGGCGTGCATCATGTCCGATAAAAGCTTCAGGGTCCGCTGCCATGAGCCCTTGACACCAACACAAACGAAATTCATTTTTTTTTAAATTTACATTTGTACCTATTTTAAAGTATAGGTATTGAATAAAAGCATCACAATTAGCCCAACCAATGCATAAAATTACAAGACACTGATCGTCGTTCAGGTACCACATTTAAATGATAAAGCAGAAGGTAAACCGTACACAGGGAATGATAAAGGGTACAGCAATAACTAGTTTTAACAAGACATTCACAGCTCGAGTGCCGTGGGGTAGAGTAGCAATATCAGGAATGCTATATGGTTTAGATGTTATCGTGGTAAATGACGGGGATATCCAGGGTATAGAGAAAGCACAGAATGAAATGGGAATATGGATTCTTGGAGCACCGCCTTATACAGCAACAGAAACAATCTTACTTTAGGATAGAATAGCATAATTGAGAGAATTACCCAAGCCAAGTTGAACTATTGGGGATATTTTCATTCAGTAAGCGAGGAGAGGTGATGCAGGAAAATATGTTATAAAGCTGTTACAGAACCGACAAGATGGGTCAAAGACATAGATAAGTTAGCAGAAAGGTATGGAGTAAGAGGTTATGATAAGGTTGAGGATCGGAAAACATATGTAGGGCAGGTAGTGACAGAAGGATGGAACCAAGACTGGAGAAAAAGAGTGAGGGGAAAAGTATGCTAAATGCATAGGTTTTAGTGAAGCCAAAGAAAAGTACATGCTAGGATGGAGGTAAGGGATCCAACCTTTGGTTCCAGAGTAGGGCAGGAGTTACCAATTTAGTAAAGAGAAGACAGAAATGGACTGCAGGTAGCAATGGTTAGTGTAGAGTTTGTTCTCAGGAGGCAGGCGAGACAGTAACCCATTGGTTGGAATGGTGTGATGCATATAGAAAGATGAAGGAAAATATGTTTAGAGAATAGGGAAAAAACTACAATCGATGATTTCATAGTTTCGGAAAATCTATGTCACGTAGTTTCCGAATATCCCTGTATACAGTGCGGAGACAATCTGTCCGATCATTTCCCAATCAGAATGCAGGTTAAAATTTCAAAAATGCAAGTTGGTTCGTTACCTACAGAGAAAAAAATTCAAAACCTCTTTGGCATGCTGCCAGTAAAGAAAACATTTTGAGGTATGAATGTGTCTCGACAATAGTCTGAACTTGGCCAATATTCCATGGATGGCAGTCTCATGCAACAATGTATTTTGCACTAAACACAGCTATACAATCTTTTCACAATAACATTGATAAGGCGTGTCTACATTCAACCTCGTATACCATCCCTCACTCAAACTGTAACATTAAAGAAGTAATGGATGGAATGAAAAGGTGGAGCCATATAGGAAACAGGCAATTTGGGGCACAATTTATGGAAAAATAATAATTCACACAGAGTCGGAATTCTTGCTGACACTCGCAACCACACACGTACCAAATACCACTATGCATCCAGGGCAGTTAAAATGAATATATATATATATATATATATATATATATATGGCGAACCAGTTCGCCGAGAAAATGACTGGAAGAAGTGTAAAGATTTCTGAGACACTGTTAAAACATTAAAAATAATGCAAAATCAAAGCCTAGAAAGACATATAATGTTACCGATGATACTGAACTTGCAAATCTGTTTGCTGATGAATACAAGGAATTATATAACTCTGTATCTTATGATATCCATAAAATGAACAACTTGCTGGATGAGATTAAAAGTCCAATTGTTTCTGGTTATGACGACTGTTCTTCTTTGAATGTATCAGGTGAAAGTATTCAATCCGCGGTTGAGCATCTGAAATAAGGGAAACGACGAGAGTCTGGGGTACTACTCAGAAGACATATATCGGGGCACGTTGAAACTCGAAGTTTACTTATCTCTGTCATTTGCTTGCATGGTCAAACATGGCTATGCTCCTGATAATTTCCTATGCATATCTTTAAATTTTATTCCAAAAAGCAAAAGAAAATCGCCGAACGATTCGTACAATCATTGGGATCTAGCGCTCAGTTCTTAGGTAAATTACTTGACTGGCTAAAACTGGAAAAGCATTACCAGATCTTAAATTTCTTGAATCATCAGTTTGGTTTCAAACCGGATATCTCACCTACGCAATGCACCTTTGTGTTGTCTGAATGTATGAATTATAATTACTCACAGAATTCAGATGTTCAACTCGTCTTTTTCGAAGCACCAAAAGCATTCGATCGTGTATATTATATGACGTCATTTAATTTATTACTACATAGAGGTTTGTGCCGTGTCACAGCGAGACTTTTACTCAACATGTATACCAATCAAAGTGTAATTGTTATGTAGGGAGATGCAAAATGCCAGAACGTTTAACTGTTCGAATGGTGTAAAACAAGGAGGAGTGTTGTCTCTTATATTATTTGGTGTCTATATAGATGTATTATTGTTACGTTTAAGGAGATCTGAGTTAGGAAGTCATATTGGTCAACTCTTTACAGATGCTTCAGCATATGCTGATGATGTTGCTTTAATGTCTCACACTGTGTCGCCAATGTCCACAATGCTAAATATGTGTGACAATTTTTCCAAAGAGTACCAAGTCATATTGAGTCTAGACAAATCTAACAACATGATGCGTGACAGTAGTGATGATTCCCCAACATTGTTTATTGATAAATTACGCACATGCAAAGTTAGTAATTTTGAGCACTTCAGCCACCAAGCAGGGCAAAATACATTGAATAATAGTGTTTCCAATTGAAAAGGCGTTTTTTCATACAGAAGTGAATCTGTTAATGGCACAATTTGATACGGCGTTCCCTGACACTACCTACTGTGTGCCTCTCTATGGTTGTCAGTTGCGGGATTTCTCCAAACTTGAAGTCGAACGATTTAACATGGCATGGAGAAAGGCCATTAGATTTTATGGCAACCTTTATATTGTACTCATTATGTACTGCTACCAATAATTCATATGGACTTACCGGTAGAAATTCAGCGACACAAACGTTTTGTGAATTTTTTTTCAGAAGACATTTAATAGTGAAAAAGTGTCGTACATGTATATATATATATATATATATATATATATATATATATATATATATATATATATGTGTGTGTGTGTGTGTGTGTGTGTGTGTGTGTGTGTGTGTGTGTATATGGTGTGTTGGCGCTTGGAGGTAGCTGCTCTAGTATTTGTAACTCCATTAACTATATTTCATCAAAATTAACCTGGAAAATAGGAACTAAAAAATTTACACCATATCCACAATATATTTCAAACACAGCAATATTATTACCACCCTACAACACTGTACCTTGTGGACAATTTATTCGAGAACTAAACACAATGCCATTTTTCAGGGCATGAACTGTGTGAAACCATATCTTTTTCTGTCCACAGCGTAACAATTTGTATTACTTGAATGGGAACTTCAGTCTTTTTCTAAATTTTGCATAGGCGGGCATTGTTTGAGTGAGTCTTTTTTTTTGTATCCTGTACACTTGAATAAATACATATTCCTTTCCTTACATTTTTCATGTTTCCAGTGTACCCTTTGAGTACAAATAAAACACACACACACACACACACACACACACACACACACACATATATATATATACATATATATATATATATATATATATATATATATATATATATATATATATATATATATATATATATATATATAAACTGTCAGGGCTCAGAGGAAGTGTGGCTCTCAGTCCACAAACTCTATGCATATGATGGCCAAATCACTTTGGTTCCCAACAAAATGTACAATGCTGGACGTCCCTTTAAGTTACCTCCACAGTAGATCATAGAGTACAAGCCCTATGCTTACTTTTAATTTGCACTTGACTGCACTTAGGACTCCGCGTATTGATTCTTTAGTGCTACTTTAACAGCATCGGCATGATGACTCGGCAACATTTTGCTGGGTATTTTTGTGCTATAAAACACAACAGCGAAGTGAACTCGCTTTATTTTTGTGTTAACAAGAAGATGAAGTATTTATATCCTTCTGGTTTCGCCATATAACGGAGTGAAGCAATCTAAACGTGATTAATAACCTCATCAAGACCCAAAAGTTTAACCACAGGCGCTTGTAACTACGCCTGATTATGATATTTGGTGTGCTGTGGAAAGTTAATATTTATTTACTGTTGATTTTGCAACGGTAGCCACGCCCACTTTTAATGTCGTCTGCGTGTTCCCGGTTCATGAGTTGAAAACAGGAATATTCTCCTCCATTTTTTCCTTTGTTGTGTGCACCCATAAAATTTAATGCTTAAATATCATGTACAAGCCCCTTTTTGCATCACTAACTTGTTATAATGTTAAAGGGAATGACAAGTGCTGCTACCACTAGGTGGCTAATTGTATGTTAATGATATGCACGAGGCAAGCCAGTATACACTATCTCTTGTCAGCTCCAGAAGCGGACAACACTGCAGCCAATGTCACCCTGGCATGCCACACATAGACATGGAAAGAAAAGCTAACTATCACATGACCATTGTAGGATGACATCACAACTAAAGAGCCCAGGAAGTAAAAAGTGACCCACTTTCTATTACCTTCAAACAGTCTTCTCGCTTTCTAGCTGTATCCACGTCTGCCAAGGCCAATGACAATGGATTTTATTTGCTGTAAACTGCAGACAATAGGAAGATGTTGAGGGAAAATACGGGCTAAATCTGATACTGTGCGCTGATTGGTTGTCATAATATGAATATTTCTTGCTAACGTGTTTAATTTGTACAAACACCAGCAGATGGCAACAGTGTTGGCCTGTACTGTGAAATTACTTTGGTATCTGCTGACATTTTTTTCAAATGGAATATTAAAAGTAAAGTATTGTCTGCAATGAGAACTGAGAAAAAAATACAAATGTGCAGTGGAAACTGCGATTTAAGTTCACCTTCCTGCCAGCAAAAGTGGTCTTAAGTTGCAGGTGGTCTTAAAATAAAGGTGTATATATAACAGAAATACATTGAAGGGCCTTAAAAGAGTGGTCTTGAAAAGATGCAGTCTCATTTTACAGGTGTTGTTTAGAGCATATACCATTGTATATTTATGTATATTAAGATTTAAAACTGAATATGGGTAAAAATACTATGTACCTGAAAGTATATTTTTCTTACTTTTCAACATGTCACTAATGTACTTTTTTCAACTTTTAACAATATAATTCTGTATGAACCAGCGACAAATCTCTCTTTGCATGTCAAACATGCAATTCCTTTGACCTCCAACTACACAAAGGGTAACCATGTAATTCTATCAAGACGTTTTGAAGAACTTCTTGGACTACAAGAAGCCCTGATGGTACGAAGGTTTTGGATCAAAACACTTCATAAGCCTACCTGGTGGTGTTTCTTAAAGAAATAACTTTATAACTAAACAGACACAAAAATATTTTGCTCACGCTATCTCATTTTATTGTGTTAAAACTTAAAAAGTAGGTCTCTCTCTCTCACACACATACCGACACAGACACGCACACACACACACACACACAAGGAAAACAAAATTTCCCCACAGAAAAAAAGCTCGTATGCTTTCCCTTCCCACTACAGCGTATCAAATGGTTTGCCCTTTAATGATCCATGCCAGTTAACTATGTGCAAAATGCATCCTTTAAATATCGGAACCCCATACCACTTACTGCCAGAGATAATTTTGTCCTCAATAGAGGGGGGGGGGAGGTTACTACTATCAACATGGATCAGCCTCTGGTCATTCACCCGTATTGTAAGCATCGTATCTTTATTGACAATTTATGTATCTATGTATCTTCTAATTTCTTACAAAAATCCTTTGCTGTTTCTGTTACTTTCTTCAGCCTTCAACATTCAGGAGTTATTTCTAATATTAACTACAAGTCACAATGACACAAAATCTATTAATTAGAAAATTACAAATATATGTACATTTCAAGTTCAGATTTACAACTAAGGCCTTTTTAATGGCATTTCATCATTTGGTTTCAGATAATAGCATGTCATCAAAAGAAATACATAACAAGTTCATATATTTGGTACAAATGATAAAATAACAGTCTAGGTATTTTTCCTTCTTGACATAAATAACGTATTGACTGTTTTCAAAGGGGTCTTGACTGTAGGCTCCTCCATGGAACTTTTTTCTCTTTTTTTTTCTGAAAAAAGTAGGCAAGCTTAAGGCTCAATGGGCAACTGAAATGTTGTGGTTGCCCTTGAGCACGTTCCAATTCTACCCCTTTTACACGTCATACAAAATTTCATTTCGTCCATTGTTGAAATAAGGTATTTATCATCATAATATACAATCCGAACTTCAACATTTATATTTCTTCATATATTTATTAGTCATTATATTAAAGACCACGGGTATAATTGTAACTTTCTTGTAAAGCTAAGAATGTCAAGTCATTCGATGTAATTTTGCTCCACGTGTATGCATAAGTTTACTTTGTACAGTTTCAGTAATGAAAGTGAATCAACACTGCGTTATAATGAGCATCTGAGGTCAATCAGTCTTTGAGCAACTATCAAGCCAGTAAATAGCTGATGCTATCTTTGATGATATAAATGTATTTTATGTATTTCCTTTTATGCTTAAGGTGAAATGTTATTGTTTTTTGCTTTTGTTTTTTTTTTTTTTTTTTTGTTTTTTTTTTTTTTTTTGTTTTTGTTTTTGTTTTTGTTTTTGTTTTGTTTTTTTTATTTGTTTTGTTTTTTGTTTTGATATGTTTTATTGAGCGAACATATTACAAGTTTACATTGGTGCATCATAATTCATATTAAATACAGAGACAAGTACCAACCTATTACAAGCTTACATCGGTGTATCATGGTTAATATTAAATGTAGACTCCAGCACCAACATATTGAAGGCTTATATTGATTTATCACAATTAATATTAAAAACAGAATCAAGTACCAACACCCTACAGGCTTACATTGGTGTATCGCAGTTCATACTAATTACAGAGGTCAAGTACCAACATATCACAGGCTTACATTGGTGTATCGCAGTTCATACAAATTACAGAGTCAAGTACCAACATATCACAGGTTTACATTGGTGTATCGCATTTCATACTGATAACAAAGTCAAGTACCAACATGTCACAGGCTTACATTGGTGTTCCATATTTTACATTAAATACAGAGTCAGGTACCAACATATTACAAGCTTATATTGACATTATCATAATTCATATTGAATACAGTGTCAAGTACGTCACATTTTTTACATACAAGGCTACAGATTTACATACTCATACTGAATAGTTAACTCACTATGAAACAACCAGGGGGAGGATTTTAAACTTTTTTCTCGTTTTTCTAGTTTCTTGTTCTTATCGGTAATAGAATGTTCTGTTTCGATGCACTGAGTAAGAAGGTAAAGATAGCCTTTCAACACAGGGTGTCTTTTTTATATTTTACAACGCCAAATATACTGTTTTGCAACACCATAAATCATATTTATATAACCTAAGGATTCAATATGAATTCATAGTAAAATTTGCTCACATGTAAATTGAGTCATTTCAGTAAATTGTAATGACCATGTTTTTAGTTGACCAATAAATCTCTGAGTGATTACGCATTCCCAAAATACAGGAACGAATGACTTTTTTTCAGCTCCACAGAATGTAAAATGTTCCACAATTCATATTTCAAACAAGAACACGTTAGTTTTTAAGCGTCTATGTAGAATACGGTACAAAAAGGCTCCAAGTTTAGCTGAAATAGTAGTATGATAGATTAGACTGAATATCTCATTAAGTTTCACTGGTAAATTTTCTATTTGTAATTCAATTTTCCATTTTTCACTGGGGAAATTGGTAATTATGTAATATTTTGATAATCCTTTGGCAAATCTGGAGTCTCTTTGCTGTCATTGTTGGGTTTGGATTTTTTCAATATGGATCATTTTCCGTACTATTTAAATCATATACAAGAGTTTTAGCCCTATCTGTTTCAAACATCTGTCGAATTAAGGAGAAATTTTGCATTACCTCTACTCTGAGGTCCTTTGCAAATTTTTTGGAGGGATTGTCTGCAGACCACCATAGTATGTCACAAAATCGACTCTCGTATTCCATTTCTCTTTGAACTTCATATATGAAAGAACAGACCCATCTTCTTTAATCGAGTCACATATTTTGTTTATACCAGCATTTTTTCACATATTAAGATATATCGGTTTCTTATTGACTCTAATATGACCGTTGTACCACAGGTGTTGGTTCCTTATTTCATAATCTTCTGGTGATTTTACACATGCTACCTGGGTCCAGAACTTACTCTTTACTTTTTTAATCAGTATGCTATCTGTGTCAAAATCGTAGTGCCACATCTCATTAGATGAGCCAACTAGATGCTGTGCAAGGCTTTTCCATGAAACACTTCTCAATGAACATAGCCGTTTGACCCAAGACACTTTAATCGAGTCCAAATACGACCTTAGATGTCTTACTTTAAGACCTTCATTTTCCGTTGTGTTGATCAGGACCTTGCGCTTAATTTTGTCGGGTTTGCCGTTCAATATAAATTTCAACACGCTGGAATCTAGTTCTTTTGTTAACGTCTCCTGACCCCGGAATTACAGATGCCAAACAAGTAAACTGTGGGATTGCTAAAGGTTTTTACAATTTGCATTTTTCTCCTAAGAGTTAAGTCTCTACCCTGCCAAATATTTAATATTTGTTTGAATTTTTTAACTTTACGCTCAAAATTCAGTTGCTGTAACGTATCTAATTTGGCGTAATTTGGATTCCCAAAATTTTAATTGGTTCTTTTGTCCATTGTAACTGCAATTCAGGGGCCAAGACATCCGTAGATTCATTATTGAGTCCAATTTTAATGAAGTGAGGGTTCACAACAGGGCTAGAGATATTTGTACGGAGAATTGTTATCCGTTTTTGAAAAGGTATACAAAAATTGAAATATTGCCAACATCTATCATTATGGTGCCACTCCAGACGATCAAAGGCTTGTCCAAAATCTAGTTCTGCTACTAGTGTTTGGATGCACTTTTCGTCACATGTCTATTAAATCTAAAATCTTCCTAATATTTTCTCCTATGAACCTGTTTTCAAGAATCCACTCTGATATGTATGCACTAGATCTTGCAGTACACGCTTCATTCTTGGTAAAATGTTACTGTGCCTTTCTCCAGATAAATGGCTTGTTCAATGCCACCCATGTATTTGCTTACAGACACAAAATCAATGAATAAACACAATTGTGAAGACATACCGTATATTTAGCTTATTTCTTTTATAGCAATTCACTTTTGATACACATGTGCATATACTTAATTTATGCAGTCTCGTCTCAATTATACAAGTTAAAAGGAGCATTACACCTGAGCATCTCCTCTGTCAATGACCAGCTGATGGTCAAGCCAGCCAGTATGTGATGCCCTCTTTGAAGACAGAAATTTAGCTTTCCTCGATCGGTGTTTTTCTATAGTGCCTCTATACACATGTAGCAGTCCTCTGCCTGTAAAGAAATAAGAAATATTAGGCCTTAAGCCAGAAGCCAACTTCTCACATATTGGTTCCACTAAGGGGGGGGGGGGGGAGCATAAGTGGTACCATTTAAAAAGTCATAAAGTCTACATTTCAGAAATGTTTGATAGCAGTACAAAACATACAGCTTAAGGCCTATTTTGGGGGTCAAAGGTCATGTGTAAAAATCCCCCATAATGTGAAATTTTCATAACAAATCGTTTTTATTGTAAACTCAGCTGGCTGACAAGTCAGGAGAACTAAAAAGTGATTGGCCTGCCAGTTCTATGTTTATTTTTGGCAGAAGTAATAAAATTTGGATTTTGAGTCGTTATGCCTCGACGTTTTGGGAACACTGTAGCTGTACTTAATGAAGAACATTTCAAAGGTTGAGAGAACTGGTTTAAAACCACCAGTTGCCTTTTATTATGTGGGTGACTGCCTGTCTCAAATTTGTTTCTTCACACTGGTATTGGAAGAAGAATGTTGATGCTTCAGTAACTCTGGAATCTCTTCGCTGTCATTGTTGGGTTTAGAATTTATGAATATGGGTCATGTTTTTCTTTTTCTTCTTTTATGTTATATATGCTTTTACGCTGTGATATGTGTTATTAGGTCAGCATGTTTTAAGTGGTATCATTTGAAAGCTGTTGAAATCTACCTCATTCCGATGTACAATAACGGTATCAGATATACAGATTAAGGTCTGTTTGGCTTGGGGTCACGTCATATATTGAAAATTGGATAATCAGGCATTTTAAAATAAATGGTTACATGTTATTAATTATCTTTAAGTACCCCATAATTTACACGGCAGATAGTAAGTAGCATTGTTTATAAAGTCTTGAAATGTACTTTTCAGAAATATATAATAGCCGTATGAGACTTAAAGCTTAAGACCCATTGTGGATGGTTAAAGGTCACAGCCGATATACGTCAAAATGTGACTTTTCGCGATGACCTATCAATTGTACAGTTTCTGGTTTCTACGCTGGCTATATTTTAAGCTGTACCTTATAGGCCTATATTTTTTTAATGCATAAGTTGTTTTTTTTTTCAAAACAAGTGAAAAATCGGGCAAGTATATCATTATTTGATGCTTAGAGTACGATACACTAGATACTAAACCAATATGAAATTCTCATCCCGGATCTTTAACATTAAAATAAAAGTCTTCACGTTCATATTAACTTCCTTTATCCAGTGTTCGAAGGCAGATAGTAAGAAGCACCATATATAGGGTCTTGAAATGTACTTTTCAGAAATATATAAAAGCAGTATGAAACTTTTAGCTTAACGTCCATTTTTGAATGGTCAAAGGTCACAGCCTCTATGAGCCAAAATGCAACTTTTGGCGATGACTGGTCAATTGTAGTCTCTGCTCTTCGCTGTTTTGTTTTGTTTTGTTTTTTGTTTTGTTTTTGTTTGTTTGTTTTTTCTCGTTTTTTTAAGCTGTAAGTTAAAGGCCTATATTGGTTGAATATGGATTAATGGGATACTTTTTTTTCAAAACAAGTGAAAAATTAGACAAATATATCATCATTTGATGATTAGAATATGATACACTATATCAAACCAATATAAACTTCTCAATCCGTATCATCAACAACGAAATACAAGTCTTCATATTTATACCAACTCGCTTTATCCAGTGTCTGTAGGAAATTATTATTTGGATTTTAATTATTGAATGCTCCTTATTGTCATGAGCATTAAAATTGTAAGACACGTCAATTCTCCTTTGTGTATTTTGCGTTAATATTGTAATAAACTTTAAATGTGGATTAATTTATTATTACACTATTAATAAAATATATATGAATACAAGTTCCACTGACTTTCAGCCTTAAAGGGTGATCTACTCAAATGCTTGATATTTGATAAAGTTTAATGAAGTTAACTGTTTTTATTTCAATACCCATATGGAAACCTAATGCTTTTGAACTAGCCCAGCTGAACCTAGTCCTCATCACTTTTTCGTCTGCTTTACCATCCACAGTTTGTCCAGGGCTTCTGTTTTCTAAGAGGGTTGTGCATTGGCTTTCAAATAATGTTTCCTGTTTTTAGGTGACAAAGATTTCCACCGCATAACCTTCGGGTATTACTGATAAGTAGTCCGAGGTTAGATGTACACATTGATCACTCTGTGCACTTTAGGTCCTGTTGAATTGCAAGGACCAAAGTTGTATATTGGCTTTTGAGCAATTTTTTCTTGGTTCTGCCATAAAACGGGATCGCCCTGGTCTTCATTGGTATTTTGATTACACTCAGTACAGTATGGCTGTTGTTTGATAGCATTGATTAATTGTTTTTCTAGTCTTTTTTTGGCAATCCAAAAGTTTAATGTAGATTTGTACTTCGAAGACATAGCTTTGAACTTTCAGTTTGCACTTGCACAAATGTTAGTGATTTGGTATAACACTTCAAAAGTCGCACATCACCTTGACTATAGGCCTATACGCTAGGTTTTCATATATAGCTTAATTTCCATGTGTATAAAGTTCATTGGTAGAGTACTTCAACATGATGAGACCTGTCTAATTCATATAGGCCTAAGTAACATTAGTTTCAATAGATGTTTGTAGTTATTTAGGCAGTGCGGTCATCTGGTTAGCTTTTGCCAATACTTTAACATATGAGACCTACCTGACTGATATAGGCCTAAGAAATTTCAACAGATGTTTGTAGTTATTTAGGCAGTTAGATTATCCGATCAGCTTTTAGGGCTCTGAGCATTTGTTGCTTGTGGCGCCTTAGAGCAGAGAGGTTATATTTTTACAAATATTTATGAATAAGAAGAATTTTGTTTTTATCTCTATTACAATATTCTGAGAAACCATTATTATCGAGGATGGTTTTGGCTGCTCAAAGCAGAAATTTGCACATGGCCAATGCTGGTTGGTGTCGAAGCATGGTTATGTTATTACATAGATTGACAATGGTTTTCTCATTGAATCTTATCACTGGACGCACAGGTGCAGTGTTCTCCACAGGGCTGTGATCCTGAAATTAGGGCTGACTTAGGCTTCCCGTTATGAGGTATAGGAGGATAGGGCTGTAATTCTTGAAATTTGCTCAAATTTGGTTAAATATGTAAATCCCATTGCACTGCTAGGATTATCTGGGGAAAACCCTGCAGGGGTAAATTGAATAAGGCCTAAGTTTGAAGTAATTCAAAATAAACGGGATCCAGTTTCAGCAGCAATTTATGGCTCAGAATTCAGTATTGCTGCTCCACATCGAGTGGAGCAAAGGTGTTATGGTACTTGAAGCAAATGTTCTACTACAGGCCAAACCCCCGTTATTTGATCTAATCATTTGCATAATTAATGTTTAACATATATAATTTGCATATTAAAGTTCGACATATGGTGAATTTATGATAGAAAATTTGTTACGTAAGGATTCCTGGGAAACTAGTGAATTCAGACTGAAGGAAGTATGACTATAGGGACAGCACATGACAAACCCCTGAATTTGGGGGAACAAAACCAATTTCACTGGCACCATTACCTGTGGACTTGAACTGACCCCTCGACCTTAAGCTATGCGATACACATTGCTATCATACATTTTTGAAATTATGCATCAAGCCCTTTGCAGTAATTCAAATCAGGTCCCTCTCCTTCCCCCGTGGTCAGTCAGCCCCTGGCCCATGACCTACGTAAGTCAATTATGCAATTATTTCATGTACAGTAAAATCGGTCTTACATCGCCACCCAAGAGACGCAATGGAGGTGGCCTTTTAAAAGAGAGTTGCCATCAGCCTACTTTGTGTACAATAAAAGTCATCACTGCTCTAACCAGAAATAATATTTAAAGAAACATACCGTAGAAAATGTACAGTAAATGGAATTATTTTCATGAAAAAAACTATAAAATTCCAACATTGAAATTTTATGTCCAGCTGCTAGCGTTATTTACTTATAACTCGACCTGCCATGCTTCATGCATGAATAGTCGTCCCACACTGAATAAATCTGATTACTTAAGACAGGGTTTATTGTTCATGGAAGTTAGAATATGCTGACCTCAGAAAGCAGGTTAACCATCAATTGAGGTATTTTTCAATGATCGGGCAATTAAAGGTGGCCATTTACAGAAGGTGACCGCTTAATAGAGGTGACCACCAAAGCAGCTTATATACCTATAGATAATTGTACTTGCTACATTTCCTCTATGATAATAAACAGTTTCAAGTTTTTAAACATATATACATATCATGAAGACAATACATATCTCATAACATGATCATAGGTATTAATGTGTGTGTGAGTTTACTTATATGAAAACTATATTCAAGGTCATCCAAAATGTTACGAAATTTGAAGATTAGCTGAATGCATATTTGGTGTAAATGTAGACAATTCCTCTTAGTTTGTATTCAAAATAATAAATTTAACGTTCTTTTAATACCTATGATGCTAGTTCCACTTACCACCAGTGGCGCCACCATGACTCCACGTCAGACTTTTGTCTGTACGATATACCTGAACTGCACATTGATACATGTCCGCAAGTTCAGACGTAATGACAACAAAAAACATTTTCTGAAATGTATTCCATCCGTGATCTTCAGAAAATTGGTCAAGGTGATCCATATTTTGAAATATAAAACTTCTACATACGATGCACACCTGTGGTACTTTGGTATCATAAGCTTTAGTCTGTCACCTAGTGATTTTAATACGTTTTGATCACCTTTTGGTCCGTAAATTCCATGTTACTGCAGCTGGCGCCACCAAAATTCAACATGATTTCGTATTTTAGTCTGATTGACATTCCAAGTTTCGTGATGATTCATTCAAAACTTTGAAAATTAGTATTCTCAAAATTTTCACATCTTGGTCCTAATGTTACGTACTACTATTGGCAGCGCCACCAATATCGAACTTGACCTAGACTGTCATACACTTGATATGTCCTAAAAGTGAAATAGGGATGACTTGAAATGGTGGCCTGTAACATATCAAGGAGGGTAGAGTATTTTCGCCTTCCTTGAACATATCTACATGCATATATATATATATATATATATATATATATATATATATATATATATATATATATATAAATATATATATATATATATGTAGATATATAGATATATATATAGATATATATATAGATATATATATATGTATATATATATATGTATATATATATATATATATATATATATATATATATATATA
>OZ026614.1:58016437-58141437 GCA_964020975.1 Hermodice carunculata | reverse complement strand
ATGATTCCAAGGAGTATCCGAAAGTGTCGTTTCTTCTGAGCACTTTGCAATCACGGAAACATGTCACGTAATGCTTTCAAATCTTAAACCTTGAACTTTAGGCTGAAGAAATTGACGTTTTCTCTGAAGACTGTCATCTAGCAACAATGGCAGGATGGTAAGCTATCAGACATGGAATGATTTGTGTCTCACTCAATCACATGTAATGAAATAATTAAATATTTAATTTGGCTGTCGAAACATCCCTGTTACCTCCAAAATAGCTCCCCTGTAAAATTATGGGCATACAACTTTAAAAAAATTGAGACACTATTATGTAAATGTGACTGCTCATTTACTTATCTAAAATACCCTCCACCCCTGACACTTGCACTACACTGGTGTAATACAGGCATATTGTATCTGTACGCTGATCATACTTGCCTCAAGCTCCCCAAATGAAGATAGAAGGCCTGCTCCATATGCCTTGAGTTCCCCGTCCTGCCGACACAGGCCATACTCCACTGAAAACCAGTAACACTGTAAAAAACAATGAAGTCACACATATTTATCTTTGCCAAAACCAAGCTGTACAAGACAACCATTTTTAGAGCACCTCAAATAAAAAAACAAACAAACAAAAGACAAATACAGAATAATAACACAAGAGGGCTGTGAAAAGAGCCCATGCTCAGCTGACATAAAGATGCATCACATTTGTGGTTCTGTGAGCTTTGGATAGGATAAAACAGGTGGACACTTATCAAAGGTACAACCCTACCAAGTTTGACAACTATCCGGCCAAATTCATTGAAGTTATGAGCATTACAAGAAATTCTTATGTTGAACTTTCCTATTAAAACTTTTAAAAGATTTTCAACAAAAAATCGTAAAAATCTAAAAATTACTGGAGCATGACCATTTGAACAAACGTGGAACAGACCCTCGCAAGGTACATTGCCACTAAGTCAATCTGACTGACAGTTTCTTCAGAGAAATTCAAAATGTGAATTAGCGTTAGAATGCCCATTGACTTCCATAGTAATCAATAAGAAAAGTGCATAAACCGATATGTACCTCAATTTAAAAAATTATTAAAAATAAAAAATCCACAGCAGTGCCACCTGATGAACAAGTTTGTTTGACCTGTTCACAAGGAACATATCCACAAAGTTTCAGCTTTATCAAAAATTTAAAAAAAACTTGCAGCGCCACCTGGTGAACAAATTAAACACTAGGAGTCCCCAGGAGTGTTCCTGTGTGGTATTAAAGGAATTGACTGAGTGATTTTCGAAACGATTTTTTAAGATTTTTCCAAAAAAAAAGAAAAAAATTATATAAAATAAAAAAAACTACTAGGCCGTGACCATTTGAACAAACTTAGCTGAGATCCACCCAAGGTTTATTGCTACCAAGTTTAAAGTCAATCTGATCTATGGTTTCAGAGAAGCAGTGGAAAATGTTAATAAGCATTAGAATGCTCATTGACTTACAAGGTAATCAAAAGAAAAGGTGCATTAACCCCAAGGTACCTGAATTGAAAAAAAACGTTAAAAATCAGGAATCCACAGCAGTGCCTTTTAGTGAACAACTTTGTTTGATCCTTCCAGAAGAAACATATTCACAAAGTTTCAGCTTAATCTGGACAATGCTTCTGGCGAAGATGTCGAAAATATAAAGAGCACACAAAAAAATAGTAAAAAATTAGGAAAACATTACAGCGCCACCTGGTGAACAATTTAAAAACCAGCAGTCTCTAGAAGTGTACGTGTGTGATATCAAAGCAATTGGATGAGCGGTTTTAGAGAAGAAAATTTCTTAAGGTTTCCTACAAAGATGACAAAAGAATTCATTAAAAAAATCAATAAATGACTGGACCGTGACCATTCGAACAAACTTGGCAGAGACCCACACAAGACACATCCCCATCAAGTTTGAAGTAAATCTGGATGACGGTTTTTGAGAAGAGGAAAGTGTAAATTGAGGACAGACGACGCACGACGCTGACTTTGTCAGCAGGCAAAGGTAACGACCAACCGCCATGATACTAGCGTTAAACCCAGGTTGTTTCTAATATTTGTGGGAATAAGAAATACTTATTTCAAACATATGACGAGTCCTCACCTTAAGACCTGTATGGTTAGAGAACATGACTCTGATTTTTCAACATATACATTTATCCAAGCTATGATTTTGACAAAAGCAATGTGAATGTCGCGTGAGGGATATGTCACTAGCCCTCGAAATACGCTGTTCACCAAGGTCTCAGTCCTATCAAGGGCAGACGTGATCATCATGTTGGTTTTCCTTCACTTGTTTTGCTGAAACCTAACCAACACCTGAAAGAATGTGAACCATGCAAATCAAGCACATGGCTGCTTTCACTTTTTTCAGTGACTCGATAATCAAGTCCACACAAAGTGTACTCAGATTCCGTGGCAAATATGCAAAGGCAGTTGAACTCAATCCTTTCATTTCTTAGAACTTTGTGTTAACAAGGCCAGAACAACTGATAAGTGAGCGAGTGGGGTTCAGTTCTGACAAGTTACCGCTACTTAACAAAAAAGCATGTTCACCGACTATGAGTGATGTGAGACAACTCACCGTCGCAAGTTTCTCAATATATTCATCTGGGGCACCAAGACTTGCCAGGCCGATCTCCTGCGAGAACTGGGCGAATGAAGGGTCAGCAAACAATGGCACGTGACCCATCAGCTCGTGGCACACATCACTATAAAATCATTCAACAACACAATGTTACCTGAAGGCCTATCTCAAGCAATACAAGAGCTTCATTATTCTGTACAAAAAGAGCATTAAAAACCAATGGAAGTTGAAGAGGCCACCGATGCATCCAGCAATGGTGACGTCTTGTCTCAGCTTATTCAGTATGTCTATGTGCCAAAGCAGACATATTTTGTTTTCTTTCTTTCTTTCTTTCTTTCTTTCTTTCTTTCTTTCTTTCTTTCTTTCTTTCTCTACAGGCAAATTTTTCCGACATTTCATTTCAAAAGTATTGTACCTAGAAACTCTAAACGTGGCACAATTATACTTCTATAGATGAAGTCTCGCCCTTTTGTGATGAGAGGTCATGCAAGTTCGATCATAGCAAGGCAAATGTCATCTCAAATGTATAGGTCATGTCAAGGTCAAAGGCTAATTTTAGGTCAAAATTTCATTTTAAAGGTCAAAGTCCACTTCAGACAGAGGTCATCTAAAGGTCAAAGGCCACTTTCGATGGTGGATTTCTTCTGGTCATAACTTAGTCAATTTATATCCAATTTTGATCATGTTGGGCTCAAATGGTAGCTATTGTAACAAATTGTGAATCTTACATGTGACCTCTAAAGGTCAGAGGTCAAGGCCATTAAGACCTTTGAAAGTTTCACCCAACCATAACTCGGCCAATTTACCATCCAATTATAATCATGTTGGACTTAAATTGTGGGTATTGTAACACTGTATATTTTTGTAATTTACATGTGATCTGTAAAGGTCAAATGTCAAGGTCGTTTGGACTTTGAACTTTCCATCCAGCAATAAGTTTAATGGAATGTGAAGTACCAAAGTACAAAAGTTGTACCATTTACTATTTACAAATTTTGGAAGCAGATTTGTTTTGAAGCGAATCTTCTTTTCTAGTTGGACCTGTCTTTTCTTGCTAAAACCAGTCAAGAAAAAAAAGGACTTGATGGCTTTACTTGTTATCATGGGTCACATGAAAAATAAATGCATTTATATCGATATGTAAAATCAGTAAGCCAAATTTTCAAATAAAACCTGCACACACACACACACACACACACACACACACACACACACACACACACACACACACACACACACACACACACACACGCACGCATGTATATATATATCAGATACAGATGTCAATCCAACTTCGAATTTCTAGGTTTGTGCTATAGATGCATACAAGGAGTTGAAGGTAGCAAATTTAAAATTTGATTTTATGCCAATAAGGCATACTTCTGAACTTTAAATGTTTTGGTTTGACAGCTTCAAATATATTATAGATAGAGGTGTCAGTTGATTGGTTCACAGTACCGGCATGTCGGATGATGTTAAAATGGAAGCTATGAAATTGTGCGTGTTTAGAAGATTTCAACATTCACCACATTAAACCCATTAAAGATTCAGGGGTACTTTCAATTCAAAAGATTGTGGTCAGCATACATTTGATTATCATTAAACCAAAAGTTTACAATGTTTTAAATTTTCCTAATTTTCAAGGCACACATACAGATTACCTCTAAAGCAAATGTTTTATGTTTTCTCTACAGTCTGTCTATAGACCTAATGCGACCCCTGAATTTAACTTTATAGATAACATCATCTTTTTATATTCAAATGCGCTTGGCCTATATGATTTCTCTTTGTCTAACCAGCTCAAACATTTTTTTTCAAATAATGATATAAAACAATATATATGCTTTCTTTCATGAAAACTACTTAAAATACTTTATAAGGTAGGAGGCAAAATCTGGAACCATAACACATGAAGTGACCTTGCCTGTTGTGGGTCAATAGGCTATTTCAATTTGTGGCATGGGTGGTAGGAACCGAGCTATAGGGAGCCTGAAAAAGTGTTGGTTATATCACATTATGCATTCGTTCTGTGAAAAGTGTGGACTATGGTCTTCTTTCACTATTAAATAACAAGTGAAGTAAACGCATAATAAACACCTTTTGCACAATGTTGTTGCAGCATGACATACAGGCAATGTGTTGTATGAAAAGTAGTTGTTGACATCTTCCCTGGAACAGCCCAAACTAAGGTATTGTTCTAGCAGGATCTGTGCAGATGAACACAGGACTTGGAATAGTACAGACGTGTATTCCTAGAACTTTCCAAGTCGTCTGTCATATTAAGCATGATATCACTGTCGGCATAATGTAAGTTGATGTACATGACTCAATTTACAACACTTAATCAGTGTCCATGCCAATCGTGAACCCTCACAAAATAAGTGAATTAAATTCCCAAAAATTTATTGCCTTTTACCTGCAATGAGTTTCTTGTAGCGAGCATTCTCTTCATAATGACACATACTCCTCTGAAATAATAACTGCTGAGTCGGAACACTGCTCAATTCACTCAAATCTGTCATTTTGGCTTCCACCACTAGTCTTTCTACTGCCATATCGATAAGTGGAAAATGCGTGAGCAAGCAGTCAAACTTGACTTACGTAAGCGGCAAAGTACACCATGCACAAAAGGTAGGGGAAAATGTCATGCACCAAGGAATATCTTGGTTAGTTCCTACCACACTTATTACAAGTCATTTATAACATGTCACAATGACCATTATGCCATAATAATCAACATGGTCTTCGACTTCATTGATTATGTGGCATAATGGTTATGAGACATGTTATAACTATCACATCAATGTATTGGATTCCCAACAAGCATTGTGACTGGCAAACCATTGTTCAGGTAGATTGAGTATGTCTTGTACATTGTGACACAATCATTTTGCACTTAGTTTTCATACATAATATACTTAAGAGGGGAAACCTGATCATCTTTTAGACACACATTCAGGCACAAGACCTAGCACTGGTCCAAGTGATTGCGCACTGATTGAAATGACCTCATCATTTTGTAAACAGTCACGTGACTTAAACTGTTTATGGCTTTTCCACATACTCCCAACCAATACAGTATCTTCAGTAGTTTTTCAGAAGGAAAAAAAACTAATTGCACCCTGTTATCTTGCAAAAATCATGTGGTTGGTAAGATGAAGGGAAACAGTTCAGACATAGTGGACCATATATGATTCGGATCATGTCTTAATTGACTGCACTGCATGATACTCACGGCTCTGGTGTATACATCGGTTTAGATCCATGACGTATATACTGCGTTGAGTGGAACACACGGAATGCCAGTCCAGCTAAAAAGTCGCGTGACGACAGCAGCCCCGCAACTGGTCTCAGTGTGAACCCTGTGCAGTCTGGGGGTAAAAACGAACCGGGAAAGAAGTGGTGTGAGAAATGTACGGTTCCCGATATAGAGAATCACAACACAAAATCGAAAGTTGGAAAAGCTTTTGTGTTTATGGTCCAATAGAAATCGATTTCGCTGATCTTTTGCATCATAGGAAAATCTTGGTAACAGAATTCGTCCGTTGAAATTGTGCTTGGCACAAAAAGTCTCAACAGTGAAGTATTTATCAACCCAACTTTATTCACATGTGGCCTGAGACAGTCGACAGAAGAATGGTACTTAAGCGCAATTGATATTCTTAATCATGTAGGATTAGACACATTTTCCTCTTGGCAGTGTGTATTTCCAGATAATTCTTTTACCCAGTTCGACTTTGTTTGGTACTACGAATCACGACATATATTAGAACCCTTACTTGCCTTATTTTACCTTCCGCGAAACTTTCTATTTGTTTCAATAAGGGACTTCATTTCATTTGAGCTTTCCAGCACTTATAACCCTTTCCACGTTGAATTCAGACTGAGTCAACTGCTTTCTTTGGCATGGGTTGGGCACTTAGCTGTTGACCTGGGGCATGTTATCTTGACAGGTCTTATCCATAATTCGCATTCAGATTGTTTTTCGTTACTGTTGAGAATAGTGCAAAACACTGAAACAGACGACCGTTGATTATCAGCCGGCTTTGGACTATTCAAAAGAAAAGGGTTAACTAAATGTAGAGTGTTATTTTGCAATTGATGTCAGTCACGTTAAAATCCTTAATATGTTGTCGTATATTCTCGACACAGATTGCTTTGAATCTTAATTCTTCCAATGTTAGGAAGGGGTTGACCTGAGCGATTTTAAAACCTGAAATGTACCCGTGCTGGTAATAAATTGATTTGAATGAAAGACGTCTTAAGGAGAAATCTTTTCTTAGGATTAGCACTGACAGCGTTAAAAAATGTAGCTATATTAATTGGATTTGTAGCAGGACTTGATATACCTTTCATGAAGTCGGAAACATCTTGTAACTGGGGGATGTTGTCCTCTCTGTATCCACAATTGTCCACCAACAGTGGAAAGATGTGATTGAACTCGCGACACGCATGGGTGGGGTACAACTTGGTCAACTGTCGGAACATGGTCCCCCTAATGAAAATATCAGATCTTATTTAAAAATAAACAAACAGATTGAGAAATATATCTTTTGGGGAATTTTTTATCACAGATTAGTTCCAGGATTGATATTTCAATCCTAGGCACAGACGATGGTTGTTATCACTATGTCAACACAATTAACAAACACATGCGCAAACTTCTAGGTCGTAGCAGCTAGTCGCAACACCAAGGTGTTCATTCAGTGCTACTCTTCATGTTACTGTAGATCATACTTCCATTGTTTTGTCTCATTCACATATATGTTTCATGCAAAAGGTAGTCACCAGGTAGTTAGGATGATAATTTTAAAGATTGTCCTTTTGTCAATGAGTTACCTCAACTAGTTTTTAATCAATAAACCACATTGTTGTCACATTGATCACTTGCAGTCAAAACGACAACTAAATTTTCATACTATTTATTTAACATATCTTCCAAATTAAAAAAAACAAAAACAAAAACAAAAAACAAAAACAAAAAACAAACAAATAGAAACCTTCTGGGTTGCAGCAGCTGGTAGCTACACCAAGGCGTTCATTCAGTACTATTCTTCATTTTACTGTAGATAATGCCCCAATTGTTTTGTCTCATTTACATGTTGGTGCATACAAAAGGCAGTCACCCGATAGTCAGGATGACAATTTTAAAGGTTGGTATTTTCTCAGTGAGTTTCCCACTTATGTTGTAATTCTGGTTGCATTGACCATTTACAGTCAGAGCGACTACCAAGTTTTCATATTTTCTACACAAGCTGTGTTACCAAAAAATATATATGTTCATATAACATATATGTGTCTCGTCTTTGTTAACTTGTTGATGACCAGAAGATGTCACAGTCATTAAGGGTTGTCTGCTGGCCATGTTGAATTATGCTGAAAAGTTTTCAGGATTACTCAAGATTGTTCAGTTACATTTTTATTGTGACGGTTATCGCGACTTAACCATTGAACCGCTGACCTAAAATGGGTACAGGTCAGCTGTTAACCATGTTCCTTTCAGGTTTGAGGGGGATATGTATTAGTATTCTGGATGTTCGAGTGCTTTTTTCTCTGCACCTTTGACCTGATGAACTCAAAATAAATCTGCCACTGACCATGGTGATCCAGCCTACTACGTTTGAAGCCAACAAGTACAAATATTCTCGAGGTACTGTTCGAAGAGTGATTGTAATAGGTCTCTATGTCATGACCTTTACCTATGACCTGATAATCCCCAAATCAAAACGGGTCATCTGCTGGTTGTGATAAAACACTCTACCTCATTTGAGGAATGTAGATGCAGCAAGTATATAGTAACTAATCGGAAATTATTTTCATTGTCACGGTAACCAGGAGCATGTCCTTTGGCCTACTGTGACCCACTGGTTTGAAGACGCCGCGCCATAACAACATGAAGAAATGTCAATAAATCTTTAGTTTAAACCAGCAAACGGTGAAAAAGTCAAACAATGTATGACACATGTTTAGGCCATGATGATGGTTTTCCTGCAACCTACTCAACAAACTTCGTGTTAGTTAGACCTACTGCAATAGCTTTAAATCAGAGGCTAGGATTTAGCATGTTCATATAAATATTAAAGTCAGTCAGAGTGATTCTTGTGTATAGAAAAGACATTAAGTCAAGCTGTTCAACCCACCGCCCCCATCAATACGGCTTGTCATTTCCAAAATTTACACAGAAAGTTACGTTCAAACAACTTTATAACTACTTCAAAGAATTGAAAAAAAAAATTCAATTTAAGTTCAGATAACTCAATGAAATTAGCTGCAGTAGACCTACAAATGATCTTACTGAAAATACGGGAGAAAAAAATTCGTCTGAGCATTCCCTTGATCTATTCAAAGCTTTTAAAACGATAAATGATAAAATACTTCTTTATTAACTTGCATATATCTAAATCTACCACGGAGTTACATGTCAAACCGAAAACGGTATATTGACTTCCAAGTTACCAACTCTGATCCACTTTACATTGCAAATGGCGTACGTCATGGCTCAATACTGACCCCTCTTTCATTTTTATACATACAAATGGCATTTCACCAAATTACTGAAAATTAAAGTACAAGTATAATCAAAGTAAAATTGACGCTGATTCTGATATTCTGTTGATGACTTGATGAAAAAGTTGTCTTGTTGAGTGGCACCTTAATGTTTTGTTCAAACCAATTTCATCTGTGATAAAATTATCATTGTTAGCATTACTAAAATCAGACAAAAATGATACTGATTTTAATATCATTTAAAGTTTTGTGCATGATAAAACTCCCGGGTCACCCAAAACAGTTTGCACGCATTTCTTTCGGTTAATATATCTTCTATTTTCAGTTATTCTGTATTCTGGTGTATAGATTATACATCAAAAAGAATGTCTCATCCGCGAACATAAAAGACTATTCGTTATATATCAGGAATGTATTATGTGAATCCTTTTTATTGATGCCATGTGTTGCTACTCACCAGGTTTTCACTTCATCTTCTGTATATTCTACTCTTGGAATTTTTTGCCCGCTATCAAAATATACGGTAACCATGTTAGATCAAAACACAAGCAACGTATCCTAACCAAGTTAACAAGTACTTCAGTAGATATACAACGTACGCTTCAAGGTTTTACTCGGATCATTTGACTCACTGAGGTATCAATCTGTAGCCACACTCTTACCACTGTTTTTGGAGGGTAACGTCCAAATGGTTTTGATAAAATATGTTCATCTTGAGATTTTGGGACATTTTGTTACACACATATTGTCTATCGGTTGTCCTCATTTGGTAGCTCTAGTCCCAATATAATCTGAAGAAACTAAGAAAGTACTTTTTGTGCTAACATGGTAGCCAATAGATGGTGTGAACCTAGATTCTCGACTTCAGACTATGGTTTGTGCAGCAAAATGTCCAGTTCCTGTGGATATTTTTCTTAAACCAATTATCTTATTTGGATAAAACAAAGAAAACGATTTACTCAAAACATTCTTCTGAGTAAAACTGTATCAGGGATTTTCTAGGCAATGAAGTGTTCAGAGTACAGAGTCCATCAACTTAATCAAGTTTGACAAATTGAGCCATTTTGCGATTTTTTGTGTTGCCATTGTAAGAAACTGGTGCAGTTATGAAAAGTGTCTGATACGTTTTTGCAGGGAGATGTATTCACATCATAGTAGCACAAATTTGAGCATTTAATCTTGAGTATTTTTCAAGAAATATAAAAAATCAGAAAAAAACTTTTTTACCCATAAGGTTTGTGTTTATACAACAACTTTCAGTGTAGAGTTACAACTTTAGTGCAGACAGTTTCTGCAAAGCCTTGTGGTCAATTAAGTATATAGTTCTATGTAGGAATACACATTTCTGAGATATTTGGCCCAGGAGTAAGGTAATTTTGCAAGTTTGGACATTACCTAAAATTTGAACCAGAAACATAATATGAGTTGACATTGGAATTCCGTTAACTTCCGCTAGCTACATTGTACTGTTTGTTTTGTTACTTTTGCAGCAAAATTAACTTCTACCAACATTACAGATCGGTGACTATTTTACTTTGATCTCTTAATTCTGACTTTGGCCAAATTGTTCAGGTTGGGATCTGGTTAGTTAAATAAAATTGGGCATGATGCATACAATGAGCCCTCACGATACATATATTTACAGTCAGTATATCATGTCATGATGAAAAACAGAGTCAGCTAATCCCAGCAAAGCAGCTCAGCCTCCTGTTTTGCAAAAAACGCAGATACAGCAGGGCAGTGGGACTTCTATAAGTCTTCTTAGGTTACTTAAATTTGTTGAAGCAGTTGGTGTCATCAGAAACACGAACTCTGGGGTTTTCGGGTTTTCCTTTGCGTTGTAGTCACCGATGCTTTGTGCATTATGGTCCATGCATTGACTTGTCGACATTATCTTGTGTTTTGAAAGTTAGCAGACAATATTACATACATGTATATGAGTACCACGGGATAGAATACATGCATTTCTGTGGAGTTAAAAGACACAATGTACATACTGTTTGTAGTTGAAAGCAATATCCGCAAACTCTGTCCTTCTGGCTCTGTAAACTGGATCCGTGAAACCCTAAAAGACACATTTCAAATTGTTGTCATTGGGTTCAGCCGGTTGGTGGAGGAAGAAATATACTTACTCACTGGCGGTAAATGGACATGCACACAAGGCAAAATTCGTAATCTGTGGTATTGTGTAAGGTTATTTCTGGATTAATTTTCACTTTTATCACCATTTATTCATGAAAATGCCATTTTTTTGCAAATTTTTTATAATGGAGAAGTACCTCTTGGGAAGCTACACTCAGTGCTGTATCAATAAAGAATAGGTTACATAAGGCTATGTACATGACATCCCCAGTTAGAGCATCCCCAGGTGGTCAAACCACTCAAAGATTGTGCTGCCTTTGTGGATGGACCTCATTTGGTAATTTTTTTACCCATTTAGAAAAAGATTCTGGATATCCAGTTGTGGCTTGACTGATACAATGAGAAAATACCAGGGGGGATACTGTATTATTTTGGCAGAGTAAAAATGTGGCTACACACATGGTACAATATTATGAAACATTATTCAAGATACTTCAGACACCATTCCAAGTTTTGGCCACATTTCTGGACACTGTGGCCACATTTTAAAATAAGATATAAACCAAAGTTCCGCAAGAGTATGCACTCTGGCAAGGCTATGTCCATGACTGCTGTATGCGGCCTGTTTAAATTTCGCTCGGTGACTTCTATCCCAAGAACAGCTTGTCTTTGTTCTGTACAGAAGCACCCTTGTGATCCTAAATGCCTAGTATCTCCTCACTCCCCCTATTTATTTCCTCTTTTCAGTTACCGTCCCTTATTAAAATGTCCACGGCCCACATCAACTCTGGGTATGAAACCGTCGAATCAATGTCACTGGCAACCACAACGCTCAGGACATGCAAGCAAATTGGACCGAATTACAGTTGCTACAACATCGCATGAAGACTTCTGTAAACCGGACAGACAACAGTTTCCGTAAACCAACCGATCACACTTCTCCATGAATTACCTTATTAACATAGCACATGTCTGCATTGTATGTCTTCATATGTGGTAAAAAATCACATTGAGAAAGAGGCTGTTTTATGGATAGTGACAAGATTGGTGACCTTCGGGCCTTCGATTCGACACTTGCACAGGAGGGAGTTTGCATGGTAGGGGGAGCAGGAGGGTAGTAGGGGGCAGAACAGGGAAGGGGGAAGACAGGTGATAGGACAGACAGCACAGGAGGAGGCAGGGACCAGTGGACAGGAGGGTAGAGAGGAGGAAGGGCAGGTGGCAGGGGAGATAGTGCAGGAGGCAATTTAGGGCAGGAGGGAAGAGGGAGGACAGAGGCTTAGCATTAGGCAGGCAGTTGTGGTGGAGAGTAGTACTGTTAGGATGATAGACGGGACCTTTTGTAGGGTCTCCCGTGGAAAACAGGGAGAGCGGGTGTCTGCCAGAGGCAAAGATTAGGTATGTAGAGGAGCGTTTGGAAGGGATAGAGAAGAGTAGTGGTGAGTGCCAGGTCATAGTCCAGGTCGGGACTAATGACCTGGCAAACAGGGAGGAGGGGGAGTAGGAAAGGTGGGTACTGAGACAGTTTGGGGAGGTATAGGGGGGCTGTTAGGCCACATAGGGCAGTTAGACTGGGAGCCGTTAGCAATGGGAATTCTATTAAGCTTTAGGATAAGTAGTTAGGAGGCTAGCAAGATCTGTGGGATAAGTAGGCAGCTGTATATGATGTGTAGGGAGAGGGGAATAGTGCTCAGGGAAGTATGGGAGGAGTTTGTAGGTAGGAGGTAGTTGTGTGCCGGGAATGATCTGCATCCAGTCAGGTAGGAGATAGGTTAGGGCAGGCATATAGTGACTGGGTGCAGCAGCATGGAAACCAGAAATCCCAGCATCTACCAGGCAGTCTCTTGGGCAAAGTGTCAGAAGTAGGAACAGAAAAAAATGCACGGATGTTGGGTGACAGAAGAAAAATCATGGAAAAGGGATTTGTTAATTGAAGGGGATATAGGAACAATGTGGCAGAGATAGGAGATGTAGCAGAGAGTAATGGAATGGACACTGTAGCCCTAGCAGAAACGCATATCAGAAAGGAAGATATTTGTATAGTAATCTGCCCAGCGGGGTATGAGCTGATTGGTAGAGGGAGAGAAAGTGGACAAAGGAAAGGGGGAAGAGTAGGGTTCTTGATACACCAGGGGGTAAAGTGGCACCAGATATGGCAAGATTTAGGGGAAGGGAACAGTGAGGTGAAAATGAGATGCAGTGGATGGGAATATAGTCAAATGGAAATAAGGCAGCATTATGTGTAGTGTATGATGAATGCCAGGGGCAACCCAATGAATAAAATGACCAGATATATGATAGGATAAGAATGATGATTAGTGACATTCAGCAGCAGGGCTACCAGATTATGATGGCTAGGGATTTAAATGGGTACATAGGATATAGAATGAGTAAAATTGAGGGAGGGGATAGCAGAATCAATAGAAATGGAAACACGTTACTGAATTTCACAAAAGGAATTTCGTATGAGGATAGTTAATAGGAATGTACTATGTAAAGGAGAGTGGACATGGGCAGCTGATGAAAGGCAGGCAATAATATACTATATTTTAGTGGATAGTAAAGAATTATGATAACACATGAAAATGAAAGGTGCGAAATAGTAATGAGGGGAGATTGGATATTGGCAGTGATCATAAATGGATGATAGTCTCAATTAACATGCAGTATCAAAGCATAGAGGGTAGGGGGAACGAATGGGTGTGGAATATAAAAGGAAGAAACAGACTGGCCAGGATATCAAGAAAGTCTAAAAGGTGAATAGCAGGGATAGAAAAATAGATGTGGGAATGAAGAGTAGTGCAGGAAGTGTATAGGGACCTGATCAAAAGGATTCGTAAGGTAGCACAGGACCAGATAGGTAGAAAGAAAGTCCCTGCTGAAGATCTGGGGTATAGAATAGACCCATAGTTGAAAGGAGCCATGAAAAGAAAGAGGCTTAAAAATGGAGCAAGGAGATTAGCGAGGAAAAACAGGTTCCCGAAAGTCATATTGAAGAAGGTTAGAGACAGTATATGTATGGAATGTAGCCCAATTGAAAGCAGAAAGGAGAGCTAGTGATTATAAAAATGACAAGGAAAAAGGGAGAAGGGTCAGTCATCTTCTGAAAACAGGTTAATCGGTGAAGACAGAAGAAAGTGCAGGAAATCATGCACAGAGGAAAATGCACAGATAACAAGGAAGAAATACAGGAAGCCTTAAAGGAGCATTGGCAAGAGGTCAATAACCCTGAGTGGGGTCAGGAAACAGTACCAATGTGTCAATCAGAGTACACACAGAATCAATGAGATCCGGACACGTGTTGCACGATCAGAAGTATGGAATGTAAAATGGCAGTTGAGCAGATGCTATTATGGAAAGCTCCAGGACCAGATCATATCTTGATGGAATTCATAAAGAGATAGCCATAGGACATTGAAGATAGTCTACAGTTGCTTTTCAATAGGATTATTGAGAAAAAACAAGTACCAAAGGAATGATATTGACTCAGGATTCATATATTCCAAGTAAGGATCCCGGGGGCCAATTGGACCAGTGTAAGGGCATTGACATTTTATCATATGTGAGCAACATGTTCAGTAGGATAATATACCAGAGACCAAGTAGAAGAGTTGAAAGGCTTGGCCTTCTGGAGGAAATTCAGAATGGATTCAGACCAAGTAAAAGGGTAGGTGACCACATCTTCACATTGACCCAGGTGTTAGAATTGGCAAGGCAAAAGTGGAAGAAAGTCTTCATAGATTTCTTAGATATGAAGAAAGCTTAAGGTATAGAAATGTGCCCTGTGGGAAAAAGTAAGTGGATTAGGATTTGGTGGAAATTTTCTAAAAATTCTGAAAGCATTGTATGATATGTAGACTGTACACTTTCATTAGGAAAGTTACAAGTAGAGAATGCACGTCTGGATATAGCCTAAAGCAGGGATGTGTGCTGTCCTCAAGTTTGATTGCTCTTTATATTAAGGAGTTGAGGGATCAGTTAATGGAGTTTGATAAGGTATTAAAGGTAAGTGATCTAAAAATATCAGGTTTATTTTTTGCAGATGACATAGCACTCATGGCAGTCACAGAAATAATTTCAAAATGCTGCACACAGCAGGGAAGTATGGGTATAAACGGAGGTTAGAATTCAGTAAGGAGGTGAGTAAAGTCATAACTCTTGGAAAGAAACCAGACGGGAATAAAAAGGGAGAATTCGGCAGCTCCAGGTTCCAGAAGGTACATTAAAGTTGAGCGATATTAGGGAGGTCAACGAGTGTGACCAGTAGACTTATTAATAAAAGAAACGGGTAAAGGCATGTCCATGTGTCAGGTGGACAAGATTAAACAGAAAGTGAATCATACCAAGGGAATGATAAAACCTACGGCACTGAACAGTTTCAACAGAGCATACACAGCAAGAGTATTATGGGATATAGTTGCAATACCAGGAATGATAAATGGCTTAGACGTGATTTCAATCGGTAAGGGAGATATCCAGGGAATGGAAAAAACACAGAATGAGATGGGAAATGGATACTGCGTATATATGTGGATACATTTATTGTTTGAGAATTTGATGTAGCCAGGTTTGGTTTTAGTCGTGATACTTTGACAGAAAAAGAGGTATTTAATTGTCGAATCCGACCAATTAAAACTTAGTCTAAAATATATTATTGGGATGATTTGATAGATGAGAATTTGATTTAATGTGTTTAATGGCACTTACTGGGTGATCAGCATCTAATTCCGCCCCATAACTGAGGATTTGATTGGCAAATCTGTCCAGGTCGCTTAGCTTCCTGGGGAACCAGGGAACTGTAAATAAACGCCAACCGTAGGTCACGGAAACAAGAACGAGTGGCATGAATGACGCACAGAATATTGGTGTTCAAACACAAGTCACACTTTCTACCCTGTGATTAATATGAAGCATGTACTTCTATCCTAAAATGGAGCAGTATTTCAACCAGAATTAAAAACTGTTGCTTAACTTTGGAGTACGTACATGAGTGAGCATGAGCTCAGCCATATATTTTTACATAACACATTATTCTCTCTCTCTCTCTCTCTCTCTCTCTCTCTCTCTCTCTCTCTCTCTCTCTCTCTCTCTCTCTCTGTATCTATCTATCTATCCATCTATCTATCTGTAGGTATGTATGTATGCATGTATGTTTGTATGTAGGTACGAAACCTATGTATGTGTGCAATAGGAAGGCACCCAAACGAAACACGAATAATGGGCGGAACAGAAAGAATAAACTTCTGCAAAGAGAACATGACAAATCTGCTGTCAAAACTTGAAGAGCTGATAATTCAATAGAGCACACACACACACACACATACACCAAAAGTGTCTCACTTGACTTTTTCAGAATGTTTGCATGTTTACTACACATCACCCTTTTGATAATATTGCGCCAGTTATAATTTCCTCTTGCGTGCAAAATGTGCTTGACACCAGCACCGTGAAGAATGTCGAATATCCTCGTCTGAGCAAGACAGGGTCAGTGTTTAAAACTGTGCTATGCATGATGTCTACGAGCATGATGTCTACGACAACTGTAATTCTAAGCATATATACCCGCCAAGTACAGATATCACATAATTCCGCATCACGCAATGAGTTAAATCAGGGCAAGTAATCAAGCGTCAGCGCTTGTGGTGACGTGTGGTAGAGAAAATGGTGATTAGTGTCCCAGCAATGCCATAAATGCAACCAATGAGCCCACAACAAGCGGCAGAAGCACTTCAGTTTAGTTATACTTGACACGTCGAACACCATTTGTTTGTTTTGTGGTGGTCCTTTTAATTAAAATGTTAAAAATATTAAATCTATACATTGCCTGTCTTTTGCGGGGATCAAACGTTTTTAAGTGCTATTAAACGATTAGAATACGATTTGATTTTTTATTAATGCCCTGAAATATATAATTCGTAGCAGAATAATCTTGCCCTTTGAATAAAAAGTGCCAGTGTTAATTTCAAGAAAGTATATATGATTAAAGATTATCACAAAGCGGACCTCTTGATTATTTAGACCATTAGAAAATAATCGTATACAAGAGGTCCGGTAGGGCACAATGGGCAGTTATGAACATCTTTCTCAATCAACATAGCAGTCACACATGGTGGCCATGTTGCGAGTGTCATTCTTGTGAGACAAATTGTCTATGCAATATAAAAAGTTTACAAACAGTCATTGCTTGACATTATGTAATGTGCGAAAGTCAAACACTACATTGTGTAAATATGTGTTTTGGTCTTGACAGCAACAAAGAAAAACACTAGTAAGATTACAAAGAGCGCGTTGCACGAAATGGATAGAAAACCAGCCACAACTACACTCATTTGTTGTGGGTTCCTTGATACGACAGACACAACGAATGTCAGCAGCGCCGCCGGCAACACTGTGAAATGAAGCTACCTGTAAACAAAATCTACTCTTAAAACTGAAGCCAAAATTGTAACGTGACATGCTAGACGCTTCTTGTTAATTCAGGTTAGCTCGGTGTCTGTATAGTGTGTCATTGAGAATGTAAACAAACCTGTGGGATCTGCTGACGGCAGTCCTACATAGAAGATGAGAAATCCCATCATTACGTAGAGTACAACTTCACCCTATATTAGCATACGACTAGTTTCAGTGGTTGTTTAGGAACAGTTTTGGTTACGGTAAACATTGTGTTTGAGATGCATAGTTCCCCTTGCATCTTTGTAAATTTAAACATCACCGAAACCAATTATGAAGGTTCCAAACAGATCCAAACTTAAATCATTTGTATCGCACAAATATACAACGTGTTTCTAAAATTCCAAGAATTTATAACTACGCATCAAGGAAAATACAATAGGCTATACACTATTTACGAGGTATCTTTCCAACTTCTGTGTGATATTCAAGACGTTTTGACAAAATGAGAGAAATAACTGGAGGCCTGCTGATGCTGACATGTAATTGGGTTACCTTGATAAAAACTTTAATTCCTCAAATGCAGTTTCTCCGTGACTTCAAGAAAGTAAGTCAAAGTCATCTATATCATACAACACGAAACTTCAACATCATACACATTTGTGCTACATTGAATATTGTTACCCTTATTCTTTATCAACATATTGAATTTAGTGTCCTTTACTTTCGTGCATAATGACCTTGTAAAATAGGTCAAGATGACACAATATATTAAAAAATTGGACCCTTTGTCTAACGCACATTTGGTGTAGGTTTTGTAGTTCCATCTTAATTCATTGTCATAATAATTAATTTAATGTGTTTTTTGATACCTATGATTTTTAGTTCAAACTAAAACCACCAGTAGCGCCACCATGGCTTCGTAGGTCATAGATTTCTGTATGCATAATGGTCTTGTAATGATAAATGGATAAACGTAGACACGTTAAGATGTAAAGACATTCACAAAAAGTCCTGAATTTTATTTCCTCTTTGAACTTTGCAAGTGTAGGACAAGGTCATCCAGACTACCCAATATCAAATTTCTACATATTACACGCTCTTTTGTGATATATTTCGGATTCTAAGCCTTATTTTGCTAAAAAAAAAAATATATATATATATAATTTATTTCCCTTCAATAAGGTGCTGAATGACCTTGAAAATACGTCGATGCTACTATAAAAATTCTTTAAATTGACTGTTGGTCTAAGGTGTATTTGGTCAACATGTAGCTTCATCTCAATTGATTATTACAATAATGAATTTATTGTCTTTCGGATACCTATGATGTTAGTTCAAATTAATACCACCAGTTGCGCTATCATGCCTCCATGCGCCATACATTTATCTGCCTAATATTCCTGACATGATATATATATATATATATATATATATATATATATATATATATATATATATATATATATATATATATATATATATATATATATATATATATATATATATATATATATATATATATGCATTGAAAATCAAACACACCAGTGTTTCCATTTTTTTTTCACTTTGTGGCCCTGTATGAAGTAATCCACTAGATGGGCCACCAACAACGAAAAGAATCTTGATTTTCGTACATTATCAATGAGCTATAACTTAAAAAATGTAAATTCTATCGTGTCGATTAGAAATTGTTTCTAGATGGACAAACAGACGGACTGACGTGAGTGATCGCATAAGCTCTACGACCTATGGTCAGAAGAGCTAAAAAAACACAAGAAAATTAAAGGCTTGACAGAATCATGCTTTGTGCCGGGAGTTTCAATGTACTTTGTCCTTGTTATATGACCCAGATTATTTTGTCACCAGTCATCATTCTTGTTGGTTTAAAGATAAGCCAACTCCAGTACAACAATGATGTACGTCGACCCATTTACAAAGTGCACAAAAATTTCTTTTAGTGCAAAATATATGCATGGTATGCATGGATATGTGGATCAGAACATGTATATGTCTATGGGCTTGCTCCTTGGTTCCCTCATGCAATGCACACACACGCTTCAACTAATATCTAGCCGAACTTAAAATGAGTTGAAAAAATGAACGATTTGAGAGCATTGAATTCCAAGCTGTGAAAATATTTTGACCTTTTTGCAATGTACAACTGTACCAAATTTCAGCACAATCTGAGGGAAGATTTCGAAGAAGAGCATCCCCAAAGCAGCGCACATTGCAAAATTGATGAGAGAGACGGGGGGGGAGAGAGCGAGAGAGAGAGAGAGGGGGGGGGGGGAATTGTAGCGCCATCTGTTGAACAAATTAACGTCTGCTTGTCCCCCAGGACTGCCACCGTGTAATTTTGAGGCAATTGGCCGAGGAGGGTTGGCAAAGATTTTTTTTTCAAGATTTTGCCAAAAAAGGAGCCCCACAAAATATTTTTCAAAATTAGAAAATGAATGAAGTGTGACCAATTGAACAAACCTGATATAGACCGGAAAAAAGTAGATGTTTGAAGTGAATCTGACCTACGATTTGGATTTTCGTAAAAAATTTAAAGGTGGGTGGACGTACGATGGACAATCCTATAACTTCAGCTGACTTCCCAGTCAGCTGAGGTAAAAAATGAGACTGCCAAATTATATTTACCAGTCAGCGCATACAAACGCAAATATTTGCCCCGCTGGAAAAAACAAAGGTACAGATATCATACGCTCACAGGTACAAATATGGCATATGTCTCTAGTTTGAAGAGGATTCGATTTTCTATCAATACCGATGGCTGCGTCATTAAAATGGTAGGATTTTCAGTATTGATTGGCCACATACACTTAAGTAGCAATGACATCTTTATTTACTACTGTTTTTGAATATATATTAAGAATCAGCAGAAAAATACCTAATTCACACTTTAAAACATATGCACACAGATAGATATATATATATATATATATATATATATTATATATATATATATATATAATATATATATATATACATATATAAACTTTTCAGGGCTAAGTTGGAGACTGGGTCAACAGCTTTCCACTGTGCGCTATGAGCACATTAGCATGCTCGGGAAACTGTTAACATTACCTTTCTTCTTTCTCTGGAAATACAGACTTGTTGGGTATCCGAATTATATGAAATTCAATCTGGGATTATTATTATTATTATTATTATTATTATTATTATTATTATTATTATTATTATTATTATTATTATTATTATTATTATTATTATTATTATTATTATTATTTTTATTATTATTATTATTATTATTATTATTATTATTATTAGCAACACGTCTGTTGTGATTCACACTTCGCACTAGAAAGCGTTAAATATGAAAAAGGATGCTACTTAGCCATTTGGAAATACTCCCCCTAATCAAAATATCAAAATATTTTAATCTCTTCTCAGTTGTCCCCTTTGTAAGAAAAAGCCCATTTGGTCCTGCTCAATACATGGAGCTGCTCTCCATCTCTCAAATTCCTTGTTGTGGGGTAGGAGGCAACAAAGGGGTGCAGGCAATATGAATACATTTACTTACCATTGTCATTGAACAAGTTTTAACATTCCAAATTAATTCCCAAGACACACAGTCAGAATTACTATGACGTGAATTTTTTTTTCTCGTTCGATTTTTTTTTGGGGGGGGGGGGTGCGGTGGGGGGGGGGATGGAACATGACCCAAATTGCTACAAATTAAAAAGATAATAAGCGCCGGATACTCTGGCCTTTCGAACAAACTAATTTCAATTTCAGCAAGTCATTTATTGTAAGAATCTGGCCTCATTGGAATGTGTCTACATTACATGAAACAACGACCGACAGGAATGTCTTCCGGGCCACAGTGTCAGTTTCTCACTTCCGTCATAGCAGCAAACACTTCATTTGATTATTTTTGTCCTTGGTACGTGGTTGGACTATGCAGGGTGGTTTTTTTGTGTGTGGTTTTTTTTTTTGGTTTTTTTTTTTTATTTTTTTTTATTTATTTATTTTAATTTTTTTTTTTTTGGTTGGGTGTTTATTGGTTTCTTATATGTTATACTTAATGAGAATATAAAAGTGTACCCCTCATGCGTTATATATTAAAGTAAAAATATAATATGTTGGAGTAAAAGTCCCCTATGTGTAATACGTTTCATCGTGATAAATTACATAAATTAATTGGGGGGGGTCCGTCTTGTTGTGAGGAATAACGTCTGACATGTCTGCGCTGGAGAACTTGGTCATTTCGCAGATCTTCATTTGTTCTCGTCAAATTTCTGCTTTTCAATTTAGCAAAATTGTAATAAAGAAGTTTCATGCATCATAAAATTACAAGCAAAAATTAAACATCTTTTTCTTCGGATCTGTCAGGAGTATGGACAACTGCAAAAAATTACAGGAATAAAAGTTTTTCTTCAATTTATTTCGAGCATTAGTTCAGACTTATCGTGTGCTTTTAGTATCCAAGTATACAGCTAAGACAGTTTCTTCAGTTGAACTCTCCGTTTCCTGTTTTATTCGAGTATGAAGATATTTTACTTTGACTCACCTGTATCTCCAGTGTAGTTTTCGCGTGACAATACATGAAGACTTTTAGCATTGTTACGCAAATCCTTGATGGCGTCTTCAAGCCCTCCTTTGATGTTGTCGCATGACACGAAAAATTCATAATCAGATTCATCTTTTTTGGAAGGTCTGGATTCTAGATGTAGAAGATTAACGTTGTATTTCTAGAAAATGAACAGGTAGATATAGTTTTAAGTGTGTTGTGGGGACCTCTTTTCCCATATACAGTATGTGGCAATACAATGACACAAAATACGATTATGTGGGGGGGGGGGGGGGGGGAGAGGAAAAAGTGTAGCAGCAGATGAGCTGAAACAATTACGTGGTTAAGTCAACTTTAATGGTTGAAAACAGAAAGTGTGGGTTTGATTTTATTTGTACAAGCGAATGATAACTTAGCAATGTGTTGAAGCACATACATGGGGACATCACAACGTTAATTTTGCCGTTAAAAACATTACTCTATGTGCAATTTATTCCAGTTAAAATCATTACCTTACGTGTAATTTATTTCGGCAGCATTGAAAGTGATTGGTGATGTTACTTACCTCAAAGATTCTGAGGGCCTTGGCAAGAGCGCCCACTTCCTCCTGCATGGAGAATACCAGAGTGGTACTGCCTTCCTTGTCCTGGTAGTCCTGCATGTAGCCAGGGTGACCCTTGGACACGTCCTGCACAAAAAATAACACAGCATTACTTTTACCTCCATATCATAGCAAAATATTGAAAAATAATAAATAAAGTTGTTATTGTTATTGTTATTGTTATTGTTATTGTTATCATTTCGAGAAAAAATAAATGTCGAAAAAAATACTATTACCGTCCGTAAGGTCATCCTCAATACGCCTTCGGAATTACGTGTCAAAACAAGCGAGCAGTGTGAGCAGCCCGTCCTCAGCTGGCCTTGACATTCAACCCGTGAGTCCTACTCTGGTCTTGGGAGGAGGGAGAGAGAGAGAGAGAGAGAGAGAGAGAGAGAGAGAGAGAGAGAGAGAGAGAGAGAGAGAGAGAGAGAGAGAGAGAGAGAGAGAGAGAGAGAGAGAGAGAGAGAGAGAGAGAGGAAGTAAAAAAACGTGACTTTCCATTGCAATCTCCACTGACTTACATAGTAATCAATAGGAATGTATGCATTGACCGACAGATGCTCAAATTGAAAATTCATTAAAAATCAGGGATCGAGAGTATCACCACCTAGTGAACACATTTGTTCAATACTTCCACAAGCTACACTTCCACCGAGTTTCAGAACAACCTGACTCGCGGTTTTTGGAGAAGTCAAAAGTAGCGAAAACACGACAAAATTCATAAGAAAACAGACGAAATTCGTTGCGCCACCTGTTAAACCAATTAAGGTTTGTGAGCTCCCAGAAATGTCCCTGTATATTTTCAAAACAATTGGTTGCACAGTTTCTTCGAACAAGATTTTGAAGATTTTGCCCAAAAATGAACAAAAAAAGTCATAAAATATCTAAAATCACTGGAGCGTGACCATTTTAATAAAGTTGGTAGAGGCCCACCCAAGGTACATCCTCACTAAGGCTCAAGTGAATCTAATTGGCGGTTTTGGAGAGGTAACCAAAAATGTCAATATCCAGTTAAATCCATGAATGCATGTATTGAACGAAAGTTACCCGAATTGAAAAATTCGTAAAAAATCAGAAATGCACTGTATGAACACATAGTGAACCTTCCCACGAGCTACATTCCCATTCAGTTTCAAGACAATATGAGAGACAATTTTAGAGAAGAAGTCGAAAATAGCCTTAACCCATAAAAATTTGTTTTAAACTAGATATATCTTTAACGCAAAGTGTTGACTGAAGGGTCCCCAGCAAAAAATCTGCCATTTGCTCAAAATAAGTCATGGCGACGTGTCCTCTTCCAATTCGACTTCTGTTACAATCAAGTTTGTGTCTTCAGCGTGTTTTGCAAGTCCTCTTTGTTTTGGAAATATCTATGTATGTCACCATGTCCATTTTTTTGGCTTGTCTTGGTGTGCTCTTTTACACACTTCAGCTTACATAATCTGTCAGGGGACCATACAAGTTATCTGTCCATCCCGGCGGCATTGGAACTTGGGAAATGTATTCTTGACGATCAAACGCGAATCAAAACAGGTCTCTCTGTGTCTGTGAAAATGGCGTTTATGTAACGTCATTTTTTTGTCGCCATTTGTTAGAGAAGATTTTGTATGTGACCTTCTTAACGGTGTATAAAATTTGCATTTTCCTGTTTGATCATATTTGTATCTTGCAGTTGCACAAAGCGTTATGCATTTGTCGCACGCACGTGAACACATTCATTGCAAAGTGCGCGCAACGATGCGCGCGTCAATGGGCATTTGCCTTATATGAATAAGTTTCACATCTGTTCTCATATAATGCCAAGAGTTACCCAATGACGCACGCTACAATGCTCGCACCTGGCAAGGCAATAAGTTTTTTTTAATTCATTTGTCTGTGGCATTCGTACACTATGCTTTACACAGGTCTTGTGAGAACAGAATTTCGACAAAACGGACAATGTGGTCTGCATATTTCGTAATAAACAATCAATCGATCAACTTGCGTTTACTCGGGTTACACACAGCAATATAATAATATTGATAATTATTAAGTTTATTTTGACTTAATGGTCCTCTTCACTGGTTTAAAACGGATATTCCCTTCAAATTGTTCAATTACGTGAGTGTCATAACATGAAAGGAGACGATTATGGCTTATGACTGTCGAGTGGCGAAGCCACGAGACAGTTGTAATAGCCATAATCGTCTCCTTTCATGTTATGACACATTTGTCATTGGCTGGTAGGAATGGTCATTTGTGTTTAGGTCGGATCAGTGATTTCATGATTGAAAGCGTATTATCTGTCAGTTACGTAATCAAATTCTTACACACACGTGTGACAGTGTCATTTCACTTCTGAGTCACTTCATTCGTGATTTCGCTCAGGCGTTCAGGCAGTTCGTGAATCTGCTAGCTGCCACAAAATGGAAGATGACGTGCCTCTAATTGAACTTGATAATATTGCAACTCAGCAATTATTTTTCCAAAGAAATGACGAAACCGGCAGTACTGGGAGGTATGTTGGTTTTTATTTGTAATGTTTTTACAATTTCACACTCAAAGTTTGCTTTGCGTTCATGATATGCTACTGCATCAAGACTACTGACCCGGAGAAGTTTTGTGGCTAATGGTATAATGCGTGCTGGTACTTGAATGCAAAGTTTTTATCATGGGAATTCAGGTAAATCATTTCAAATTTTATTGTTAGACATTGAAAGGGTTAATTCGGAAAGAGTGAGTTATAGGTTTTACTTAATTCACTCTTTTTGCGGGCCCTTTTTGCGATTATTGAGGGTGAAGGTCAGCCCCAAAAAGATGCATTATCAAGTTTCATAATACATTCTTTTTCATATTCAATGGTTATGGGATATAATCAACACTTTGTGAGCCTTATAATTGGCTAATTCCTACCAGCCATATGACAAAGTCCAATATAGTACGAACAGTAAAAGAAATATATGAGCAATTGAGTGCTCATTACTCCTAATTAAACTGTGCGGCTAAGCTGACTAATATCAGAGCTCTTTTGCTTTATTAGGTTAGAACCAATGTAATTTACGGCTGATACAGGTAGGCCTTTTCCCTCGAGAATCCAGACAGAAAAGATACGTGACCCACAGAGACACGAGGACTAACGACTCATCAATGGGGCACCACCTTTTTCTCCACTAAGATATTAAACCCTTCTCCCTGCGTCTCTCCGTATGGAAGATAACAGGTAAACATAAGCTTTCATAGATCCGTAACCGGAACATTAAAAAAAAATCCTGTTTTCTTTGATGTTCTTTTAAACACCAGCTTGCGCCTTGCCCCATACAACCAAAAATAGTATAGCCCAAGCATGAAGCATCTATTACTTGAAGCAGTTAAAAGCTGTAAGAGCATACTTATCCCCGAAAGGAAATTTCGGAGGTATTTATAAATAGTCGTATTGGGACACACTGGACTGTTAAAACCATGGTAAGGATACCCACTGCAATACGGTTACGATGGACCCCACGTTGACAACTATTTTGTGCCCTATACAACGCGGGTTGAACAGTGTTTGGGTGATGAAAAAGCGTGTTTTAGACTTTGACAGTAATTATGTGATGATCTAAAATATTTCTAACAACATCTGACATTATTTCAAGTAATAATTGATCTTCGTTGGACAACCGTGAAACCTCATCCTTGAACCAAATCAAGACAAAACTAATAAATGTCCTTCTTGCTGTTGCTTTCAAACCCAACTTTTTTATCACAGTGACCGGTGGTCAAACATATGTCGTATACAGTTACAAATAGAACACTTTCGTTTGAACGCCCATTTTCATAAAATTAATGCCATCCATTTAGCAGCATCGTGCAAATGGTCAAATCATTCTTTCCCAGTATTTCCTCGTTATGTACCTGCGAGGAAAAAACTTACTGAAGGTTCTATGTAGTATTCTCACACCAGGTGTAAATCCCTCACTGTATATCTAACTTCTGATATCTTATTACAATACTTCTCTCATAAAAAGGAAGGACTTGCCCAGATATGTTCACGAGGAAATAGTTAAGGCTGTTCAGAGACACATTGTCGAATCCCGATTTTATTTCTAGTTTTAGTGTTTTACCACTACTATGTTTTGTGAACTAGCAGTTTAATACCATGATCTTTACTGCCAAATACGTGAGGCATATCGGAAGAATTTATCTGCATTTTGCATATGGTCAGTAGTCTTCGGCTTCTTTGTATTCGTCCTGTGTGTCCTGTACATAACGGTGTGTTCTGGAGAACCTGTATTCTTAGTACTATATATTGGACTACTTAGGTAATTCAGTATAAATAAATATGTTTCAAACTAGTAATTAACGGCTAAATGCAATATAAAAACTTTTTTTTACAATTCTGTAAACTAGACAGTATTTATTTGGACAGGGAGGTGCTATTCTATAACATGTCCCTGGTTTGGATGCGGATTTTTTTTCTCTCTCACCCCGTGTCATTCACAAGTAGGGCACAAACTTTCCAAACAGAAAGTAAACAAGCTGAATCATGAACTAAGTCGTGTCCTGGGGATAGTGCTAAAACTATAGTGTGGATACCACGCAGACATGTAAATTAACGCTATTCATAAATTGTCATTTGAATAATCATTCTTTTCATTTCTTAACAATTACGTATATAGTTTGAAGTTAAGGATGATGGCATTTAAGTATGTCCCGAAGGGCCCTAACGGAGTATTCCAATGTAATCTAAAAAAAAAACTGTTGGGCCCGTTGCCACGCTTCACTTCAAGTTGAGCTCTTAGCAAAAGAGACAGAGAGTATGGCGTTTCAAATTTAGAATAAAGCAACAGCAATTGGAAACACATGTCCTACTGTCCAAGTATTTTGATTAAACTAGCAACGCTGGAGAAACTGAAAGAAAAAGTGTCCCAATCGGCCGTATATCTCCCATGCAGATCCATACAGAACGGACCATTTTTCTACCAACCACGACAGGCTATACGCCATCGATTAGATCATTTCATCGTGTTTTCAGAAAAAAAAAACACTTGGGAAAGTCAAGTGTCCAAAAAAATCTGCAAAATCGTGTGTAAGTAGGTACTTGTGATGCTAAACCACATCAACACTTGTAGCAGGAGAAGTAATAGTTAATCTTGGATGATGTCCGACCAATAAAAGTGGGACAGAGGTTTTATTTATACAGGCTCTATCTATCTCCCCCCCCCCCGTCACTTCTTTATTTCCGCCCTTGAGATGACCACAACAGACAGACAGGTACCTGCCATTACAAGGCACATCTTTGACGTCAATACAAATGTACTTGAGCCACCAATTTGAAGTGCCTTAACTCGTGAGTCATGTTGTCAGCAGTATACATTGCAAGGTTCACGCGGCGGAATTTGAAAACAGCTTAACATAATAACCTTCTGCGTTTAATTTTTCTCGTTGGTTCACAGTAAACGCAGGATTAATTTTGATATGTAAACTTGCATTAAAATGTGAATATGTGTCCTTGTTAGGGATAACGTAGTAACTGTGAAGCCCAGGGGGCCACCTGCAAAAATCCAAATAAAACGTTTTGACTCTCATGTCACCTGAGCCGTGGACCAAACTGTCACCAAGATGCAGAGGTTGCCATGGGACTCATTTTGAGACACACAAACGCATTGCAGATATACTCAGTCCGTGCTTCCGTATGCGCCTTTTAGTTCTGTGCCTTTGATGAAGGATTTACATTTGTCATATTTTTTTTACGTTCAAGGCAAGAGGCACCCTAGTCCCTCACACACTAGGTCCACTGAAGTAGTGGCTGATAGTTTGAATTATGAAATATTGTGAGTTAAAATAAGTTAAAAACTTACCATTTTTGCCTGATTCTGCTCAAGACGGGGTCTTTTGGCAAGTCCAGCATCCATGGTTGTTGTCGTCCTTCACTGTTGCACAAAGGGGGTGGGGCGCAATGCTTTCACCTGATTGGACGGTGGTAGTTTGTCCCCTTTCCTTCGATAAAGCCTTAACGCATCAACTGATTGTGTGCATTTAGCCCCAGGTCATCCGTTCCGCTAGAAAGCAACTGCGCAAAAACAAAATCATGTATTTTGCATCCACACATGCTCTATTTTCACAGGATTAAAAAAGAACACAAATCATGATACTTTTTCGGCGCGTTTTGTCAAATGTCGTAGCCACTGTAGTCAGCCCTTTCTTTTTAATCCTCCAAGTGCCTTGTAGAACAATATGAAAGAAATACTTAATAGGACTAGATGGGAGGGGAGAACTTGCTTTGCTTGCCTCATTTCGATTCCCTGACTGCTCCATTGACCGATTACCCGCTTGTCTTATAATAATTTATTTATTTCACATGTTTTGCCACAAAAGTGTACATGTTACTCTAATAACCAATAGTTCATGTGAAGAATCATAAGTATGTACAATACAGAAAGTATATTAAAAATTTGTCAAAAACTAGTTTATGCTATTCAGTCACACACACATCCCGATAATGAGTCTACACTTACTGTTAACATCCTCGGTATCAAAGTGTATCCATACTGAGCCAGCCAATCAGCATCCAGAAAAATCCAATATGGCGGACACAAAGGCAACCTATGCATCTTTCATGCCCCAGTCTTTTATATTTGTATATAATCCGTAATTTACCAAATGAAAGCATAAATTGTGAATGTCTGATGCTTTTTGAGAGTTGATATGTTCATTTCATCCAAAAGGTATCCATAGAGTCAGCCCACAGGCCCAATGAGAGGCAGCTCAAACATTCACGTTTAAGGGGTACCCCCTAAAAATTCCACTGTATCTTACTTTCAAATAAGCTTAACATGCTGGAGTCTTTCTTTGAAACCCGAATCCCTTAAAGATTTAGAGACCTAGATATCTACTGTGCCCATAAATAACATCCCCTTTGCACTCAGCCCACTTGTTAGCTTGATGAGCAGGGGAGTCTGAGATGACCTCATTTTCCCATATTTCTAAAGAGGGGTGGTCACTTTCTGGGGACATACACCCCTCATAGATCTTGATATGGAATCACCAAGTATGGTATTTCTGTACTGGAGGACAAGTCTACTTTCATAAAATTGAGGTTAAAGGCCATTTTGGCCCACCCCTAAGGGGAGGCAACTAGAAATCCGACCCCACCTCCACTTTAACAGGGGACAGGCCCCCATCAGCGAAAATTAGCTAAAATCATAGGAAGACTGAAAATAAATGGCTCAGAAATATTTTAAAACATGGACCACAAACACATCTAAAATATACATGAGAGTCACTTGAGTGTGCTAACTCCAATTAAAGAAATTCGAGTTTAACTTACCCCCCTCCCCCAACAGAAAATCTGGAAATTGAACTCTTCCTCATTCATCGTCTTCCAGGCCTACCCCCCTGGGTCCCATGGCCCAATGGTGCATATTTGTGGTCAGTAATTACATCCAGATGTGTAACTGACTTTCCAGTCACAATCATGTTTCCATCCTGAATGAAAATCACACTGTAGACAGGCTTTCATGGGTCAGATTTAGCCTTACCCTGTGTTAGGGGCCAACTTTGTTGCTGTTATCTTTTCCTGTTAATGTCTGTAAATGTCTCAAAATTATATATCATCAACTCTGATTCTTAGATGAAAGCAATACAAGCAAAGAAATAATTGGTTTGCAGCAGAAATTAACAATAAAATATGTTATATGAAAGTTGAAGGGGGGGGGGGGGGACGGCCACATGACCCAAATCGGGCAATCTGATTGGCTTACATGGGCACCTGGTTCTAAGTGTCATGGATACTGGTAAACAGATGCCATCATGCTGATGGTTCTTCATGGAATTTATGTGAGTATTTTTATAATTTAATTGAGAAAACATTGTTTTGCTGGGTACAACGCATCATGACATAATTCACCAAATACCAACAGAGCAAAACCACAAAAAAGGTGTTGTCAGGTAAATCACCTTACACAAACAAAAAGAAAAAAAAGAAAAAAAAAGAAAAAAATTCCTTGCATGATCGTACATCTGTAGGTGTCCAAGCTTCCCTTGATCACTCTATAACTCAATAAAACCAAGCTATACCCCACCCCCATACAATTACATTGGTTCCCTGCCTGGAGAGACCACCTTCTTTGAAAGACCACAATTTCAATATACTTTGCTCAGTACTTTTCTTGTTATTTTCACCTCCTATGAGAGACCACCTGTCTTGAGACACCACAATTGGTCATCCCTAGGGGTAGTCTTACAAGAGAGGTTTCAAATGTGTTTCACTTCAATTTAGCGGCAAGTGAAATATGATATTCAGTGGCTTCCTGTATATCTCATTTCAGTGTTAAACTACACAAATACTTCAGTGGTTGCAGTTCATCCGTTTGCCCACACAACACTTATCTCCTCACACTTGAGACATTACCCTACAAGTATGTTAATTAATTGGCATACCATACTATTAGTCGGGCCCACATGCTTGTGCATGGTCACATGGGCACTCCCGATGCCAAACCGAGGCCCTGGTAAGAGCCCCTAAGACTAGATTGACCTAGAAACACGCTTGTGTGCCTGACTGATTGCAGAATAAGAGGGTAACCAGTAACATGTAATACTTCAGTAAATAAACCTCATACTAGTAAGTTCAACCGTAAAGCAGCAATCTAATTTTAGGACTATCTCATTAAGGTGACCTCGCTTCGGCTGAGCCATGTGATGTAATATCAATTAATCGGGAATAAACGGCATGTAAAACTACCAACAGTACATTTTGCCAATCTCCCCTTCTATTGGTGAATAGATATGTTATGTTTTATGCATCAAAATATGAGCATTCGAGTCCTGACACACCTCGGAAATCTATAGCTTCAAAAGTAAAACGTATCTTGTGATAGCCTCTAAAATTAAAGCTTGCTTACTTTGCAATGCGTCGAAATGGGGCATCATGGTGATCATAATGATGTCTCCTCACTGAGGCCATGTCATTTCACTTACAATGTATCCAAATGAGGGTATCATTGCATTTGTAATCGCGTCTCTTCACTCAGACCATGTCATTGTAGGTCCTAACTCAAAAGAGATCTCAAGTCATCAAATGAACAGTAAATTTCATGTCAGTTGTCCTGGGACCTTGGGAATGAGGTGAAAGTCCAAAAATCACTGGAGTATGAACACTTGCACAAAAATGGGTAGACAATTATCCAAAGTACATCCCTACCAAGTTTGACAAAAATCTGGCCAAAATCATCTTAGTTTAAACCATTACAAGAAATTCCCATGTTAAACTTTCCTATCACTTTTTTTAAAGATTGTCCAAAAAAAATCATTAAAAAAATCCAAAAATCACTGAAGCATGACCATTTAAACAAATTTGGTGGAGACCCACACAAGGTACAATGCTACTAAGTTTGAAATCAAAGTGACTGACAGATTTTTCCGAGAAGTCCAAAATGGGAATGCCCAGTGACTTGCATAGTAGTCAGTGGGAAAGGTACATTTGACAACTGAGAAAAGTTGTAATACGCCTAATGCTACGGAACGAACTTGATTCAGGATGGGATACGTGTTTGAATTTGGGGCTCGAATGTCGGACTCTTTGCCCGAAATGGTTTTGGGGGGACATGTGCGACAATAACAGGCGTGTCGCTGTGGGTATATGTGGATATATATATATATATATATATATATATATATATATATATATATATATATATATATATATATATATATATATATATATATATATATATATATATATATGAATGAGCACATTTTTTGTACATTTACCTGTCCTTTTCGAGAATTTTGTGCTTATAGTATGGCAGTCTTAAAGACCAACTGGAGTGTGAGTGTGTGTGTATGTGTGCGTCCATACCTGTGTGTCTGCTTCTTATACCCATGGTTGGGTCAGGTCTGTTAAAAACACAAACCACTATATTTATTGTAGTTCTGCCTACAGCTCCGTCCAAGTGTGTTTTGAATACCATTTATGAAGCTAATATCACGCACTGTATGCATGTCCACCTGGCCAAGAACTGTTAACAGTGGTTTTTAATGACACCCGGGAGTGTCCCAAAGTGTCATTTCTTTTGAGCACTTTGCAATCACGGAAACAGGCTTCGTTATGCCTTCAAATCTTAAACCTTGAACATTAAGCTGGGGAAATTGACGTTTTCTCTGAAGGCTGTCAACTAGCAACAATGGAAAGATAGCTAGCTATCACACATGGAATGATTTGTGTCTAACTCAATCACATGTAACGAAATAATGAAATATTTATGGGTATACAACTTTCCAAAAATTGAGACATAATTATGTAAATGAGCCTGATCATTTACCAATCTAAAATACCCTCCACCCCTGACACTTGTACTGCACTGTTGTAATACAGGCCTACTGTTTTTGTAAGCTAATCATACTTGCCTCCAGCTCCCCAAATGGAGATAGAAGGCCTGCTCCATACGCCTTAAGTTCCCCGTCCTGCCGGCACAGGCCATACTCCACTGAAAACCAGTACCCCTGTGAAAAACAATGAAGTCACACATACTTATCTTTGCCAAAACCAGGCTGCACAAGACAACCATTTTGAGGGGGCACCTCAAATAAAAAACAAAACAAAAACAAAACAAGAGGCCTGTGAAAAGAGCCCATGCTCAGCTGACATAGAGACGCATCACATTTGTGGTTCTGGGAAAAAAAAAAAAAAAGGTGGACACTTGGTAAGTCTTACCAACGGCTGTCGGATACCACTGCATTTCGGCTGGTCACACCATCTCCCCAGAGAACACCAAGATCCTAGCACGAGAGCCCAATTGGACGAAACGGAAGGTAAAGGAAGCCATCCTGATCCAACAAAAACAACCGTCGATGAACCAAGACCTAGGCTCCCAACTGCGGGCAGTGTACAACCACCTGCTTCCTGGGCAGTTTTCTGCCCGCCACAAATCATCACGTGACCAAGACTCATAGAAGGGAGTCGAAACGTCGTGACCGTTTCCCCCCAATTGTACCAATGTAAGTTTAAAAAATTCATCATCTTGTACTTTCGTATTAAAACTTTCTAAAAAAAATTTCAACAAAAAATCATAAAAATCCAAAAATCACTGGAGCATGACCATTTGAACAATCGTGGTAGAGACCTTCCCAAGGTACATGGCCACTAAGTTTAAAGTCAATCTGACAGTTTCTTCAGAGAAATTCAAAATGTGAATAAGCGTTTGATTGCCCATTGATTTACACATTAATCAATAGGAAAGGTGCATTAACCGATCAGTACCTCAATTGAAAAAAATAATTAAAAATAAAAAATCCACAGCAGCGCCACCCGGTGAACAAGTTTGTTTGACCTTTTCACATGGAACATATCCACAAAGTTTCAACTCAATCAAAAATATAAAAAAAATTGCAGTGCCACCTGGTGAACAAATTAAACACTACGTGTCCCCAGGAGCGTTCCTGTGTGGTATTAAAGCAATTGGGTGAGTGGTTTCCGAGACGACTTTTTAAGATTTGTCCACAAAAAAAAAGAAAAAGAAAAAGAAAAGAAATTATCAAAAATAAAAAAAATAGTAGACCGTCACCATTTGAACAATTTGGTTGAGATCCAACCAAGGTTTACGGCTGACAAGTTTGAAGTCAATCTGGTTTATGGTTTCAGAGAAGCAGTGGAAAATGTTAATTAGCATTAGAATGCCCATTGACTTACATAGTAATCAAAAGAAAAGGTGCATTTACCCATAAGTACCTGAATTGAAAAAAAAAACGTAAAAAATCAGGAATCCACAGCAGTGCCTTTTAGTGAACAGCTGTGTTTGACCCTTCAACAAGAAACACACTCACAAAGTTTCAGCCTTATCTCGGTGATGCTTCTGGAGAAGAAGTCGATAATAGAAAAAGCACACAAAATATCGTAAAAAATTAGAAAAACGTTACAGCGCCACACAAATTAAGAACCAGCAGTCTCTAGAAGTGTTTGTGTGTGATATCAAAACAATTGGGCGAGCAGTTTCAAAGAAGATTTTTTTAAGGTTTCCTACAAAAATGAACAAAAGAATTCATTAAAAAAATCAATAAATTACTGGACCGTGACCATTTGAACAAACATGATAGAGATCCACACAAGAGACATCCTCAGCAAGTTTGAAGTGAATCTGGATGACGGTTTTTGAGAAGAAGTCGAAAACGTAAATTGTGGACAGACGACGGACGACGGGGACCCTCACAAAAGCTCAGCTGATTGACAAGTCAGCTGAGCTAAACCAGCAAGAGGTGCACCGCCGCCGGCAGATTTAAGCTACAAAATCCCGGATGAGCAGGTGGCTTACACTTCAGCACATGCATATTAATTTCCCGCCAAATTCTGTGACTTTGTCAGCAGGCAACGTTGATGACCAACCTCCATGATACGCGTATACTGGCGTTAAACCCAGGTTGTTTCTAACATTTGTGAGGATAAGAAATACTTATTTCAAACATATGACAAGTCCTTACCTCAAGACCTGTATGGTTAGAGAACATGACTATGATTTTTCAACATATAAATTTATCCAAGTTGTTATTTTGACAAAAGCAATGTGAATGTCACGTGAGGGATATGTCGCTGGCCCTCGAAATACGCTGTTCACCAAGGTCTCAGTCCTATCAAGGGCAGACGTGATCATCATGTTGGTTTTCCTTCACTTGTTTTGCTGAAACCTAATCAACACCTGAAAGAATGTGAACCATACAAATCAAGCGCATGGTTGCTTTCACTTTTTTTTTCAGAGACTCGATAAACAAGTCCCCACCAAGTGTACTCAGATTCCGTGGCTATTTGAAAGCAAATGTGCAAAGGCAGTTGGACTCAATCCTTGCATTTCTAAGAACTCTTTGTTAACAAGGCCAGAACAACTGATAAGTGAGCGAGTGGGGTTCAGTTCTGACAAGTTACCGCTACTTAACAAAAAAGCATGTTCACCGACTATGAGTGAAGTGAGACAACTCACCGTCGCCAGTTTCTCAATATAATCATCTGGGGCACCAAGACTTGCCAGGCCGATCTCCTGCGAGAACTGGGCGAATGAAGGGTCAGCAAACAATGGCACGTGACCCATCAGCTCGAAGCATACATCGCTAAACAAACATCCAACAACACAATGTTACCTGAAGGCCTATCTCATGGAATACATTATTCTGTACGAAAAGAGCATTAAAGACCAATGCCAAGTTGAAGAGGCCACCGATGCATCCAGCAATGGTGACATCTTGTCTCAGCTTATTAATCATGTCTGTGTGCCAACACAGACATATTAGTTTCTTTCTTTCTTTCTTTCTTTCTTTCTTTCTTTCTTTCTTTCTTTCTTTCTTTCTTTCTTTTTTCTTTCTTCCTTTCTTTCTTTCTTTCTTTACTGGCAAATTTGTCCGACATTTCATTTAAAAAGTATTATACGTGGAAACTCTAAACTTGGCACAATTACACTTCTATCGGTGAAGTCTCGCCTCTTTATAATGAGAGGTCATGCTTTTCAAAATTATGCAAATGAAGGCTAATTAAAGTTTTAAATCTTCAATATCTTATATACTATAGTAGATGTAGTTCCGAGTGTATAGGAGTTTGACTGTAGCAAGGCAAAGGTCATCTCAAATGTAAAGGTCATGTCAAGGTCAAACGCCAACTTTAGGTCAAAATGTCATTTTAAAGGTCAAGGTCCACTTGAGAAAGAGGTCATCTAAAGGTCAAAGGTCATTTCAAAGTCAAAGGCCACTTTCGATGGTGGATTTCTTCTAGTCATAACTTAGTTAATTTTTATCCAATTTGGTCATATTGGGCTCAAATTGTAGCTATTGTAACATATTTTGAAACTTACATGTGACCCCTAAAGGTCAAAGGTCAACGTCATTTGGACCTTTGAAAGTTTCACCCAGTCATAACTCGACCAATTTCTATCCAATTCTAATCATGTCGGACCTAAATTGTGGGTATTGTAACACTGTACATTTTCACAATTTACATGTGACCAGTAAAGGTCAAAGATCAAGGTCATTTGGACTTCGAAAATTCCATCCAGCCATAAGCTTAATGGAATGTGAAGTACCAAACGGCAAAAGTTGTACCATTTACTATTTACAACTTTTAAAGGCACACAGACAGATTTGCTTTGAAACAGATCTTCTTTTCTAGTTGGACCTGTCTTTTCCTGCAAAAACCAGTCAAGAAAAAAAGGACTTGATAGCTTTATTTGTTATCATGAGTCACATGGAAAATAAAATGCATCTATAACGATATGTATAATCAGCAAACCAAATATTAAAATAAAACACACACACACAAACACACATACACACACACACACATACACATATGTATATACAACAGATAAAGATGTCAATCCAACTTCGATTTTCCAGGTTTTTGCTATAGATGCATACAATGAAGTGAAGGTAGCAAATGTAAAATTCGATTGAATGCCAATAAGGCATACTTCTGAACTTTAAATGTTTTGGTTTTACATCTGCAAATATATTTTGGACAGAGGTGTCAGTTGATTAGTTTATGCTACAGGTATGTCCGATGAAATTAAAATGGAAGCTTTGAAATTGTGCGTGTTTAGAAGATTTTAATATTCACCACGTGAAACCTATTAAGACTAAGGGGTAATTTCAGTTCAAAAGATTGTGGTCAACATGTTTTGATTATCATTAAACAAATGTTCACAGCATTTTAAATTTTCTTAATTTTCAAGGCACACATACAGATTTGCTCTTAAGCAAATCTTATGTTTTTCCTACAGTCTGTCCTAGACCTAATGCGACCCCTGAATTTAATTTTATAGATAACACCATCCCTTTTTATTTAAACGCGCTTGACCTACGTGATTTCACTTTGTCTTACCAGCTCACACAATTTTTCGAATAATGATATGAAACAATATATATGTTTTTCTTTCATAAAAACTACTTAGAATACTCTATAAGGTCGGGGGCAAAAGCAAAAGCTGTTTTGGGTCAATAGGCTATTTCAATTTGTAACATGGGTGGTAGGAACCGACCAATAGGGAGCTTGAAAAAGTCTTGGTTATATCACATAATGCATCCTTTTTGTGAAAAGTGTGGACTATGGTCTTCTGTCACTTTAAAATAACAAGTGAAGTAAACGCATAATAAACACCTTTGGCACAATAGTATTACTGGTGTTGTGCAGTGCAGCATGACCCACAGGCAGTGTGTTGTATGAAAAGTAGCTGCTGACATCTTCCCTTGAACAGCCGAAACTAAGGTATTGTTCTAGCAAGATCTGTGCAGATGACCACAGGACTTGGAATAGTACAGACGTGTATTCCTAGAACTTGGAATAGTACAGACGTGTATTCCTAGAACTTTCCAAGTTGCCTGTCATATTTAACATGATATCACTGTCGGCATAATGTAAGTTGATGTACATGACTCAATTTACAAAACTTAATCAGTGTCCATGCCAAGCATGAACCTTGAAAAAAAAGTGAATTTAATTTTTAAAAATGTATTGCTTTTTACCTGCAATTGGTTTTCTTGTAGCGTGCATTCTCTTTATTATGACACGTACTCCCCTGAAATAATCACTGCAGAGTGAGAATACTGCACAATTCACGTATATCTGTAATTTTAGCTTCCACCACTGGTCTTCCTACTGCCATATCAATAGGTAGAAAATACATGAGCAAGCAGTCAAACCTGACTGTGCGTGTGACAACGTACGAAAGCGGCAAACTACACCATGAACAAGAGCCAGGGGAAAAGAATATCTTGGTCAGTTCCTACCACACTCGTTAAAAGTCATTTATAACATGTCACAATGACCATAATGCCATCGTAATCAACTCGGTCTTCGATCTCGTTGGTTTTGTGGCATAATGGTCATGAGACATGTTATAACTGTCACATAAATGTATTGGATTCCCAACAACCATTGTGACAGGTAGACCATTGTACAGGCAGATTGAGTAGGTCTTGTGCATTGTGACACAATCATTGTGCACTTAGTTTTCATTCATAAATATGCTTAGGAGAGGAAACCTGGTCCTCTTTTAGACACACATTCAGGTACAAGGCCTAGCACCTGCCCAAGTGATTGCGTGCAGATTTAAATGATTTCACCATTTTGTAAATAGTCAAGTGACTTAACTGTTTTTGGCTTTTCCACTCACTCCCACCAATACAGTATCTTAAGTTGTTTTTCAGAAGAATAAAAAAACTAATTGCATACTGTTATCTTGTAAAAAAATAATGGGAGTTGGTAAGATGAAGGGAGACAATGTGGACTTCATTCAAGCTTTAGAAAATAATGTTATCTGTAATATTCAATTCATGGGTCCCATTACGTTTTCAGACAGAGTGTAGTTTTGTTTTCATTTTTGGACGGTGTAAACACTCACATGTCAGCCTTTTAAGGGCAAACGTTAAATACAATTCCCTGGGAGCACTTAGCACAATTCGAACCAAAATGTCATTTGACTGCATGGTTTCTCTTCTCCGTGATCCATAACGGCTGCTTCGTGCCTTAAATTTCAAATGGGACCTCAATTCAGACATAGTCGACCATATATGATTCGGATCATGTCTTCATTGACCGCATTGCATGATACTCACGGCTCGGGTGTGTACATCAGCTAAGCTGTTGACTTGGGCCAAGTCATCTTGACAGGTCTTATCCATAATTCGCATTCAATTTTTTTTTACTGTTGAGACTAGTGCAAAACACTTAAACAGACAAACGTTGATTATCAACCGGTTTTGGACTATTCAAAAGACAAGGGTTAACTAATTGTAGAGTGTTATTTTGCTATTAAGGTCAGTCACGTTAAAATACAAAATACGTTGCCGTATATTCTCGACACAGTTGTGTATGAAGCAATTAGTTACGGACCCAAATGCGACACGATACCCTGGCAAGTCATGCAAGTATTGGCGACCGCCGTTTTGAACATGGCGCAATGCATTGTGAATGTAAGGGGACCAATGAATAATACACACCATAAAACAGCATATATATCATATCAATATTGATGCTCTGAAATATTTGCAAAATATATACTTTGGTTTCATATTATTAGAAACCCCCTCAATATCATTCCATTACTATTCACATTGACAAGCCATTGGGTGCGGAATCCAGAATTTTCAAAATGGCAGCCAAGTCCACGGGGTAGTCCCAATTGGATATTTTGAAGAGGTAGTATCCAAAAAATATATGTGTGATTAATGTTGAGAGAACGTTAATTTGTCGTGTACATGTAATGTATCATGAGACTCTTCCAGTGTGAGCATTACCTAAAAATATAAAAACATTGCCTTGAAGTTACGAGCTGTGAGCTGGGGTGATATCCAGACTGTGGCCGTATTCACAAAGAATTTGATCTCATTCTAACTTTCATCCCCAAATTACGATCAATGTGGTTTGCGCCCTAATCTACTTAATCCTTGGCTCAATGCTTGATCAAAATTTTGATGATTAGCCAAGATATGCTCTTGGCTACATTTTGAGCTTCAGGATTTAGAGGCACATTTAACTAAACCAATCTTAGTTTGATCCAGTATTTAATCTTTTATTCCAGGATTAAAATCTGGTTTAAATCAAGGTTGATTTAATAAAAGGGAAACTTTAATTCTAAAATTCACAATACACTGAAGAACATAGATTAATGAATCCTGCAAGTTTAGATCATACATTAGGCCAATTATTCAATAGTTCAAGGCCCAAAGGCATGATGACTTTCACTTTAGGATTCAAGTCAGAATCAGATTAAACCTTTCGTGAATATTGTATCAAACACTGAAGTCGCCCCCAGGCTATGAATTAAGTAGCAACACTCGGCACATGAACCAAGCGCATCTGCCGAGTCAAATATGGAGCTTAGTGGAGAAGGCTACCTAGATAGTGGATACAGGTCCGGAAGTACTGGTATTTTTTATATAATTGGTAATGAGTGGTCATTTGCATGCTCTGGGTGTGAGATCAGAAGCTTAAGAGTAAAAGGTATCTTGTAACAGTAACACGAGAAAGGCAATATCATCTTGCGGCATCCAAAAGAGTCACCGTGAACCTTTCAACCCTGTACACAAACACCTGCTTCAACCGAGCAACCAGATGTGTCTCTGAGTAGGATCCATGTATGTTGGTACGACTTTACATACCATGTTTGTTACGCATGTGAATAGCCCGTCCTCATGTGACATTAATATTTAATCCATAAGAAGTCCTGGTCGAGGGGAATCCAGAAGTACTGATGTACAATTTCGAAGCAATTGGATAAGCAGCTTTAAAAAAAAAAATTTAAAACGTTTTTGCAAAAAATTAAGCCATATTTTTTAAATCTAAAACTGAAAAAACACACTGGGGCATCATCATTTGAACAAATATGGCCGCGAACCACATAAATACTTCCCCCATTACATCTGAAGTAAGTCTTTCTGACAGTTTTGAAGCATTAGTCGAATGTGTGACTTAACATAGTAATCCCCATTTACTTACATAGTAATAAATAGGAATGTATGCATTAAATGACTAGTATCGAAGTTGAAAAAAAATGTACAAAATCTGGGATATACAGCAACACCACCTATGGATCAACTTTGTTTTACTAGTCTGCAGTGTACATTTTCGATAAGGTTCAGCACTATCTGAGTGTCTGTTCTGGAGATGTCGAATATATGGTGATAACATCAAAAATGATAAAACGTTTAGAAAGTATAACCCTACATGTTAAATAATTATGGTATAGGCGTTCTGGAAGTAGCCCTATACAATTCGGGCAATTGGCCCAAGGTTTTGTAGAAATTTTATACTATTTTGGCAAAAAGTCACAAAAACTTTATAAACATAAACCAATCCAAACATCAATAAAACATGACAATTTGAAGAAAAAGACAAACAAAAACGGAAGACACACACCAAAGGTACATCCCCACCAATTGTAAGGTGGATCTGACCAACGAGCAGAAATTGAAATTGTGAATTATACTGGCAATACCTATTGACCTAAATAGGAATGTAGATTAACCAATAGGTATTCAAATTGAGAGAAAGTCGGTCAAAAATTCGGAATATACAGCATCGGCACCTATAGAACGACTGTTTTTGACCCCTCTACAGCTGCAGTTCCGTCAGGTTTCAGGACAATCTGAGTGATGGGTTTGAAGCAAAGATGGAAAGTAATGAAAACAAAAAAGAAATTTATATATTAGAAAAAATATCACAATGCCACCTGCTGGAAACAAATTAGGGTCATGGAGTGGTCCTATGCTATTTAACAGCAATTTGCCATGCAGTGTCGGAGATGATATCTTTTTTAAGATTTGGCCACAACATCAACAACAACAACAACAAATCTAAAATCAGTGAAAATGACCATTTTAAAGAAAATAAACTATGAAGTGATCTCAGCAAGGTACATTCCCGCCAAAGTTGAAGTGAATCTGGATGATAGTTTTTCAGAAGAGGTCGAAAAAGTCAATTGTCGACGACAGACGGACAAATGACAGTCAATGGAATGGACCTATATCATAACCACAGCTGACTGACAAGTCCGTCCAGGGTTAAAATAAGAAAGACTATATTGAGCTGTAACAAATGTCTGTCCAGGTCTGAAGGGCTCTGTCTTTCTTCATCGTTTACCTGGGTTACCACACGTGAGAAAAACCAACAACACCCCTCCCCAAAAAAGCAAACAAAAAAAGATAACCTCCTTCCCCAGCCACCCATCCCCAAAATCAAACGACAAACTCCCCCCCCCCCCAAAAAAAAGACAAAAAGACAAAAACCACTTCCACAAAAAACTCAGCAGGGCATGGAAACCTCAGCTGGCCCCTTAGATATGCAGTGTTTTAAAACTTGTTTGCATGCCTATGAAATGTCTCTCGTAATGAAGCTTCTACTTCAAAGGCGACAAAAGCAGTAAAACCACTGTTGATCACTACCATAGATTGATACTTGCCTCAATTCAAAGATGTAATAGATTCTGTCATATCCGCATTATACACTGATGCAGACGTTTAGTCACATGTCTAAATGAATTGATATGTTCAAGTTCATTTGATCACATACAAAAATCGCTTTGCTGTGGTCTATAGTCCTTCTTCCTCAAATTGGGTGTATTCATTCAAGATTGTACATTGTTTCAACCATTATAAAAGATAAAAGTGGTTGATTTGATGTTTGCCAGCAACCTGATATGATAGTTATGATATGGTCGTGGATTGACTTTCACAAGAGTTTCATAAAAATGTAGCAGAAGAAAAGACCTAGGCTAACCGTTTAATTTAAGAAAAAGGATTGGGGGAAAAACAGACAAAAGAAAAGAAAAAACCCACAGCTGAGCACCTTGAATATACAGTGGTTCAAAATTGGATCATCCTGATCAATTGTCTGTTCTAATAATCTGCCGGTATGTTTGTTTTTATTTTAAGCTTATTTTCTTTCTCCATTAAACCTGCCTAAGTTATCAGCATTTTTATCAATCGTTTCATAAATGTAATGACAGTATTTAGCCATTGAACAATATATGAGCGTTATCGTGCAGATTTTTATACACAAATATACTCTCTATGGTAAGATCCCCCCCCCCCCCGAGAGAAGTATGTTTGTGAAATGGTACATGTGCTGAAGCATGAACCTGCATGAGTTCATCTTGTCCTAAGTGAAATAATATGAGAACTACTTTTTACTTTTTGGTTCTCGAGCAAAGACGTCATCACATAGTGACCTTGTTGACTTCGTTTTCGACATTCAAATATCATTCAAGAGTGTTTGGCCAAAATAATGGTTTCCCCTTATTTCAGATCGGTCTGATGTCAGAAATAATGCTATAAAATCTCAAAAAATTCAATTATGCAAAAAACTCTATGGATATAAATCTATGGATATGTAGTAATTAGAAAATATATAGGTTTAATATACTTGTGAAAAAATTAAATGGGTAATTGCGATGCAAAGTTGCCAGTCTCACTGCGCACTAGCTTCACAGCTTCCACCTTAAAATGCATCCTCTGTTAGCATTGAACATATGTCAAAATAAAATTTAAAAGTCAAGTATGCTTATAAGATAAGGCTGTGACGCTTTTAATGAAACTAAATTAATGAGAAGGTGCATGAAACTATAGTTCTTATGGAATTTTCTTCACCTTTTGCTGCCATACATGTTTATCCGGGCCAAAACCTAGAGCCATATACATTATTTAGTATCTCAGGCCACCACACGCTATAACAGTTATGGTGGGCCCTTGGTCCCGGCAATACCCTCCAAAACTCATAAATTGTATCGATCATTTTATTTCTTTTCTTCAAGCACCCTATCCGAATAAAGTGTAACATTGTAATACTTTTCCTACAATTGCATATATGTTATGAAGTTTCCACACCTTTTATTCCTTGATACTTGAAATTGGTATTGTGCGCACATGGATTCCACATCAATCAAATAAATGACTTTGTCTGGTCAGCACAAATCATTATAAATGCAGTGAAAAAATCTAAGGGTAAAATTCTGTTTGTACATATTATGGACTATGGGGCTCATTCTACCACAGATTTTCAAGCAATTGTATTTCTCTGAAATAATTTGGTACAATGCGTTTTTCCACATACTAAATCTATTCCAAAGTGTAACCCCCCCACACACACACACAAAAGTAAGCTCCCTGGTGGAGCTTCTGCTCCCGAAAAGCCTGCAACAGATACAGGGCAGCAGCGTAGAAGGATGATAAAGAGATCATGATGGTGGTCCATTTGAAGAAATTGCAAGATACCAGAGCGCTCAGCAAGGATTTATAAAGCATGCATCATTTTTCAGTAAGGGGTTCCAAGCTCGTGAGAGACATTTTACTGCGGACTAGCAGAACCTGTGTCTGCGGTTGCATGACCTATTTTTGCCCTGGCGGGAGTCTCAGTGGTGGCTTGCCCCTTAGCTCCGGCAGGTCTATTGACTACTCTCTTCCAGTCCAACAGGGGTGAACAGGATGAGGTTGTAGTCATGAGACCTTATCTTCTGCAGGACCCTGGGTAGGATCTTTCGGGGAGGAAAAGCATAAGCCCTTAGGTTGCACCAGGCAATCACTAGAGCATCCACTGCTAGGGCCTGAGAACGCCCATACTAGCTGATCTTTTCAAAAGGGTTGATTAGCTAGGACGTTTTGGAGTCCTGGGATATGTCAGGCATGTGTGTGGACACCATTAAAGGAGCACCATAATAAGCAGCCAGCCCACCACTAGGGCAGTCAAACTTTTGGACTGTGTGCCACTTGGCTTGTTGAGGTATGCAATCTCAATCTCACTGTCACACATGGTGAGCATGTGTTTGTGCTCCACTAGATGGTAGAAGTGGCGGAGGCATTTTGCCGCCAATTCAAACCAGTTTATGTGGAGAGCCTTGTCCTGTATCAACCAAGTGAGAGTCCATAAAGGAGAGGGAACCCATTAAGGCCTGCCATTTTCTGGCCAATAGAAATTCGTGAGTCATGAATAGAGCTATGATCATCTGAAGATGCTTCCAGCTGTCTTTTGAGGGGCAACAGAAGAAGGCGATCAGGTCAAACTGAATCCCCAGGAAGTCAAAGATCTGCTCGGATTCTAGACTCAATTTAGGTAAGTTCACAATCAGGCCTAAATGCGGGCATAAATCTAGTATGAACTGAGTGTGATGAATGAGATCCAAATGCGGCAGCACCCAGATCAGCTAGGTACACATGAATTTGGATGGCTCATTTGTGGTAATAGGCCACCACAACCTGTGCTATCCTAGTGAAGACTAGGTAAGATATCACTTGTCTGAATGGAAGGGCGTTGAACTGGTAAGAATTTTGCAAGAACTCTCTGCGATTAGCACATGGAAATATGCTTCCTTGAAGTCATGGGATGTTGTCAATTCCCAAGGATGGAGGGTCCAGTACAACGTAAATGGTGTCTCCATGTAGACAGAGGGAATATCTGTGTGGTGGTTATGGGTTGACAGGTCTATGACAGGGCACCATCATCTGTCCTGCTTGGGAATGAGAAAGACGAGATTGTAGTAGTTGGGAGATTGTGACCTTGATGTGCAAGTAACTCTCTGGCATTTTTGGCCAAAAGCATGTAGACTGCCTCTAAGAATACAGAATGTTTGGATTTCTTGGTGGTAGGTGTGAACCTCTGTAGGTTCTGTAGCAAGGTAGGCCTGTAGTGGCCCAAAGGCAGGAGGGACCCGTGTCTTAGATTATTTAGTATAACAGTGATAGACTCTTACCAAGAGAGATAAACATAAAGGTATCTGCTGACTGCGTGCTCAGAGATGGGAGAGTCTGTGGTGCAAGGCAACTCTGAGAGAAGTTCTGTGGTAGGCACAGTAGAGTCAGGACCCCTGAGAGTTCTTGAAGAGTTTCTTGGCCTTCTGAGGGGCAAGTGTGGCCTTGGAAGGCTGGCCTTTTACACCAGAGGGCTGGGGAATATCAAAACTTTCGAGCCTTAGGGGTCACTGCAGCCAGAGACTGAAGTAGGAAAGCATCCCTGCACAAAAAGGACAGGTTGGCTTCTAGGGTACAGCCAAGGCAAAGTTGGTGATTGTTTGGTTATCAGTAATCACAGACATGTACTATTTTCTAGTAGATGCAACATGCACATGGTGTAGGGATACAAGAGACATGTTTGATGCTGCCAGCATTCACTATTTGAAAGGTACTTTATAATGTAGACCCAAACAGAAGGGAACAATGGATTGCCTGTGATGGTGGATGGAACTGGCTACCTATTAATTCCTAAGCATGATCTTAAGAACCTGAATGAACTCTGGTGACTTCAAAGTTCATTTCCAGCAACAATTGAATTGGTACCTTTCTGCTAGTTTATATGATATCTGGATTTTTAAATAAGAACCAAATTATTGATCAGGTATGTACCTTCCACAATTTCTGATATTGTGTACGTTTTCAATTAATGAGCTGTGCATTTGATCATGATATTGAAAACACTTTGTACTCATTTAGTTCAGTCGATACATGTAATGACCAACCTCAAATTGCAAACTTAATGTTTTGTTAATTTTTGTGTTTAACATGACCTCCTGTAGCTTATATAAAAAAAAAGCCTGGAAAAATCAATGGGTGCAGAGTTTATTTTCTGATAAATTATAAATGGCTTCAATGGGAAGCCCAGGTTGTATATTCTATTACAGTAAGATACATGTTCAATGAATATGAATGATCGAAATACTTTTGTTTTTGTTTTGTTTTGGGTTTTTTTTGTGTGTGTTTTTGTTTCTGTTTTAATTGTCATAGTTTTCCAAAATCAGGCAGATATCAAGTGGATATCTTTGAAATACTTGTGCATTCTGAGAAATTCAATATGGCTACCAAGATGGCAGCTCGTGCACCAAACAATGATAACTTTTTAACCAGTTGGCCTAGAATTGCAAACAAGCTAAAATTTTCACGGGAAATTAATTTTTATATCCTGCAGGCAAAGTGCAGGGAATATACTGTTTGGGGCTTGTTTTTCCATTTGTGTGCATGTCTGTGTGTGTGAGTGAGTGTGTCTCTCTCCATCCATCCTCCCTACATCACGTGGACAAGATATCTCCTGAACCTTTGTTCTAATGTACCTTAACGTTGTATTACTATTATTATTCGGGGTCATTTCTTGAGCTGATTGGATCTTGTGTTTTTGACCGAATTTCGAAGGTCACAGTGTAAAATGTTGTCTTGCTCGTGAACAAAATATCACCTGAGACCTCACCACATTTAACACTTCGCTGACACAGAAAATATCACACCTGATACACCACTTGGCATGGGGGCAATATATTTATTGGTCTTCTAATTCTGCCACCTAGCAAAGCACAAACACCTACTCATTATGTACGACAACAGGACAGGTAGTGCCTACCTCAACAAACAGGGAAGCACGCAGTCTGAAGGACTGAACACTCATGTGGGATCATGTGGGACATACTACTATAGCACTATGCAAATTGTGTCTGTGCATACGTAAGACATGTGCTGGAACTCCAGAATGTCTTGGCCAGTCAACTTTCTCAACAGGATCAGCCAGACAGAAAGGGAGACAAAAGAAAAGATTGGAAGATAACATCGGAAAATGGACTGTCTTGAAACTCAGCGAGTCTTTAAAGAAAGCAGAAAAAACAGGGGGATTGAGAGACCTGGTTGCCAATTCCACATTGGCACCCCTACAGTTGACTTGACTATGGGACAGATGAGACCAGACAAGAATCATTATAAAGGACCCATTGTCAAAATACATAAATGACCGTGCTACGATATATATATATGTATATATGTATGTATATATATATATATATATATATATATATATATATATATATATATATATATATATATATATATATATATATATATACAACGTTAAGGTACACGAAGGGCCAAACATACTGTTATTTCAGACATATTCCACCTTGGCAACAGTCTAATAAATGGTGGTTCCACGAGTGCTCTCGATACTATCTTCATGACTGCCAAGACTGTCCAGATTGAATCTAGTGCCACAGATAAAAATACCACCTCAGCTCTAAATGTTGAGGAAGTTAGTCAACTGATTGTGTCTGTAGCCACATTATCTAGGAAAGTGGATAATCTCACTAGTGAGAACTCTAGATTACAACATCGGTTAAACGCTGCCGCCGTTGAGAGATCGGCTATGCAAGCCGAGATTGCCAATTTGACAGCTGAGTGTGGCCCTGTTACCACCTTTATTTCTACTATCAAAGTTGCTCTCAACAAAATTGTCACAGTGTCAGAAGTCACGGACGTCATGTCACAACATTGTGCTCCTGACATTCCTCAGCGCACTGTCCCGGGACAAAATACTGAGGCTCCTAATATGGCCCATACTGCACCAAAGAAAACAGATTCATCAACGACAATGGCTCAGTCGCCAAATAACCGCTATACATGCTTAACTGTAGACAACTTACACTCTGATACTGATGGCTGCACTAGTGATACTGACACTGAATCCATTTTTTCAAACCCAGAAACTAAATGGGAAAAGGTTCAGAGTAAATTCAGACGTAAAACTAAAAGACGAAAAAGATCTGATACTGGTGTTAGAAATTCAGAGTTGTCGGTCGCGAAGGTCGACGGAGCATGTAGTTTACCCAAATCAGCTACTCAGCAAGTCGATACTTCACACTCATCCCAGGTCCCGATACAGCAAGACCAAGTCGGTAGTCCTACAGTGCATACTGGATCCAGTGTATCACAGGCCGCACAGTCATTGTCTTGTACGGCGCAGCCTGCCCTAAAGACCGCCCAGTCCTCATCCGTCTCTGCTAAACCACTTCGCGGTGCAACTCAGCCTATACAAGGTGCAGCTTCCAATGTTCATATATATATCGGTGGGGTTAGTCGCACAAATACGACCAAGGACATCATTCCCACTTGGACTCACTTGGTGTTAAGGCTGACACAGTCAAGGAGCTGACCAGTAAATCCGCCTCATCTAAATCCTTCAAGGTCACTGTTCCCAAGAGAGACGAAGCAAAGGTTCTCTCAACAAGGAACTGGCCTATAAATGAGAGCCTGAAGGTGCGCTTGTTTGAATACAACCCCCCGCCAAAATCCACTAAAAGCTATCGTGGAACCATGTTGACACACTCGGATGCGATGCCTCACCAACTCTCATCGGGACTTCACGGAGGCTCATCAGCCGCCAGGCACTCCGCGTGGCCAAGACCAACACAGCGCACCTACTACCCAGTCATATTTGACTACCAGCACCGAAGATACCTCGATTGATTTAGTTAAACATGTTTCTAATAAACTTTTAAAGGTAGTTAGTTTTAATTGTAAGGGTTTCCTACAGTCGGCCGATCATATTTTAGAACTTCTTACCCAATGTGACGCTATATGTCTTACTGAGACTTGGCTGCGCCCTAATGAATTATCCTTAATCGAACATAGTCTATCTTGCAAAGACCCGTCTGGTCTCTACTCAGTATATGCAAAGTCCGGTATGATAGACTTGGACCCCGAGTACAGAGGCCGACCCTTTGGTGGTTTAGCCATCATCTGCAAACACCAGACTGACTTAAATTTTTATGAACTAGACACTCAAAACGAAAGAACAATGGCAGTAGCTGTTACTGATAAGCACGGCCACATGGCTCAAATACTTGTCAATGTCTATATGCCCTTTTATAATCACGATCATCGACAAACTGATCTTTTTGTTGAAGTTATAGACTCATTACAAGCTTTTCTGGATAGCTTTGCTATGATATGCCCTATTAAGTGCTTCGGTGACTTTAATGTCAAACTTCCTAATAATGACAAGATAAACAACTCATGGTTTCGACACAACGGCTTTAATCGCCATAGCTGTATACTCTACGACTTCATGTGTGCTAATAAGTTGATCGCAGCTGATCTCATGTATACTCAGTCGCCAAATTACACTTACTTTTGTTTTACTAATGGTACTTTTACATGGTTAGATCATGTTTTAGTCTCTTCATATGATGCTTCATCTGTTTCCGAGTGTAAAATAATGGAAATAACTGCATCTAACGTAAGTGACCATTTGCCAGTTTTGACTGAATTCACATTTGACTTGCGATCTGCTTTAACTAAAGGGCGTGCACGTAATTCTCATCCTACATTAAAGTTTTTTCCGACACCCACATGGGGGAGTCAACCTCGTATTGATGAGTATAACCGTATTTTGAAAGAGAGTTTATCATCAATTCAGCCCCCAGTCGTTTGTAATACTTATAGCAGGGATGATATTCAGTCTCTCGTGGATGCCTATTTGTCTGATATAAATGATGCCATCCACCACGCTGCATGTGAGGCTGGATGTACTGTTAAACATTCCTTTACTCCTAAAAAATATTGGTGCCCTGAACGTAGCCAGTTATCAAAGAAAAAGAAATTCTGGTGGCGTATATGGACAGACAATGGGCGCCCTAATACCGGAGTTGTATACGAATGCTACAAAGGCATAAAAAAGGTCTTTCGTAAGTTCTCTAGACAATGTATGCATAATGAATTAGCTATCCAGTACAACAAACTTAACAATATGTATCGTGAACGCAAAATCCACTTTTTCTGGAATGGTATTAAAAAATTGAAGCGGAAAAGGGTTAATTCCGTTCTCCATGCAGATCAAATAGCGAAATATTATTCGGAAGTGATGAATGATAATTTTAAGAACCTGACCCCACATCAGAGTGATATAGCAGATATTGTCAAGTCTAAATGTCGTTTATTCTCTGCGGAGATTACCTCTTCTCCAGATGACATTAAACTTACTTCTAGCATGATTTCAAAATTTATACATAAATTGAAGAGAAACTCCTCACCAGGATGTGACGGTATCTCCACAGAGCACCTCATCTACGGAGAGTCCGAACCTCTATTAGATCATCTGGTCACCCTATATTCCATTGTTCTACAATATGGTATTGTGCCGGATGTATTTTTAACTGGTATCACTATTCCTATTCTGAAGAAGAGTACTCTTAATCCGAATATCCAAGAGAATTACCGGCCTATCACTTTGAGTTCAGTACATGCTAAAATAATCGAACTTGCCATTACTCCTGACGATGCGTCCCTTTCTGAATCCCAGTGTAATTCACAACTGGGATTTAGAAGAGGTCGCAGTGCCACGTTTGGTTGTACTTTCTTACATGACCTGGTTACCGTTTTTAATGATATGAATTCGCCAGTATACGTTTGCACTCTAGATGCCCAGAAATGCTTTGATAGTGTCTGGCATGACGGCCTTCTTTATAAACTCCTAAATATTTTGCCAAAGTCACACTGGTTATTAGTTCATGATTGGTATAAACACTCACGTAATATTGTTAGATGGAATGGCGAGTATAGCCATGTCTTCCCTATCTCGAAGGGAGTACGCCAGGGAAGTGTCATTTCGCCATACTTTTTTAACATTTTTATTAATGATATGCTTAAGACGGTGGATGCTGCCCGGGGTGGTGTCTGCGTGGGTGGAGACACATTAAGTGCCTTCGCCTACGCAGACGATGTCACCCTATTCAGTGCCACCGTTACTGGATTGCAAACATCTATTGACATTTGCTATGAGTATTCCAAACAATGGAGATTTAACTTTAACCCTGCTAAGTCTAAATGTATTATTATGGGTCGAAAACTATTGAGCCAGTCTCCAATTTTTCTGTTAGGTGGCGAATCTATGGAGGCGAATGAATATGTTGACATTCTTGGTGTAACTTTTACTTCCAAGAACTCATGTAAAGTTCATGTTGAGAACAGAATCAAGAAATGCAGACAGAGTTATTATGCCCTTGGTAATGTTGGCCTCTCATACCCTGGGTTGGACACTAATGTTAAAACTTATCTATGGAATACTATGTGTTCCCCTGTTCTCACATATGGTCTTGATACTGTAAACATTTCAAACACTTCCCTCCGTGAACTGGAATCTACGCAGGGAACTCTAGTTAAGCGCTTCCTTGGTATTGGTAAGCGCTCGCACCATTCTGCTCTGCTGAAGGCCTGTGACATTCAAACCATTTCTGATCGTGTAAAATATATGACTTTGTCTCTGTTCAATCGTATCTTTATGGTCGATTCTCCCCTACTGTCGTTCTATTCTTATATTTTGGCCCAATACATCATTTCTGGGCGAAGATATAAAGGCACCATAATCGACCGTATTCTCGATCTCGGCCTATCTCCGACCAGTGTTGCGCTTACTGGATTCAACCGTCCCTCGACTGTCCATGAGTCGGGGCGCCCGCGGGACGGTGTGGTGGACTCATTAGGGTACCTGATTTGCCACGAGAAATTTATTAAGCCATGGGCAGAGGAGCATGTGCTGGCGGTCCTGCTCAGTAGGTGTTTCTAGTGAGCAGGCCCGCCTGCCCGGCCTCTGCCTGCCCATAACAGCAGCTCCTCTACAGATCTTGGTAGTTTGATCCCGGCTTTTTAATATTTTACGAGCAATAATGGCTCGTCTTTGTATATATGTATATCATTATGCGATTGTATATGTGACTATGTATTTATCTCTGTCTCCCCAATATTTGGGGGTGAATAAAAATTATAATTATTATTATATATATATATATATATATATATATATATATATATATATATATATATATATATATATATACATAAATATATATATATATTTATGAATGTATGTATGATGTATATATATATGTATGTATGTATGTATGTATATATATATATATATATATATATATATATATATATATATATAGTAACAACAGAATATACGTATTAGTGTTTTGAGTTTTTAATACGTCATCCCCAAAAGTGCCAACATGTGAATCATAAAATAATATAATATCAAAGCTGCAAAGAATCATTGATGGTGCAACTAATGCAGAATATATTCATTCTGTCACATCATGATTGAGTTGAATTCTTTTGTAGCAAGTCACTTAGGAGAAAAAAACCCTATGTTATCGGGGGCAAATAGTTTAACTACTCTAAATTCTAAAATCATACATGGTTTCTATCATAATTGATATATCAAAAATATTTACCATCAATCGACTAACAATAGAAAATTGATATCTCACAGTTTGAAAAAAATAGACCAAGTAGTGCAAAATGGCATATTAAAAAGTGATAACCTTATTGTAACTAATTCAAATTTAGTCTGGGGCAAATAGTTTAACTACTCTAAATTCTAAAATCGTAGATGATCTTTACTATAATTGATATATCAAAAATATTGAAGATCAATCGGCTTACAATAGAAAAGTGGTATCTAACACTTCGACAAAAAAAGACCAATTTGTGCAATATTGCACGTTGAAAAGTGGTTACCTTATTGTCACTAATTCAAACTTAATCTGGGCAAATAGATTAACTACTCTAAATTCTAGATCTTTATCATAATTGATATATCAAAAATATTTACGATCAATCAACTAACAATAGAAAAGTGATATCTCACAGTTTGACATAAATACCGAATATAAGTGTAGGGGTCAAATTTGTACTTAGTTATGACCACTCTGAGTAACGCTTAACTTTGGGTAAAAGAACACGTTACTTTTTTCAAAGTAACGCGAAACCTTGGGAAAAAGGAATACTTACTTTAGACAAAGTAACACGCTACTTTCTGTCAAAGTAACTCCTAACTTAGGGCAAAAGTAACACGTTACTTTCTGTCGCATGTAACACTTAACTTTGGACAAAATTAACACGTTACTTTCATATATCAAAATATTTATCATCACTCAACTAACAATAGAAAAGTAATATCTCACAGTTTGAGAAAAAAAAAACTTTCTGTCAAAGTAACATGTAAGATTATGTCATATAGTAACCCGTTATATTGGTCGAAGTAAAGTGTTACTTCAGTTAATATTTGCCCTGTTGGCCGCCCATAAGTCACATTTTTATCTTTCAGTTGCTGTGTATTCACGATAATCTGTTGAACCAATTTTGTTAGGCCTAGCACGTGAACACAATTTAGCAAGTTTCTTGCATTTGGATTTTGAGAGAGGCCTATTGGCTGTACAAGGAAAGTTGTGTTGTTACGAGAGTCATACACTAAAGGTCATTCAAGTATGATAACAATTGTCTAACTCTTACGCTAAGCTCAGAAGCAATGTCATAGGCCTAAGAGGTCTGAGACATATATTCTCTAAGTACACAAAGCCCAAATTACCTTTCGTGGTATTACGTTCTCAAGTTTTGATGAGGGTAGAACAAATGCGTAATAAGGCATTTATGCAAGACTATAATTTCATGTTTGGATTTTTTTTCTAGTTTTATAAAAAGAACCCAGTAAATTTAGGCTATACAAAATATCGTAACCACGCATGGCTTTTTTCACACGATAAATGAGAGAACGTTATCTCGGAAACAGATATAGATTAGGGGGGTTAAGCTGGCTATGTGAACTTGAACGTGAACGTGTGGAAGGGATCAATTTTTCCTTAATTATCCCTTATGATAAATTTACATCAATCTTTCATGTTGAGCATGTGAACAAGAATTTGGAACATATAAGCATATCATAGGGGATCAATTAGCAAAGATTAGACCCCCTCTACACGTTCATTTTCAGGTTCACCTAAACATTACCCTTGCTTTGGTTTAAACGCATTTCATTTTTTCAACAATACAAATGCAATATTCTCAGCGGCAATTAACAATAGAGAAGAGGCCTCAGCCCTATATAAATCCCTCTCGTGGAAGAAGAGACAACCATTAAACAGGACACCAACAGGCACACAATCGCTGCACAGTGAGGCAGGGCCCACCGACTTGCCACGATACAAGAGTGAGAAGACATCACAGTTGGACAGGGACAGATGGGGGGGGGGGCTCAATACGTTCAAAGTCATTAATAATTTTGTTTACTAGGTACATTATTCAGATAAAGTTTTAAATAAGGAAAACAAGTAATTCCTCACCTCAACCTGCTTGTGTGAATCTTCCAGACAGCACAATAAAATCTTGAACTGCAACGAAAATTTGGGTGTTCTGTCAGGGTGCAGTTAGGAGGACCATACAGTACAGTTGGCAATGTGAAAGGAGCACGCAATGAAATGATATTGTTTAGTTGGGATCGCACAACAGTATACCTTGGACAAGAATTCTAAAAATCATAACTCGTGATATATAACAAGTAACCGATTAACAGTAGATTGCCCCGGTGTAAAACCAGATTGGTTCGCTGAGATTAAAATATTGTCCCTAAAGAAGTTGAAAACATGCCTGAAAATTACTTTTTCGAATACCTTACCGCAACATAACAAGGAAACCGGTCGATAATTATCGAAGGGATTTTCAGCGCCTTTATTATGTAAAGGTGTAACATTAGCTTGTTTCCATTTAGTAGGAAACGTATTATTATTCAAAGATAAATTAAAGAGTTTAGCTAATAATTTATGAATGGAAGGCACACCTTCCTTTAAAAGTTTGGCACTAATGCCATCGGGTCGTTGGCCTTAGAAACATCTAAGCTATGTAGAAATCCGGAACTTCCTTATCTGAAATTGAAATTGAGCGAATTGTGTTATTGGGATGTAAAATGTGCCGAGGAAGAGAGGCAGATGTAGAGTCAAGAGTGCATTTTTTGAGAAAATATTAATTGAAAATTTTAGCCTCAGAAAGATTGTCCGTTATATGATCATCATTTACTATTAGCGATGGTACTGAGGTTATGTGGTTACATTTTCGAAAATAATTGACTGTGCGCCACTAACTTTTATTATTTTGATTAGACTTTGTTTAAAGAAATACGGGGTTTATTCTAAATTGCTCTTGATAATTAATAATTCCTTAATCTCCAAAACGAGGACCACATGTCAGTATCGAGACTACGACCGTTAGCTTTGACCTTCTCATATGCCCAGTGTACTTTAGGATGTAAGGATCTTAACTGTGAATTGTACCAAGTGACGTCAAAAAGACGAATATCGATAGCTCGGTTTGGGATGCAGTGCTTGCCAGCGTCAAGAAACATTTCCGACCATAAATCACAGCAATCATTAATATCATTAGAAGAGAAGCATAAGTTCATATTTAAAGTATTGAAATAGGTCCGAAATACATTAAAATATGCCTCGCTACAGTCCAAAACATGGCTTTTGTATATTTGGTTTCTTTTACGCCAGAACATTAGATCATCACCTAAACTCAGTGGTTGCAATTTGAAATGGGTGAGAGAATTTGCACGTTTGTGATAAAATTCGGAATATTGGTAATAATCTGGTAAAGACACGTTGCAGATTGTTCAGTAATACGTGTTGCTTTATTGATGTGGAGCGACAGGAGAATGGATGTAACAAATTGGTCAAGTTTGACACCCTGCAATGCGCTAGAATGAGCGTTGATGTCGCCAGTTATAATGATATTGTTGATGTTCGAGGCTCTCGCCAATTCAATACTGTAGTTCTAGAAATTTTCGCGCTCGATTTAATTTCGCGCTTTTCGCGCTACCACCCAAAGCGCGAAATTAAAATGTGCGAAAATAGATTGCATTGTATTACACTAAATTGAATGGCATTGGATTGCGCGAAGTTGAAATGCGCGAAAATTCTGGTAATTTTAAGAAAAATTGAGTTTGCGAAAATTTCTAGAACTACAGTACTTTCTTGAAATGTATTCCAGAAAGAAGCAGGGGAGCCTTGCTTTACCTCGCTATTATGCAGAAATTCTGTGAATACAAAGCCCCAGTTTCTAAAATTTGTAGGCAATGGTGTAACCTCCATAACAGTCTGATGGCTTGGACAATTGCGCAGGTGGAGCCTCCTCACATTTCGATCGCCTGTATAGACAGACCCATTCCACTGCGCAAAAAGAACTGTAGTGCATCGCAGCTTGAAGGCAATAAAATCAATTCTATTAAAGGTAGGGCGAGTTACTCTGTCCTGGTTTGTCAACATTCGAAGAAAAAAATTAATAACAGATTTTTGACGGCGCAGAACTACGCTAGGCCAGTTGGTGGCCCTGCCTAATGTATATACGGGAGCGGGGTAATTCTCCCGGCTCCCCTCCAATGTCGGGGCACTTGCTTCCCGGTACTCCTATGAGAGCCACAATACTGTTGAGTAAGGCTCTGTCGGGCAGTGATTGTTAGTACCTCGATACCGGCAAGAGTGGGTATTAAAATACCAGGGTACCCGCGGGTATAGCCCGCCACATTGGATTGCATACTCTATTCTAATAGCGCCACACATTAGATGCAGTATTTTTACCACCAAACCAAATCCACGCGCACATCAATCAAAAGCAACCACGTCACACCGCATTCAAAAGAACAAGACCACAGAGGGTACTTAAATCAAACAGAAAAGTATTTTATTAAATGTTTCAGGGAGGTGTATACAGATACATGTACGTCCCTGAATGTATCGATCTTGAGTGCACGAGTGTCACTTTATAGTCCAGTTTACTTTTTATTTTGGTTTCTCCTGTTATAATGGAAGAATATGAGGACATCCGCCATTTCACGTGACGAAGAAGCTCGCTGCTTGGTTATAAAGAATTTCCGGCATCTAAAAACAATCTTTTACATGGCAAGCTGGTTGCGGGAACTTCAAGATATATTCTTGCCATATTTGACAAGCAATTGTATGCAATAATATTCTAAAATCGAAATCAGAGAGCTTCACTTCTGAATTTTAAAAGTTCCCGCCGTTTGTGACACATTACACGGGAAGGGCAATTTTTTTTTTTTTTTTTTTTTTTTTTTGATTCGGGTACCCACCCTTTTTTCGGGTATCCGGATACTGGGATACCCGACAGAGCCCTACTGTTGAGCCAGTCTGAAGCCTGGATACGAGACTCTTGACACGTATGAAGTCATCACATTTAACGTACATTTACATCTAGCGGTCCAGTGTCCACCTGTCCAAATAATTACATTTAGTGGTGTGTTTACAGTTAGGGGTTGAAGCACCTTTTTTTTCGTCAAGTTTGCGTTTACACTTAGGGGTACTGTTTACAGTTAGCGGTCTGACACCTAACCCTAAATGTAAATTTACAGTTAGGGGTGTGTTTACATTTACAGGTCTAACACCTTACCTTGTCTCAACATGTTAATTTTAATGCGTTTTAAACACTTTTGGTCCGTATCTTCTATATTACTGTAGTTGGTGCCACCAAATCTCTTTCATCTTTCAGCCTTATTGACATTCCATGTTTCGTGATGATCCATTAAAAACTTTGAAAAATAGCAAAATTTTCACATCTTGGCCCATATATTACATAAATTACTAAAGGTGGCGTCACCAATATCTAACTTGACCTAGATTGTCATACACTTGATAAGTCCTGAAAATAATATAGCCATCACTTGAAAACTGTGGACTGCAAGACATCCAAACGGCAAAAGTTTTTGAACGGATGGGATGCGGGCAGACAGGCATGAGTGATGGCCTAATCTCTGCAACAGATAGTCTGCAGAGCTCAAGAGCTACCAAACTTAGCTTTATCGATATCTAAAATAATACCTCCGCTATGCTATTTTGCATTTCGTCCTGTGGTTGCTTTATAGAAGTCCCAAGTTCACTCCATCAGGAATTGACATGTGAAAGTCAAAATACTGACATGTGTCAGTAAAACATGATATCCCAATTCGTGACAAAGCCAGATTACACCAAAGAAAAACAAACTTCATCAGACAAGCATTAGGTATACGACCACATGAAATTAATATTGTAATCACAAATTCAATCCAAATCTGGCTAAAGAGTAATATGCTTACACCCAGACTGGTAACTGTGGCATTCAAATATTTTAGGGGCAATCATCTTTTTATCAAATTTCAATCCACAGAAGCACAACAGTATCTCAACTAAAATAGGTACTTGGATAATGCTTAATTATTTACCTGTTTATTTAATGTTCAAAAATGACACCCTCCGTGTACGTTAACGTTGTCATGCGTTAGTGTTCATCACGTTAGTACTATCACATTCTATGTTGAATTGAAGTGTAGAAAACCCCTATGAATGTAAACTAATGCCCAAGAGAACAGCTCCCCAGGAAGCGCACTATGTGTTCATGCAGCACTGAGAAAGCTGGGATAAACTGCTTGTCTCATTGTGACTAGTTATGATAATTGAGATAAATCAAATGATTCCATACGATAGACATAAAAATATATGCACGCATGGTAATCAATGGACATATCTGGAGTGGCTGATCGTGTCCACACGACACGGTCACCTCTGTTCATTATCATTGCACATCAGCCTCCGGACCTGACCATCCATATGGTTCATGCAGAAGCTTGCATTTGTGTTATAAAGTAATAATCAGCCAATGACACAAATACAATAGTTGAAGTTGTTTGAAGATGGGCGGCATCCAGGCCACCCATTCCGTGCCACAATTGGTTAAACTCATTCCGTGCCACAATTGGTTAAAATGTTCATTGGTGCAGATGCTTATTTTTCTGTCCATGGTCAGATATATGAGAGTAACCTGGAGAGCACCTACTGTCGCCATATCACGTAACGTGGTTCCTTAGTAGTCAACTCTTTTCAAAGCGTCCTCCAAGCGAGCCATATCAGCTAAAAAAATTTAAAAGCGCATGGGAAAAATTATTTCTATTTTCAAATTTACTTGCATGATTTAAATTGTCACACGCCTAAAAATTGTATGATTTTATAGTTATATCAAGTTACATGATTTTATAGTTATATCAAGTTACGTGGCGAGCCGACTAAATTTTAATTGTACATCAAGACACTGTTGCTCCCACGTCAGTCACGTACATGGTTGTTTAAGCTTCCACCCCTGACAACAATAAACAAAACAGCTTGCTTTCACTTCATTTACGGAGACACAGATTATATTACAGTCTCCTGGTATGACACACCAAAAGATAACTGATGCAAATACAAACAATTGTGTTGACTAATATTTACAACCAGTTTGAAGTCCATTGGTAAGAGTAAGAAAGAAAGTTACATTACGGCAAGATAGTTTGTAGACACTGAAGAGCAGAATTGTGAGAAAGTTGGATACCTTTTATGTTGTGGGCAAAGTTGATAATTTGATGTTTGTCGTCCAGAACTTCCACGGACTGCGTGTAGGCGTTGTACCTCACCCCGAAGCTGCGGAGAATAGTGGTGGCAAATTCACTTCAACACAGAACACATACATGGACATTATATGAACAGTTTCTGCTAAACTTCATAGTTGGTTTGCCTGCATGACCTATATATAGCTGGCTTTCTATACCGAGAAAGGAACAAAACGGAATTTGATCTGTTTTAGGAGCAAAAAGAATCAAAGTGATTACTTCTGTCATCACTGTGGGACAGACATGGGACAGAAACGAAGCCATACAAAACAAAGACGAGAAACGTACAAGCTGTCATGAGTTAATGGCTTATAGACGAAGCTTAAAACGCGAAAATGGCAATATCTAATAATGATCGATATACCAAGACTTTTCTTCACCTCAACCATCATACTAAAAGTCAATCTTGTACCAATCTTTTATTGTAGTCATATATTTATTTATCATATTATTGTTTTACGACAGCTCCCCTGAAAATGATCTTGCAGTCACAGATATCATTGTGCTAACAAAGGTCGTGTCTGTAAAGGCCTTTTTCCAAGATTCTCCCTTCCAAAACATTGACACACAGACATACAGATAATCAGACACAGATAGACAGGTAGATAGATAGCCAGGCACACAGAGCGACAGACCAACTTACTAACTACTTTCAGAATTTATAACAAATCACTACAAGTTACACGACTTTCACGTTTGAACTGTATCGGGTCAGCAATTTTTAGAGAAATCTACATGCACATGCATTCATACTGATTCATACCAATGCCCCCATGCTGACAATTGCAATGTTAACACGCACGTAGTACCGTCATTAATTGCATAGCTTCAAAACAGCGTGAAACTCATAAGACAGAAATTGATTGAAGCCCATCTTCACAAGTAGTTTTGGTGGAGACCATGTTCAGATACAACCGCACCTCGTTTGAAAAGAACCCACTTGGTTCATTGAAAAAGAAGTCGACTCGGATCATCACAGAATTGCAAAAGTCATAAAAAGAACATAGAAAAAATCGTAACACCATTTATTGAACAAAATCGGTCTGGGGTACCAAGCAGTGTTCCAGTGTACTTTCAACCAATTGACAACGTTCTGAGAGCTATTTTAAGACTTAAAAAAAATCCCGGTAAAAAGAATAAATAAAAGTAGACAAAAAATTAGCAAGGCATGATCCACTGAACAAACTTGGCAGAACCTAACTAATGTATGTATGTAAACGCATCAAGTGTGAAGAGATTCCGCCCAATTTTTCCCCTTTCTTTTCTTTCTCAAGAAAAAGTTCAAAATATAAAATGGTACACAAATTAAAGACAGCAAACTGACGTTGATGATATAGAGGAATATCGGATAAGCAGTAAGCTTAGCTACTGATCAAAGATGTAAGATTTAATGTTTTTTTGGTAGAAGAAGAGGAAGAAGAAGAAAAAGGAGAAGAAGCAGGAGGAGGAGGAGAAGGAGAAGGAGAACGTTAATCTGTCCGGAGAAATCATGAAAACGTCACCCTTATGGACACCCTACATCCCGTGTCTGAATCCCCCCTAAATAGATAGATAGATAGATAGATAGATAGATAGATAGATAGATAGATAGATAGATAGATAGATAGATAGATAGATAGATAGATAGAGATAGATAGATAGATAGATAGATAAGTGAATAAATAAATAAATAAAATAACTGATTTTAAAAGAAATGAAGGCAGCCACCTTGCAACAGAATCCTTAACAAGGTATATCATTAAACAAGAGGGCTGTGTGAAAAGCCCATGCTCAGGTGACCTAGAGGTTCATCACACAAGCCCAAATGCTGTTCTGTGAACTTGGGATAGGATCAACGTCACCCTTGTACTGAATAAGTCTGGCCTTTATGAAGAACGTTAGCTGTTAAGTGCATAAAACTCACGGTCGCCCAGTCGACCGAGCCGAATAAATTACTGTTTGGGCGATCAAATTGTTTGATCAAGTCGACCAGGTGGCCGAGTTAAAAAATTTAGAAGTCACTTCTGATTTTTTTCTGGTCTGCTTTATGATTTAAGACATTTGTTATCGATATTCTGTGTTTGGGATAAGAAATATTTACAAGAATAATCCTGTACCTTGCCTTTGTTGTTTTTGTTCCTTGTTGGGCTATCTGACAGCATGAGCGTCATTCATATTTATGGGCTTGACAGGTAACTTTCCTTGATGATTGAAATCAATGATCGGGCCGCTGTTTGTGATAATTTGAATGATGTAACTTTGCAAAGCTGCCCAAAAATCGGGTGATTTCATCGTCGTGGTCTCGATCTTTTTTTGTTTTACCCATCATGTTCTTCACATCGGCAGAATGCTGAGAGCCTTGTCTATTCTAAGAACTAGCTCTCCCATTGGCTGAAACAAAAATATTTCAGGGGAAACCCCGCCAAAACTGTTTCTATTTCAAACAGATACGTGGTTTCTTTAGTCGGAAACTACCGAAGACGATTCTCCGGAATATTCTAGGTCAGTCAGGGGGCCAGAATCGATCACATGGTGTTCGCCATCCAATCAAATGCGTCGTTTTTCTACACGATGCTTTGTTTGGGAGTACTTGCTACCTCGTGTTGTGAAGTCTAGCTTGAAGGATGGGTAACATTTGTATGAGGACAAATGACGATTACGGACAATTTATTAAAACAAGAAACAAAATTCAATGCTGTAAATTGGTCAGAATGATAACACTACCAGTCTTCGTGTACAATAGAGCAGAGGGTCCTTTTTTCACGGAAAGAGAGTAAAATATGCCAGCCGGAGGTACACATGGCTTGGGTGAAAATACCTCTGCCGCATGTGTTAATTATGTTGACAGTTTATCAGTGACTGGGATAAAGTGCGTTTATCGACTATTTAGTGCAGCTACCAACAAACTTAACCACTATAATTTTGTGACAATAATGACACACAACCGATCTTTCGAAAAAATTGAAGAGAGCAATCGTTCGTGACGCAAACCAATGCAATTGTATTCACACACGCTTGACCGTTTTGATCAATTCGTGATTGAGATCGGTATATTCACTTTGTTGGGGTGTAGGGCACGAGTTTTTGTTAAAATTGACATAGAAAACCACATAGAACTGCAGAGAAGGTCAAACTCAACAAAAGTTATGTCGATCATTTTGCATGAATTGCAAAATTAAAAAAAGTTATGGCACTCTTCTGCCCCAAAATAAGAACAAAAAAATCATTAAAAAATCCAAAAATCAATGGAGCATGACCATTTGAACAAACCTGGAAGAGATCCATCCATGATACATTGCCACCAAGTTTGAAGTCAATCTGGATAATGGGTTTGGAGAAGAAAATCAAAAATTCAATTACCATTACAATGCCCATTGACTTACACAGTAATTAATAGGAAAGGTGCATTTATCGATAAGTACCAGAATTGAAAAATCGTTAAAGTCAGGAATCCACAGCAGTGCCGCTAAGTGACAAACTCTGTTTGACCCTTCCACAAGGAGAAACATATCCACCAAGTTTCAGCTTAATCTGAGGACAGTTCTGGAGAAGAAGTAAAAAATAGCAAAACCACACAAAAAAATCATATATTATTAGAAAAAATTGCAGCGCCCCCTGGTGAACCAATTCACAACTACGAGTCCCTGGTAGTGCTCTTGTGTAATATCTGAGCAACTGGGTAAGCAGTTTCACAAACAAAACTGATTTTCTAAGATTTGCCCAATAAAAGAACAAAAAAATATCATAAAAAATCAAACAATCACTGAAATATGGCCATTCGAACAAATTTGGTCGAGACCCACCCGAGGTACAACCCTACCAAGTTTGAAGTAAGTCTGGCTGACGGTTTTGGAGAAAAATAAAAACAAAATAGTGGATGGACGGATGGACGACAGACGAAGAACCATCCTCTAAGCTCAGCTGACTGACAAGTCAGCTGTGCTAAAAATTTGACGGAGCTGCGGTCAGCACGGGAGATCTGAGGAAACGTCTAAGTAACCATTCAATAGATATGTTTAAATATGCATGGAAAATTCTAAAATGATTATTACCCTTTAAGGTACATCTTAGATAAAAATTTAATGAAGTTGCTAACCTTTCATAAAATATCGCGGTGAAAGAAAGATCAGATGGAGTTGGTTTTCAATAGGCACCTGATCCATTATGCGGTAAATCTATCGCGAGAATTTGATGACGTTGCAAACACACTTTCAGATATCGCTGTAACGTCTGCCGGGCACAGGGGAGGCTAGAACGGACATTGCAGAGGCTGAAAATACCCTCCGACACTTTGAGGACCGAAAGTAACAACTTCAGGGGGTGTCTACAGCCCGCCTGCTCAGCGTATCTACTTTTTCTTGCGAGAAGTCCTCATCTAAAGCTAATCTGGGCTATGGAGCAGCATCATATGAAACAGCCCAGTGCAGGAGGAATAATTAACACTTTCAGACTTGGGGAAAAGAGCGCCGATAAATTAGGCCTGTGTTGGTTAAATGTGAAAACTCGACTGTGATAAAGGTTTTTTTTGCGCATGGCGCCCAAAGGGCAACAAATATGAAGGCAATTTGGTGTGCATTGCGGGCAGTGTTTATAAACGGAGACAAGAAAAAAGGAAACGGCTCGAGTCCGATCGGCGCCGACTCAAAGCAGGTGGCAAGACAGCATGCAGAGTCGGAACAGTGAAACCTTTCGTTTAAGTGAGAGGAGCGGATGGAAATTGCCTCGTCTACCCAGACTAATAGCTTGCTAGGCCAATGGTTGTTTGGAAAGACAAAGATTTAAAATTTGAAAAACACATTGTCCAGATGGTCAACCAAGCTAATGAAGTTGTTGATATCATGTGGAGATCTTCTGAGCATGTAGACAGTACAGTTTTTAAGCTATTGTACATTCTATGATTAGATACCTGATTCCTGATCAACTTTATGGCAAAAAACTACAATACCACCTCTTGACCAATTGACCGCTTAGGGATGTGAAGTTTCCTTATTCAATTCAATTTTTGCAGCAATTGGCGAAGCAGTTTTGAAGATTAGATTTGGCAAAAAAATAAATGAATACCAAAAAATCATCGACTATTTGAACAACCTCGGTAGACACATACACAAGGTTGTTCGCCACCAAGTTGGAAGAGGATCTGGCCCACGGTTTCAGTGAAGTTGAAAAAGGTAAATGTGAACGGGTGACGACGGACGGAGTACCGATGGCTGACGACTGATCATCAAATAAGGTCAACTGACCGGCAAGTCAGTTGGGCTAAAAGTGTCGTTAGATTAACTTTTTCTTAGCTGTATTCACAGCAGAGTAAACATAAATAAATCTGATACATTGCTAAAAACAAACGACTAAGCAAAGTTCAGTGACCTCATCTTTTCTTTGGCATCCTCAAAGCTGTCTGCCACAAAGTACACAGGTTGGAATGACGTAATTGGATACTTCTGTTCTCCAGTCTTTCTAGGTTCAAAGCAGCGCACTTCTGGCTTATCTGTCAAGCAGTACTGCAAACATACGTAAAGGTATTACACCCTATATCAACATATAACATGAGAAAACAGCCCTTTTCCCACTCTGTATCAGTAAAACAACCATAACATAATCCGTTGCAAAGCAAAGATGTGCTTTACTACACTGTACATCAAATAACCCTGTCGCCTTATTACCTCCCAGCGTGTTTACCGCAATGCATCTTGGGGGATCGCTGGCGACAAACACAGCCAGCATTTCAGACTCCCAGTGGAGTAATGCATTACATCTGAAATCACTCCTCCAAGGTTAGATGCAGTGTTCGACTCTTGCAGGTGTGATAGTGTCACTTATATTCAAGTTCCGATTAGAGACAGTTAGAAAATGCAGAACGTTCACTGTTGCGTGCTGGAGTGCACAAGTTCTAAGAGAAAGACGCCTGGACTCAGCCTTTACCAGTTCCCATCTGACAAAACAGACAGCAAAACCTGAATTAAACTGATCAGAAACGAGAACCTCAAGGTTGAATCGAAGTAGACCAATGTGTGTTTCACTTTGTTTGGATTCCACACGAGTTGAACTGAACCCGTGACAGCGCAGCCATCATTGTAGCTCTTCCTTAGAGTTGTCTTCTACTATCCCAGAAGGTAGTTTGCGACCGGGCACGCTGTTTTCATTTAATATTACGATGATATCAGCCGTACTGTGACTACAACCGAGTGATACTATATGCGCTGCTTCGACCTTGTCCCCGGCGATCCCCCAAGTCAACACGCTATGACATAGTAGCTTTTTAAGGTAATTCAATATGTAAACAGTGCAGAGTAGGTTCCAGATGACCAATGCATTAAATTACCATGCAACTTATATATATATATATGTGATAGTTATAACATGTCACAATGACCATTGTGCCACATAATCAACGAGGTCGAAGACCGAGTTGATTGTGATGGCATAATGGTCATGGTGACATGTTATAAATGACTTGTAAAGGTGTAACAAGGGTGGTAGGAACTGACCAAGATATCCCTTGGTTGACGAAATTTTTCCAGGGCTGCCTTTTGTGCATGGTGTACTTTGCCGCCAATGTAAGTTGTCACATGCACAGTCAGGTTTGACTGCTTGCTCATGTATTTTCCACTTACTAATATGGCCGTGGGAAGAGCATGTGGTGCCACTGGTGGAAGCCAAAATGACAGCTTTAAGTAAGTTGGGCAGTATTCCCACTCAACAGCTAATTTTCCAGAGGAGTACGTGTCATAAGTACGAGGGTGCACGCTACAAGAAACCTATTGCAGGTAAAAAAAGCAATACATTTTTGGAATTTATTTCACTTATTTTTTTTCAGGGTTCATGCCTGGCATGAACACTGATTAAGTGTTGTAAATTGAGTCATGTACATCAACTTATATTATGCGGACAGTGATATCATGCTAGATATAACAGACAACTTGGAAAGTTCCAGGAATACACGTCTGTGCTTTTCAAGTCCTGTGGTCATCTCCACAGATCCTGCTGGAGCAATACCTTAGTCTGGGCTGTTATGGGGAAGGGTCAACAACTGTTTCTGCAACACACTGCCTGAAGGTCGTGCTGCACTGCACAACACTAGCAATGCTTTTGTGTGAAAAGTGTTCATTATGTGAAATAATCAACACTTTTTACGGCAACCTATTGGTCTGTTCCTACCACCCATATATATATATATATATATATATATATATATATATATATATATATATATATATATATATATATATATATATGTATATATATGTATATATATATGTATATATATACATACATATATATACACATATATATATACACATATATATATATGTGAATGTATTTGTATATGTGTATACAGTGGTATCTTTTCCGCAGACCACTGCTGTTGAGAGACTGCATATCTTCAGCCTTTTAATGACACTTTTGTACATTTCCCTGTCGCCAGCTTTTTGCTTACAGTATGGCGATCTTAGAGCAAGTATCATGTGCCCGCGCGCGCATGCGCGCGTGTGTGTGTGTGCCTGTTATACCCATGGTTCAGGTGTGCTAGACCACATGCTAGTACATTTATTGTAGGTCTGCCTTTACTTACGCCAAAGTGTATTTTAAATACTAATTACGAAGCTAATATCAGACATTAAATGTTCGGATATACACCCTATTCAAAAGTCCGTGCCATATTTGGAATAGTACTAATATCTGGTGACAGAAACCAGAATGAAGCTGTGGTGGACACCAATCCAAGTCCCCATTCACTTACATGTTGAATTTGCTTACTTTTCTTGCTCATATCTATTATTAAAAATACTTTTGAATTTCACCACTGTGTTATAGTGTGAGGAAAACTCTAGGACTACAACACAAGGGGGGGAATCTTCAGTGTTTTGACTTTTCCTAATTGATGCTGATGTACATCTCATTGCAATTTGATACCCTGTACAGTTGGATCCAAAGCCAGAATAAATGAGTTGACTCTCTATACATTCTAGTAATTTCCAGCAGCAACAGTTTAAGAAAATATAAATAAAAGTAGCTGCCATAGGTATATTTATTCTAAAACTCAATGGACTTGTTAATGGAGCAAACTGGTCAGTGCAGACCTAATTTTCTTATCAGGACTAAAAAATAATTCCGATGAAACGTGGCTATTGGACCATGTTTACAGACAGACAGTCAGACAGACAGAAAGACAGAAGAAGGACAGACAGATAGAGATAGATAGATAGATAGATAGATAGATAGATAGATAGATAGATAGACAGATGGATGGACAGACGGACAGACAGACAGACGGACAGACATAGACAGACAGACAGATAGATAGATAGATAGATAGATAGATAGATAGATAGATAGATAGATAGATAGATAGATAGATAGATAGATAGATAGATAGATAGATAGATAGACAGATAGACAGATTTTGATGCCCCTGGTAGTACAAATTACACACCCAAAATGAATGGCTGGTTCTAAAATATGAATTCAACTGATTATCTTTTGTAACAAGATGATATAAAACATGTTGCCACGAAAAAGTATTTCATATTAACAGACTACATCACATTGACGTTTTTCAACAATGAATCAAACACTTATTCTTTTCCGTTACTGTTGAAGTCCTAGAGTTGTCCTAACAGAATAACACAATGAGTGTATTCAAAGTGTTTTTAAATGATACTTACCTCCAGCTCCCCAAATGAAGATAGAAGGCCTGCCCCATAAGCCTTGAGTTCCCCGTCCTGCCGGCACAGGCCAAACTCAACTGAAAACCAGTAACACTGTAAAAACAATGAAGTCACGCATATTTATCTTTTCCAAAAAGGCTGCACGAGACAACTATTTTTAGGAGCACCTCAAAAAAAAAAAAATAAATAAATAAATAATATTTATATATATATATATATATATATATATATATATATATATATATATATATATATATATATATATATATATATATATATATATATATATACATATATATATATACATATATATATAAGAACCTAACCTAACATCCGAATTATTACCGTATTTGTATTGTGCATACAAATATTTTGATTGAAATCAACAAAGATGCCACATAGAACTATTTCTGATTGTCAAGTCACCTGCATGTTGCAGTGCCTACTCTCATACTGTCCACACACATGTGATTCCATCCACCAGCAATGTGGAATGCAGTCAAGATGTTAAACACAAACAGAACTGCCAGGTGGACCTGTCAGCCATGGTAGACCACTGTCCAGAAACAGGCCAGGAAAGTTGCCGCGGTTTGAATCCCCTTTTCGCATTCGTTAAATTGATCTTTTTTCGATAAAAGTGTAAGTAACATTGCAAAATTTCAGTCTGTAATTTCTGGTCATCAAAAGTAGTACCTAAAATTCTGCCACAGAACAGTAAGTCATCAGTTTGTATTGGAGGTCCACCTTCGTGGAAGTTAAGGTATGGTCTTAAACAATAGAAAGGTTCATTAAGTTCAGTTCTGGCACGTTACTGTCATTCGATAAAAAAGGCATGTTCGCCGACTATGAAGGATGTGACACAACTCACCGTCGAAAGTTTCTCAATATATTCGTCTGGGGCACCAAGACTTGCAAGGCCGATCTCATGCGAGAACTGGGCGAATGAGGGATCAGTAAACAATGGCACGTGACCCATCAGCTCGTGGCACACATCACTGCAAACATCACACAGCACAGTGTTACCTGTACCCCATGCAATATAAGAGCTCTCTTACTCTGTACTAAGAAATCATTAATAACCAAAGGGAAGCTGAAGAGGCAACAAGTACATCCAGCAATCGCGACGTCTTGTGTAAGCTTTTTCATTGGACCTGTCTTTTCCTGCAAAAACCATTCAAGAAAAAAAGACTTGATGGCTTGACTTGTTATCATGGGTCACGTAGAAAACAAAATGTCTTATATTGATATGTTTAGTAAGCAAGCCAACTGGTCAAACAAGTAACGGACCGTTTTACACAAAAAACAAAAAACAAAAAAACAAAAACAAAAAAACAAAAACAAAACAAAAAAACCCCCAAAAAACTATCGTGTGCACACATGCCTACATGCCAACCTCAAAACAAAATTTTAACAATTCTAACATATGTGAAAGTAAAATGAACACACACAGGAGTCTGAGAATTTATTATCTTGCCTCCCCATATGAGGTTACAGGTCTATGCAAATGCTGCTAGTGTTGACCCACTGTATCACCAATTTCCAAAAGAAACACAGTAGTCTCCCTCTGATAATAGGCGTATGAAAGGCCATCTCTCAAATGCAGCAGAAAGTGTCCTTATATTACTATCCGACTATAATACTTGTAGAGGTAATCTAACCTACTAGAAACTGAAATGAGATATGTGCACAAGTTTTATACTGAATGATGAGGAACTTTGTACACGTTTTATATGTTTGTACTTTTGTATATATTTATATGTATGTATTGAGGTTTGTATGTACACAGAACACTGTGGGAGAACAGGTAATGCAGCTGAATAGGCTATTCTGTAGATAGATAGATAGATAGATAGATAGATAGATAGATAGATAGATAGATAGATACATAGATACATACACACATACACAGACAGACAGACAGACAGAGACAGACAGACAGACAGATAGATAGATAGATAGATAGATAGATAGATAGATAGATAGATAGATAGATAGATAGATAGATAGATAGATAGATAGATAGATAGATAGATAGATAGATAGATAGATAGATAGATAGATAGATAGATAGATAGATAGATAGATAGATAGATAGATAGATAGATAGATAGATAGATAGATAGATAGATAGATAGATAGATAGGAAGGCAGGAACAATGTGGGTCATATTTTTTATGTGTGTCAGGCTGTTAGCTTGCCTGGCTGCAGCAAGATATGGTAAAAGCTGGAAGTGATGGGAGAGGATGCACCATTTAATTATATGTATATTCCTGCTGATGAACAAGTTTTGCATATTCGTTTGACTTCCAAATTTAGGTTTATATTGTCAATAAAACAGTGCATGGTCATGTACTTTATGGTTTGCTGGACTTTGGTCCCACTGCCCAGCAGCCTACACTCACCAGCACCAGTGCTTCGACTGGCCAATCTAGCGATATGCCATGTTTTGTTTTTGTACATACATGCCTGTCATCAGTGGGTCGGTCAGATACACTTTTATTAACACTAAATTACACACCTGTGAAGGTCTCATCAAATGTGGGGCTGGGTGTCTGAAAGTACCGCCTTTGCTTGTCATATGACCAGTTGACATTACATCCGGCTCTCTGATTGGCCAATTGTCTTTACCAATTTTTGAATAAAACAACACACAAAACTGTGTTCAGCAATTTTATTGAACTTTCTACTGCAATAGTTGAGATTGTTGTACATAATATTCAGAGGGACAAATGTGTACTTTGAAGATGATCAAATGCAAGAGATTTACTCGATACAAAATAGAAATGTTAATGAGTAACGGCAAATCAAGTGCCACTATAACTATCGCGCCACTAGATGGCGCGATAGTTAAAATCTGCTCACACACATACATACACACACACACATATATATATACGTATATATATATATATATATATATATATATATATGTGTGTGTGTGTGTGTGTGTGTGTGTGTGTGTGTGTGTGTATGTGTGTGTGTGTAACAGATAAAGGTGTCAATCTAACTTCAGTTTTCTAGGTTTGCGCTACAGATGCATGAAATGATATAAAATTTGATTTTATGCTAATAAGGCATGTTTCCGAATTTCAAATGTTTTGGTTGAACATCTTCAAATATATCAAAGACAGAGGTGTCAACAGCAATACTAATTGATTGGGGTATGGTACAGGTATGTCCGATGAAATTTAAATACAAGCTTTAAACTCTGAAATTCTGCTTATTATGCCCATTTAGAAGAATTTAATATTCATTGCTTTTACCCAATTAAAGATTAAGGGGCAACTTCAATTCAAAGATTTGATTATCATAAAACAAAAGTTTAAAACACATTAAATTTTCTTAATTTTCAAGGCACACAGGCAGATTTGCTCCAAAACAGATCTTATTTTTCCTTGTTTCATTTTCGTTTTTGGCTGATATGTAAAAACAAACCTGTCTTTTGAAATTTCCTGCCCAACATTGAATGGTACTTCCTGGGAGTACTAAGCACAACTCGGTCCAAAATGTCATTTGACTGCACGTTTTTTTCTCTGCCCCGTGATCCATAAGACCTGTTTCGTGACTTTAATTTCAAATGGGAACTCCATTCAAACATAGTCGACTATATATGATTCAGAGCATGTCTTCATTGACCGCATTGCATGATACTCACGGCTCTGGCGTATACATCGGTTAAGACCCATGACGTATATACTGCGTTGAGTGGAACACACGGAATGCCAGTCCAGCTAAAAAGTCGCGTGGCGACAGCAGCCCCGCAACTGGTCTCAGTGTGAACCCTGTGAGCTCTGAGGGTAAAAACGAACCGAGAGAGACGTGGTGTGAGAAATGTACATTCCTCGCCAGCACAAAATCAAGAGTTGAAAAAGACTTATGCTAACTTTTCTTGCCTAGCAAGCACGCCTATAATATTTGTAGGATGATTCAAAGCATGTTCCAATAAAATCAACAAAGTAGTTTATAGGAATTTTTTGGTCAGCTTTTGTGTTTGTGGTCCAATAGAAATCGATTATGCTGATCTTTTGCATTGTAGAAAAATCTTGGTAACAGAATTCGTACGTTGAAGTTGTGGTTCGCACGAATAGTCTCAACAGTGAAGTCATCATCAATCCATCTCTATTGCTCAGAGACAAGGATAAGCGGTACAACAGATGGATAGCAAATGCCTACAAGATGACTGAAAACCTGGATTCCGGGACACATGTGGCCTGAGACAGTCCAAAGGAGAATATACCTGAAGTGCGATTGATATCCTTTTTCATGTAGGATCAGACACATTTTTTCCTCTTTTTTGTGCAGTTCCAGACAATTCTTTTACTACAACTTTGTTTGGTACTGGGAATCCTGAGTTATATTAGAATCCTTACTTGCCTTATTTTACCTTCCGCGTAACTTTGTATTTATTTCAATAAGGGGCCTCATTGCATTTGATCAACTTGGACCTTGACTTTACTGAACCCATAACTTCAAAAGTAGCAAGTGTTCACCGGTCATAATAAAAGTGAGGTACTTTGGTATTACGTACTTTCATTCTGATAAATTTAATGAATACATGGGTATATGGCGAGCGTCAAACAACTTAACACCTGAGCCACACACCAGAGTCCAGAGTAAGGGATCATCTGACGTGTGTCGTAGATTTTTCTAAGTTTCGTTCATTCTGTCAAGAAAAGTTGGTGGAGATACTTGCTTCTCACATATTATTTCAACTTCTAACACTTGTATATCATGAAAACCACAAAGATAAAAAGAAATGACATTTTCTTTAATAGTATAGTTTACATGATGTGTACACCTCAGCTACCATGAAAATTGGGTTTTTACTCTTATTTCCCTACCCCCTACCGAAGTCCAACATTCTTTGAAGCCAGACACTGATCACTGCGCACACACTCTCAGCCAGCTTGTTTGTAATTTTCTCTTTATATCTTAATTAGTAGAACAGCTGCCTGGGTCCAGTTTCTTTCGCTTCTTTGTACACAATAGATACATAAGTTCACTTTTTCTCAGCCAATTTTCATGATAAATGTGTCAATTCAATGAAGCATTTTCTGAAAATAATAGGATTACCAAATTTTTGAAAAGAAAAGTTACTGGATGAAACTAATTAGAGCCCCTAATCCATTGACTAAAGTGCTATCTCAGTGATTACGTAATAGCAATTAGGCTGAGTTACTGTGTGTTGTTTGAAGTCCAGGTCAAGTCTGACCCCTGCAGCCAAGGCTTGCAAGGACAAATGGGGGTGAAAACCACCCTACAAAATGCCTTTTAGTTGGGTATTTTTAGCTGAAGTGAACACAGCATGTATAGTATATTCTACAGTTTGATAGAACCAAAATGTCAAAATGTGCTCAATAATAAAATCTTATTAAAGAACTGTCAGACATAATGTTGGTCACTTTTGTATATTTATGTACTTGCAGCATGAACAGCCAGTACTATGCTGTTGCCAAAGGAAGCTCACGTTCACTTGTAAGTTTTCCAGAACTAATGATCCTTTCTACCTTGAATTAAGACTGAATCGACAGCTTCCTTTGGCATGGGTTGGACACTTAGCTGCTGACTTTGGGCATGTTATCTTGGCAGGTCTTATCCATAATTCGCATTTAAATGATTTTTTGTTACCGTTATAGTGTAAAACACCCTGAACAAACGACACTTGGCCTGTTGAAAAAGAAAGGGTTAACTAAACGTAGAGTGTTACTTTGCAATCAAATCAAGTTAAGTCAGTCGTGTTAAAATCCTAAATACCTTTCCGTATATCCTCAACACAGATTGATATGAATCTTCCACTCTTTCAATGTTAGGAAGCGGTTGACCGGAGCCATTTGAAACCGGAAATGTACGCATGCTGGTAATACATTGACTTGAATGAAAGGCGTCTTAAGTAGAAATCTTCTTAATTCAAATGACAGTCTTTGTGATGAGTACCACCTTTCTTAGGATTAGCACTGTCAACGTTAAATAATGTAGCTTCATTAGTTAGATTTGTAGCGGGACTCGATATACCTTTGATAAAGTCGGAAACATCTTGTAACTGGGGAATGTTGTCCTCTCTGTATCCACATTTGTCCACCAACAGTGGAAAGATGTGATTGAACTCGCGACACGCATGCGTGGGGTACAGCTTTGTCAACTGTCGGAAGATGGTCCCCCTAATAAAAATATCGGATCTTGTTTAGAAAGTCAGAATATTCTACCAATATATTGAGAAATTTATTTTTCTGGAGAATTTTTCATCACTGATAACGTCAAGTATTAATATTTCAATGCTATACACAGACGATGGTGGTTATCACCATGTCAACATAATTAACACATGCGCAAACTTCTGGGCTGCAGGAGCTAGTCTCTACACCAAGGGGCTCATTGGGTACCACTCCTCATTTTGCTGTAGATAATTCCCCATTGTTGTGTCTCATTTACATGTACATGTATGGTGCATACAAAAGGCTGTCACCAGGTAGTCGGGATGACAACTTAAAAGATTATTTTCTCAGTGAGTTTACCAATTACTTTGTGATCAATATAACCATTCTGTTGTAAAATTGATCATTTACAGTCAGACAACTACCGCGTTTTCATATTTTCTGCACAAGCTGTCTTGCAAATGAAAAAAAAACACAATATGTTCGTATAACATATATGTGTCTGGGCTTGTTAACCTGTTAATCGCCAGAAGATGACCCACTTATTAGGGTGGTTTACTGGCCTTGTTAAATTATGCTGCAAAGTTTAAGGATTACTGCAGATTGTTTAGTTATGGAGTGGATATTTTAATCTGACGGTTATCGTGACTTAACCTTTGAACCGTTGACCCAAAATCGATATGTTAACCATGTTCCAACCAAGTTTTTTTTGGGGGGGGGAGGCAGGTATTAGCATTCTGGATGTTTGGGTGCTGTTTTTCTGTACCTTTGACCTGTTGAACTCAAATTAATGTGCTACTGACCATGGTGATCCAGCCTACTAAGTTTGAAGCCAACAAGTACAACTATTTTCGAGTTACTGTTCGAAGAGGGGTGGCAATAGGTCTCTATGTCATGACCTTTACCTTTGACCTGATTATCCCCAAATCAAAACGGATCTTCTGCTAGTCATACTACAACACTCTACCCAATTTGAGGAATATAGATGCAGCAAATATAAACTAACTGACCAGAAACCATTTTATTTGTCAAGGTAGCAAGGAGCATGGCCTTTGACCTGTTCTGGCCCCCTTCTTTGAAGGCGCCGCGCCATAACAATATGATGAAAGCCTAGTCTTCAATGTATAATATTTTTTTCATAGAACTAGAAAGAAAAAAATCCTTTCCTACGTGCTTTATGATAAACAATGAATCTGTTTCAAGCAAAATTGTTATTGCAAATAGTTTGAGCAGGCTTTACTATTAGAAGTAATTAAACACGAAGCGTCAATAAATTTTCAGTTTAAACCAGTAAACATTGAAAAAGTCAGACAATGTCTTACACAAAATGAGGTTATGACAATGGTTTTTCTCCAAAATTGTTTAACAAACTTAGAGTAGTTTTGGTAACACCTGTTGTTTTAAATCAGAGGTTAAAATTTGGCATCTTCATATAGTTATTCACGACAGCCAGAGGGATTCTTGTTAGTAGAAAAGAAAATAAGTCAAGCTGTTTAACCCATTGTCCCCTTTCAATATTTCCTGCCATTTCCAAAATTTATATAGATAGTTATGTTCAAACAAGTTGATCACTACTTCAAAGAATTGAAGTTTTTAAACTCAATTTAGGTTGAGGTAGGGCAACTCAACGAAAGTATCTGCAGTCGACCTACAAATGATCTTACTTGAAAATACGGGGAAGGAAAAAATTCGTCTCAGCATTCCCTTGATCTACTCAAATCTTTTAAATCAAAAACATAAAATACTTATTGATCAATCGCATTACTTAGAATAACTTGCATATACTTTAATCTACAACGGCGTTACTTGTCAAAACCGAAAATAGTATACTGACTTGAAGGGTACAAACTTTTTTCCAATTTCAATTGCAACGCCCATTTTAAATTTACACAAATGACATTCCACGAAATTATTCGAAGTTAAACACATTCACAAGTATGATCAAAATAAAACTGATGCCTATTCTTCTCTTCCGTATAAAGTCACTCTGGTCATAGTAATTTCACCTTGAATTATGAGTTACGCAGGCGGGCAATTTTGGTGTCCCGCAATATAACTGGAAAGTTGTCTTTTTGAGTGGAACTTCAGTTTTCACTTACGGTTTGTTCAAACTAATTGTATCTTTGATAGAATTATCATTGTAAGCATGATTATAATCAAACCAAAATAAGACTAATTTTTACACTATTTACACTTCTGTGACAAAGCTACTGGCTTACACAGAATGTTTGCAAGCATTTGTTTTGGTCAACATATCCCCTATTTTTAGTTATTCTGCACTCTTGTGTATAGATTATAAATGAAATAAAATGTCTTATCGGAAAAGATAAAAGAGTATGGGTCATATGTTAGGAATCTATTATGTATATACTTTTGCTTCATGTTATGTGTTGCTACTCACCAGGTTTTGATTTCATCTTCTGTATATTCTACTCGTGGAATTTTTTCCCCGCTATCAAAATATACGGTAACCATGTCAGATCAAAATATAAGCATCGTATGCTGACGAAGTTACAAGTACTTTATTAGATATACAACGTACACAAGAACATTTGACCCACTGAGGTTTCAACCTGTAGACACTCCCTTACCACCGTTTTTGTGGGTAACGTTCAACTGGTTTTAGTTAATCTTGTCCATCTTTAAGATTGTGGGACATTTTGGCAAACATATACATGACATTTTTAGTAATTTCGGTATCAGTAAGTATACTTACCTCTCGACCACCATCTGCCTAGACCTCCGTGTGTGGGTTGAACGCCCATGAAATCGAGTTGAGTTCAATCATATGATTCCTGAAAAACCTGACGGTCCCGTGGCACCATCTTTCGGTTCCTTCGGAACTGGTGATGACGCCCTGTGCGCATGTTCCCCATATCATCCTTCCTCTTTTGAAGACTGGTCACTTGACATTGGCTGAAAGAGGAAGCAGGATGGTCGGGTGGGCTCTCTGGTGGTCGAGAGGTAACTATACTTACTAATACCGAGATTGTTAAAAATTTCACATATTAGTTATGTAACGTTAACTCTCAACCACCATTTGCCAATATACAGATGCAAAGGCAGAGGGTGTAACGTTAGTGGCATACTGACCACATTTGACTGCCAGGACTGTCAGTTTGGGGAAACCATCGGTCCAAGTCAGGAGGCAATGTCAGAAGGGAAAACCTCAGAGGTACGTGGAATTTAGCCGCAAAAGGCAGAATCTGGCCAAAACCAAAAATTCAGGACCAGTATGGGGCAGCACTGCCAGCCCCCCCCCCCCCCCCCCCCCCAGTTTTTTAACTCACCCGCTAACATGATAGCTGTCTGTTTCAGCTCCATTGGACCTGGAGATCTAACAGGACCTAGTCGCAAAACTGGCCGCCACGGTTGAAGGGGGAGGGTCTGGTATGGTTCCTGAGGACAGTGAACTCCTGGATCAACCAGCAACAGGCCAGGAAATTAGTACAAACTGCCTGATACACTTCTAAGATTCAGTCAATTTATCACAACGCTATAGGCCCCCTAAGAAATGTGCTGGTCTAGAGACCTTATGGGATATAAACCACAAGAGCACCATAAGCTGGAACATGGTAGCAGCTCGGATGGGACCTGGAAGGCCTAAAAGACAAGTGTTAGAACCTAAGCATAGAGCCTGTGACACCTACAAAGGCATACATACCCTTGCCTAGCACTATCATGTCAAGCAAGTAGTGTTTGGCGAACGTCTTAGACAATCACATAGGTAGGCCCGCAAAAGTCGACTACTGCTAGGTTCCACAGGGCTTGCCAGGAGGCATTAAGGCTGGCACCTTGAGAGCTCTTCCTGCAACAAGCTGCAAGGCACAAGGCCTTTCCAACGGGAATTCATAGGCCTTAAGGATCATCTGCTTAATCCACCAAGAAATCATGTATCTGCAAATTTGCTTCTTATGAGGGTAAGCAAGGAGTAGAAAGAGGGCAGCCCTCTGTCCCCTGCATCTGTCTGTGTATGAAAGGTACCAGCAAAGGGCTTTCACAGGACACAAGGGTCTTTCCTCTAGGGGAGGAGCAGTATACACAACATGGATGTTAAAACCCTTGAGGGCCATAAGCAGATCTTCAGCCTCTTTGCTCTTTAGGAGGAAGCCCAAGTGAGGCCTCAGGGTTACCTGGGAGTAAGTACTCAAGCGACCATTGGAGTGGGTATGAGCTAGACCATTAATCTGGCTTCTTCAAGCCCCCAAAGAAGGTATTAATAGAAAACAAGTCTTCCATATCCAGTACTTGAGGTCCACCCATTGGTTGTCATCAAGGCACTTAAAGGGCCACTTTTTTAACATGCCTAAACTAGCAGAAGGTGCAACTTGCCTCACTGCTGGTCTGTTGGTCTTGAAAGTGCTGACAAATAGGGATATTTCCCAATGCAAATGTCCTGGACCTCCTCAAGAGTTCAGGAGATGGCTCATCAAAAACCTTCACTGTTCTCGATCTCTTGCCTTAGACCTCCCACTGATGAAGTAGGGAGTCAGCCCTGTCCAGAATGCACAGGGACCAATGGTGGATTCCATGACTGGCACAGCAGTTGCAAAACACTTTCCAAGGAGCTGAGTAAACAGAAGAAGAGAAGATAGAAGCCCTCCTCTTGCAATTCTATCTGTGACAGATTCTGAGAAACTTCTGTAGTGGATGTGCTATGAGACAACAGCCAGGCATAGAGGTTGAGTACTTGAGGGGGCCTGTGGAACATGCTCCTCCATGGCTGCACCAGAAGTTTTGGCCATGCTGGTAAAGGCAGTGGCAATTAGATGCTTAGTTCCAATAGATCTACTAAGCAATCTGACCAGGGCAACCAGGGGTGACAAGGATCAGATTGCAAGCATGGGACTGAACTTTGTGCAGTGATGTCAGAAGGATCTGCAGAGGTGGAGCATATGCCCAAAGGTTGCTCCAGTCCATGCCTAGAGTGTCCACCACTACGGTGACCCACATGGCTTAAATGACCTGGGGGTGTGCAACTACTCTGCCCCTACCAGTAGACCTCTCCACAAGAGTTGGTGGGCAAGGACATTTTGATACTCTTGTCTATGACATGCCTTGCATGCATGTGGACATCATCTTGGGAGCACCAGTCATGCATCTGGCTAACTCTGTCAGCTTCTTGGATTGTTTCCTGCATTGCCTGTTGAGGAAGGCCACAGCCATCCTGTTGTTGCAGAATAAGATGTTATGTTTGTGCTCCACCTGGTCCCAGAAGTGGAGGAACACTAAGAGTATCACTTCCAGTTCCAACCAGTTTTTCTGGTGAAAAGCAAAGGATGCCAGCTAAGGGCTCAATGCCATCCGGCTTTCCATGTCTGCTCCCCACCTAAACCAAGAAGAGTTCATGTAGATGGTAAGCTGGGCCTGAAAAGCTGCCAGCGTCTGTCCCAAAATGATGTTTTATATATGGTCCACCACAGAAGGTGTGGGTTGTCCTCCTACCATTGCTTGAAGGCCTTGGCAGAGGTCATGATGGACTTTGGCTGCTGAGCATCAAACTTTTCCCAATCCAAATCCATTAGCATGGCATGTGATGGAAGGATCTGTTCTGGTACAGAATACCACCTCCACTGGATGTCCAGCTTTGGAAGGAGTGGCTCTTGCTTATACCCAGACATCAGTAGTTGTACAGAAACCTGTGTGCTGCAAGTCTTGGCAAAAGCTGCTCATAAAAATCAGCCACAATGGGCCAAAATGAAATGAGTGTACTTTGTCATGCGTCCTCCCAAGACAAATCCAGACTAGACAGTGCAACAGCTCCATGCCTCTCCTCCTCTGGTGGCACCACAGGTTGGTCACTAACCAGGCTATGAATAAGCGCCTTGAGGTCAACCTGTGGCAGAGTCGGTGTGGTGTCCATGGGTGCAGAAGGCAGTTTCCAGGACCCCATGGTCACTGACAAGCTAGGCCATTCAAAGCTTGTACGGTGTGCAGGTTGCATGTTCAACCTTGGCCAGGATCTGCTAACAGATGCATCTAAAAACAGAAGCTAATCCTCTGCCTTGGTTTCAAGGTCCAAAGACTCAGGACTGAGGACGGGAGTGGTGAGACCCAATGACTCAGTGAACTAAGAATTGTCCATGGGCGATGGGGTGGTCGAGGGTGACAGCAGGGGTACTGTCACCACATCAAGTGTAGGGGTAGCAAGGACCTCCACAAAACTTGTCACAGCCTGAAATGCAGTCTCGGTTGGCTCAGTGCACATGGGGCTGGAGAAGGGGGCTTCCATCAGACGACCAACAAGCGAATCGGCTGGTCGGAGGGAACCTGCTGGGTTTCCAGAAGACTTGGTTCAGGGACCATAGCTGTTGGAGACTCAGAAATCTGCTGGCAAGAGGGGGCCTGAAGCAGTTTAAGAAAGCTGAATCAAGGCAGCGGGAGCAAGCTATTCTGACAACAGCAGAAGACAAACTCTCCAACTGCAAACATTGTTCCTCACAGTGCTTGAGTTCCGCTTGCCTCTCATTGGTGGGACACAAGGTACCCAGCTCAAACTTAGCAGCCAATGGGATTGTCAGTTGCTTGCTTTGGGGTGGAGCCACCAAAAGTGTATGAGGCAAAGCTGACACTGTGGGTGGGGAAACTAAAGGTGGCACTTGGGTCACTGAAGGGAACGCCACCACTGGGGCCAAAGTCCCACTAATGGCAGAAGGCACCATCAAAAACTTGGGTGACTTCCTTCTATCTTTCACATGCCTTGGCTTATGATCCGGGCTTTTGGAGCAAACTTGACCAAACTGGAGGTGCCAACCATAGCAATGCTGATGATCATCCAAGGCTGCCATGTAGTGGTTCTGACATTGCAATTTTGCCCATGATCAAACAAGGATGAAGATAGAGTGGTCACTGGATCAACACCAACAGGTTGCCGCCGAATAGCAGCAATTGCCTGATATGCAATGTCTTTCCACTCTCTACGAGATCACTATGAAATGATTTTTCTTTAGAAAGGTACATACATAGAGCACTAAAACAGTGAGCATGAACAAAAGTTCATGGACCTTCAACTCAAAAGACCAATCCAGTAATGTCGCCCAAAAGAGGAAGGATAATACAGGGAGCATGCACACTGGGAGTCACCAACAGTTCCAATGGAACTGACAGATGATGCCACAATTACATCAGGTTTTCAGGAATCAAGGGAGTGATCTAAACTCGAGTTCTTGGGCATTGGACCCAGACATAGAGGGATATGCAAATGGTGGTCGAGACTCAACATTATGCAAGCAATATATATATATATATATATATATATATATATATATATTGTCCATTGGTTGTCCACATTTGGTAGTTCTAGTCTCAAGGCAATCTGGAGAAACTAAGCAAATACTTTTTGTCCTAACATGGTAGTTAATATATGGTGTGAACCTTGAATCTTGATTATAGACAAAGGGAACTTGCACCAGAATGTCCGGTTCCTGTTGATATATCTGTAAAACCAGTTGTCTCATTTTCATCAAATAAAAACGGATTTACTCAAAATATTCTTCAAAGCAGAATAGTATCAGGGATTTTCTAAGAAATGGACATTTCTTTTTCAACTGTGCGTCAAATATGAAGAGTCCATTAATTTATCAATTTTGACAAACTCAGCCATTTTGCCATTTTGTATCACCAGTGTGAAAACAGATGTAGTTGTGGAAAATCCATGATATGTTTTTGCATTACATGTATTGAGATCATGGTAGCATAAAGTTGACCATTTTATCTTGAGTTTCTTTCTCAAGATAGAAAATGTCACAATTTTTTTTAACCCAAAATGCTTGTGCTTTAACAACAACCTTTAATGTGGAGTTACAGCTTAGCGCAGACAAATCTGCAAAGCCTTGTGGTTACTTTAATATATTTGTTTATTATGTAGAAAAACATATTGCTGAGATATTTGGTCAAGAAGTGAAGTCATTTTGCCAGGTTGGACATTGCCTTAAATTTAAACCAGAAATGGTATGAGTTGATATCGGAATTCTGTCGACTTCCCCCAGTTAACTTGTACTGTTTTGTTACTTTTGTCACAAAATAAGCTTTTACTAACATTACAGGTTGGTGACTTTTTTTTTTCTTTTTCATTATCTCTTAATTCTGACCTTGACCAAATTGTTCAGGTTGAGATCTGTTCAGTTAAATGAAACTGGACATAATATATATACAATGATCTCACACAATACATATATTTACAGCTAGTAAAGCATATAATGGTCAAAAACAGATCCAGCTAATCCCAGGAAAGCAGCTGAATCTCCTGTTTTGAACAAAACGCTGATACAACAGGAGCATTGGGATCCAAGTCATGCTTCTTTTAGTCTCCTGAGGTGACTTATTAAAGTTTGCAGAAGCAGTTAATGTTTTTTTGCAACTGGAACTCTCAGGCCTTCATGGGTTTTTCTTTCTTTTTTTTTTTTTTTTTTTCTTTTTTTTTTTTTTTGCATTGTATAGTCACCAATGCTTTGTGCATTATGCTCCATGCATTGCCTTGTAGACCATATCTTGCATTTTGCAAGTAAGCAGACTATATTACACGGACATTAATGAATACCACGGGATAGAATATATATATGCATTGCTATGGAGCTTAAAGACACAATGTACTTACTGTTTGTAGTTGAAAGCAATGTCAGCACACTCCTTCCTTCTGGCTCTGTAAACTTGATCTGTGAAACCCTAAGAAAGAAGATACATTTCAAATTGTTACTGGATTCAGCCTGTTGGTAGAAGAATAAACATACTGACAGTCAGGGAAAACCTAACACTGAATATTTGACATATTTTCCCCTGCCCAAGATATTTGTATTGCGAGCCTACAATGTTGGTCTTTCTTTACCTGTACTGTGATGTGATCAGTGACTTTTTGCAGCCCTGTTCCACGTGATACAGATTGTGTAACATCATGAGCAGATATGCCTGTTTCCTGTATAAAAGCAGAGAAATCCACAAGTATGGTGCTTCTGCCAGCCGCGATGCCAAGGTGAAACTTGGATGAGCAAAACCAGTGTCTAGACATGAGAAAGGCTGGACTGTCACACATGGAAGTGGCTCGTCACATGGGTTGCTACCATTCACCATGACCACCTGTCGTCGTATGACACCTCAGCGAGATGGGCGATATGGAGTAATAGACCAAGGCCTGGCCCTGAAAGAGTGGCACCTCAACAGGATGGACAGGCATATCAGAATGGTCTATCTACAACTGTGTAACAGATTCCATCGAGCCAGTTGCGCCCCCCCCCCCCCAGGTGAAACTTCCGGAAAACAACCCTCACATCAGCAGCCCAACTGTGCAACAGCGGCAACTGAGAGATAGTGTCCCACAGGCCTCAGACCTTTCAGGGGTAACATTTTAAGCTGTGATCGTGACCAAAGTCACTTAAAAGGTGCCAAGAGCACGTGGACTGGGTAATCAAACAGTGGAGGGGGTGTTCCTGAACGAATTAAGGTTTTGTTTGGACAGACTGTACATTATCCTGCCCTTTTGAAAGCCGACGTATTCAACAGAACAAACAATGGAGGGAGTGTTCCTGAACGAATTAATTTTTTGTTTGGACAGACTATACATTATCCTGCCCTTTTGAAAGCCGACGTATTCAACAGAGCATTCAGTTTTTGTTAAATCACAGCGCAGAGAGATGGGACACAGACCAACTCCCCGTAATTTGTAAATATAAACATGAATGTTTTGGGTTGAACAGAACTCACACGCCTCTGATGGGTTCAGTAATGGATGAAACTGATCAGGCATTTGGCACATAGTGTATCTACTATCACCAGTTGCGTTGTCTCTATTTGTTTGGTGAGAGTCGACAGTCGGAAATGGGTGTCGCACCAAACAGGTGAATGGTATGTTGACTACTGCATCGGACAAGCCAACCTCTGGGGAACTGCAGGCGTACACTGTAGGCTAGTATATCGTAGCATGATAGAACACCATTGGTAGTCATTGGTGGCGATCTCCCCGCCCAGGAATTCATCAATGACATACTGGAACCCCATTTGGTTCCCTTCCTGTGGAACCGCAGGGCCATTCTATGATTTGAGGAGGATAATGCCAGACCACAAAAAAAAAAAAAAAAAAAAAACAACAATCTCTCCATGAACTTTCTGCAGTCTCAGTATGTTAATGTGCTACCATGACCAGCATACTCTCCTGATATGAGCCCCATTGAACATCTGTGGGACCAGATGGGATGACATTTCAATGCACCGATTTGGTGCTCTTCAACCAGGCACCAGCTGATACAGGTGTTGCAGGAGTTGGACGCACACCCCAGCACAGGATCTGATGCTTAGTGCAAAGACAAAGAATGTGGAAGCCATACACTGCCTGCATTGCTCCCAATGGTGGACACCAGTCCTAATGACTGTCACTCTGACAATGTTGCTGGGACTTCATGTTGTGTGAACCAACACAATATGTGGCGTAACGTCTATACCAGACTTTTAAGTAAACCAGGTAATATTGTAATGGGACATTGTGACAAGTTCTTACCCTAAAATCATAATTTATGGACACAAATAAAAGATCAATGTTCCCACAAAGAGAGTGGCGGGTTTGCATTGACTGTCAGCACATGGGCACATGTTACAATTCTTACAATGCATGACCTCGAACCCACAAAATGTAGTCAAGTGATATACATGTATGACATGTCAAGTCTGGATGGTGCTGAATAATCGAGACCTTGCCTGTGAAAGCAAGCTAGCTTTCATAAATCTACCACTTCAAGACACCTCGAAAGCTTCATGCGCAGTGAAAGCAAGCTAGCTTTCACTTCGTCTCCCAAGCCACGGGCCATACAGGGTTCTTCTGCCTTGAGCGTGTGATACTTTTCAAGCATGAAAAGTATCTCCCTTCCTGAGCATGCACACTTGAGAGCTTAAATTACCTGGTTCACACTGCCGTCTTTGCCAGACTTAAACGTTGTTGCCCTTAGTGCAGGGATGAAACCACCATGATGTTTACTATATATCTTCATATTAGTATCAAGGCATATAACTTTTGCTGCGTCAAAAATAAAGTATGCAGGTGGTGTTGTGCAGACACCTTTCACTAAAAACAAGCAGCTTTCTTCTGCAGTTTTTCTATTTTGCTTACTTTGAAGCCCCAATTTAAAATCCCAAAAGTAATGTGTGGGAGTATTAACAGTTATAAATCATTTGCATTGTATAAGTGGTTGAAAATATTAAATTCTATTTAATTACAAGACTATTTTCTTTCCAGCTGAGTAGAATACCTTGAATTTAGACGTCTTAACATTTAGAGATAACTCATTTACTTTCAGCTAGTCATTTATATTTTTCAATTCCTCATTAATAATATTGCAATTCACCCTGCTAAGATTAGGAGTTAGATTCCTGTCATCAGCATATAAAGTGAATTTGTAAATATGGCTAGCACTTTGAGAAAATGGAAATGGCCTTTTTTTCGTCAAAAGCTTTTGTTACCCTGAATCATCAAAAGACTTATCTGTCTCCTTCTTTGAGCGGGGGGATAGTCAACATTACACAGTTTCCATGATGCCGATATGTATATATATATACATATATATATATGTAGACAGATAGATAGATAGATAGATAGATAGATAGATAGATAGATAGATAGATAGATAGATAGATAGATAGATAGATAGATAGATAGATAGATAGATAGATAGATAGATAGATAGATAGATAGATAGATAGATAGATAGATAGATAGATAGATAGATAGATAGATAGATAGATAGATAGAAAACTGAGATACACTGTGGAGGATAAAATGCAAACATAAAAACCTATGCCAGTTACAAGGGTAAGATTTTCTTGTACAGGCAACCCAAAGGCAACCGACATGATAATGAAAAAAAATGTTAAGCGAAGCTTTGATTATATAAGCAGAGCTTCAATATGAATAAAAAATATATGTCAAACGAAACAAAATTACTAAATGTTTATAGTACAAGTTCAGATAAGAATAATTGAGCCAGCCCTGAACCATTATGTACCCTTTCTAGCTGGATAGCTTACCTTAATTAAACCACCTGGCAGTGTATGACTGAAGTTGAAACACACTGGGGAATTATATTCAGTCCCAGTATTTACATAATAAACAGTTACAGTTAGACCACCTTACAAAGCGAAGGAAATACAAGTACTGGAACAGTGGACATCCTGCACCAGAAATGTAAAACAACCCCCCCCCTCCCCCGTGATGACACCTACTGCTAACTTTCAATGTCTCCAAACAATAAAGCTCTATTCCCTGCCAACCCTGAGTTAATGTTTCAACATAATGGGTCAAGTTTGTGACATTTAAGTAAACACTGTCAAGTGTTAATATATTATTCAATGGCCAGTGTTTGATACTTAGTCCCTCTACTACTTTCTCAATAAAAACTGCTACTACAGTACCGCAGGGACTTTCGTGGTTGTTAAATTTCATATTACTTTATATTCGCACTTTCAGATCCTGTTTACGTAAAACATGTTTTCAGATGTCATTTCACTGTTTTTGTGCTGTCTTTGACATGTGTTAAATAAAACTACGGCGAAAAAAAGCAAATTTACAGTAATCTGTGCAAGAATTTTTCTCAGCTCAGCTAAACTGAACACCATTATTCCTTAACCATGCTTGGTCTACCCTTTGGACCGAAGCATTCCTCCGACGATACTGAATCCATGCGGTAAGTTCCGGTGCAGTGTGAACACCTCTCATAAGCCGATAGAGTGGCAAGGGAACTGTGAGCCCTGTTTGAGCAGAACTCACAATGTCGAAAGGCCTTGTTTTGTATCAGGGTCACAGCATCCTAAAAGTTTTACTGAACACAAGACTGGTTCAAGACAGCCTGTAACAATGATAACCGAGCGAGGTCAGTCAATCAGAACTAGAAAAGAATATTTGCTTCACAGCAAATCTGTCTGGTGCCTTCAAAATGAAAATACTTTGAAATGCTACACCTTGCCATTGTTCAAAATAATCTAAATTTTGTGTATTAGCCTAATTTGCATAAATTAAAAGGCTAAAAGTTTGATTGTTGGTTCATTGAATGTGGCTATGTCACAAACTTATAAACTGAAGTTTGAATGACACCACTATCTATTACAGTTTTGAAGCTATTCGAGATCTTAATTTGGTGTGTCTGCATAAATTGAAAGCCTATAACTTTGGTTCATGGTTCGTTGGATGCACTTATGTCACAAAGCTACAATTTGAGGTTGGAAAGGTACGTACCTCTGTGCATAATAGTTTATAAGTTATTCAAGATTTAGATTCTGTGTATTCGCCTAATTTGCATCAATTAAAAACCTACAACTTTGGTTCATGGTTCACTGGATGCACCTATGACACTGACCTATACAGTAAAGTTGAAATGGCACCTCTGTCTAAAACAGTTTGAAGTTATTCAATATTTAAAGCCTGCGTATTCACCTAATTTGCATAAATTAAAATTCTACAACTTTGGTTCATTAGATGCAGCTGTATTACAAACCTCTCTATTTTCGCTCTCTCTCTCTCTCTCTGTCTCTCTCTCTCTCTCTCTCTCTCTGTCTCTCTCTCTCTCTCTCTTGTATAATTAATTAGCATCTAAATCAGCTGACTGACAAGTTGACTTTTGTCTGTTGGTCAATGAACAAAAATTTAAAACTGTTACATGGAAGACAGATGCACTTGCAGTTATCTTTAGGGATTTCAACATGATTTTTCTCTCGCTCTTTTTTTCTTTCTTTTCATAAAACCTAACTCTTTTCCTGATAAATGTGGTAGACTTTTACAATGGTTTGAACTGTTGTGCATTTTGACCTTTTGAACTTTATAGAGCCATGGATCTGATGTGCAGTATGCTTGGCTGACTGGCAGATGACTTACTACCGGCATACTACACTTTTTAATTCTAAATTATTACCTTTATAAATGACTCATTAGATGATTTGTGGGATTCTATGCTTTCTTGAACATTTGGTTTCCTTTCAAAAAATACCATGGTTGAAATTTGACTGCTGTGCTTACAATATTTTGCTATGGTAATGCAATTTGACTGCTGTTATTGCAATTTTGACTTCTGTTTTGCGTTTTGAGACCCAGTGTCACTTGCTTGTGGCTGATGTTTGACATTTGGGCCAGTGTAGGCCCCTACTTGCGTTTTGAGACCCAGTGTCACTTGCTTGTGGCTGATGTGTGACATTTAGGCAGGTGTTGGCCCCTACTTGCAAGGCTTGGCTGCAGCGGTCAGACTTGTCATGGGCTTCAAACACCACACAGTACCTCAAGCTAATTGCTATTACGTAATCACCGAGATAGCACTTTAGTCAATAGATTAAGGGCTCTAAGGAGCTTCATCCAGTTACTTATCTTTTCAAATTTAAACACAAATGTAGCAATCCTGTTAACTGTCAGAAAATGTTATACTGAATTGACACATTGATCATAAAAATTGGCTGACAGAAAGTGAACTTATGCATCTATTTTGTACTATGAAGCAACGGAAACTGGACACAGGAAGCTGTTGTAGCAATTAAGATATTGAGAGAAAGTGACAAACAAGATGGCCGAGAGTGTGTGCACAGTGATCATCGGCTGGCTTCAAAGAGTTTTGGATTTGGGTAGGGAAAAGAGAAATAAGGGTCAAAACTCAATTTTCATGGCAGCTGAGGTGTACACCTCATGTTCTTTTGGAAATACTCTTACTTTATCTATTTTGAAACAACATCATGCCTTTGGTTACATGTCTAAAACAGATCAAATTGTATAATCATGTTGTTTGGATTCTTGTTGATGATCATTTCAGGCCTGGGGATCTTTGTGATGGATTGATGTTGGTGTTTGTGTCACTTTGTGGACTTGTATGGATGAAGATCATTATTCAGACGCTGGTTGCAACTAGTGTTTTTTAAATGAATTTTATTGATTTTTTTTTTTTGGACAGATTTGGAACCTGTGCTTGCAGGTTCTCTGATCTACCGCAGATTTTGTTCCCTTTTAATGAATTGTATGGTCCTATATGCACATGAATGATGCACCTGTTCAAGCCAATTTACTGCAATAGGCCTATATTTTTAAACAGTTTTTTTTTTTCTCGCATTCTTGTCGTGTTGGGGCTAGGAATAGCTTTTTTTACCCTATGGACCTTTGGATTTGCGTTTTGGACTGCCTTGGCTTTGGTCAGAATTGGCTTGGATTTATTTCATCGGGACTACGGTTTCAATATGGTAATGACACTGTCTAACTTAAATCAGCAGTTCCAGACTTGGATCGTTCGGGCCAAGATAATTGTATGGTTTCCTCTGACCAATTTGTCAATGGCATAAATTTACTTATGACATTTTAAGTTAGAACTGAACAGTGTTCTCAGCCCCGCCTCTGTGAGCCCTGTGCCAAGGTACGTCATTTCGTTCACGAGTGACAATTAATCTTGACATGCCCTTTGCGAAACCGTTTGTCATGCTACCATGAAGATGACGCAGACGACACGCAAAATCGGTCAGTTTGCCTGGTAAAGTGTGAAACTGCTCTGGATATATTCCCGCATCGCCCAGGCCCAAATGCACAACATTGCCGTGCCACTCCATGTAACCTTGAGAAGGCGTTTGGCACTGATGCACAAAGGCTATTGAAGGTAAATGTACCGAGGGTTAACTTGGTGTGTGACAGGAATGTCAAATCAACATAGGCGTATCAAAATCTGAGTTCACCATCAAATCCCCCATATACTGTTCACCAGTTGACAAGCCTTTATTTTAAAACAATCAAACTCAGTGTGCGGGTGTCGTAACAAAAACACCTTTTATTCATCTATCTAGTCGATATTTGTATTGTAATATATTTGCCGCTGAAAATATTACTAAATTTTTATTTAAAGAAATGCAATACTAGACTCCATTATTAATATATGATGCATAGAAGCCACAGTGGCTGATTAAGCGACCGTGAATTCTTACCCACTCAGTTGTATCTGCCACCAGCAGAGGTCACTGTGCACTATAAGAATATGGCGGCCACATATCCGCATGGTTAGGCCTACTAGGCATTCAGTTCCTGTGCGACGAATCAGAGAACAGGATATATATGGATTTATAATAAGGGGGGGGAGGAAAATCCTGTTTTCCCATTGGCTGCACAGGGACTGCATACTTAGTAACCATTTTGACAGTGATATTTACGAATTTATAATTAGGAACTTGTGGCTGCTCACATCTAATTGGCTATACAAGGAAAAAGTCCCTATGCGCTGATTTTAGCCTCATTTTGAGCCACCTTGCTCTGAAAAACCACAGTTCATGCCTACCATATCAACCCAATGAACTATGGTGATAACCAGGGCTGTATTTACACCGGATGGTAATATTATGGAAATACCATACTGTATCCTAAATGTAGAACTAAAACTGCCCGCATACTGCATTTTTGTCCTGTAGCATACAGTGTCTTTCAAGGGACATACCAACACCAAAATAAGGGTAGATACTGAAACTGTCCAATTGGAACACATGGATAATGTTACATTGGCAACAGCCAGTGTCTTACAAAGGGAAATACAATCACCGCATTAAAATAACATTGAAAGTCAGAAAATCCATCATGTTCCATGTTTGCATAAACAGCGACTCGAATGAAGTTATGCGCCATGACGTCACTCATGTTGCAAGGGTGCACGCGGCACAAGATGCATGACCTGACATGACCGTAATGTAGAACTATTTCTTCCTGAAGGGAAGGTGGGCTTTTCTCACAAAATTATGAACCATAAAGTCTATGTTTTGGCTGCTACGTTCCGTGTAGCATCTTACTGTAAACTCCCTCGATCCTTCGGGTCTCGGGAGTATACAGGCTCTCAAGGGAACTGTACCGGGTAGGACACTGATTTAGCCATGAGATAACATCTAACTTCTAAGGATTCCGATTTGATCATGGAATAACCTCTAATTCTGCACAAGAATGCTGGCCTTTTAAGAGGGGCCTTATGAGAGGGGGACCACTGCAGGCCTACTAGGTCATAGGTTTCCATGTTCGACAATATAATGTGTTGGACATAATCTAAACTATCAATTTGGAATATCTAGCTTAAATGTTTTTTCGAGGAACATGGGCCTATTGACATTTATTTTGTTCAAATTGATACACTTTGGCTCATAATTTACATCAAACTGTAAGTGGCGCCGCTAAAAGGCCTATCTACATCTGCAAATGAGATTTTCACCTCCACAGTGCCCCTAACTTTCATTACGATCGATTGAAAATTACAACTGGTAGGCCTAGAGTGTTCGCAAGATGTTCAAAGTTTAACCCTTGTATTCCAATTGCCCATATGACCTCAACCTTTAACGCCGATTCTGATTAAAAAATTATTCAATTCAAAATGTGCGCTCTGAGCACGCCATCTATAGCCTGTATAGCCTCATTGCTCAAATACTGTTATAACTTTTTGACTTTTGAAGAAAAACAATAAACTTAGACAAGCGTCAAACTCCAAAATAACTGGGTCACGGTGACCCAAAAAGGAGGTCACCAAGATGAGTTTTTTTGTACAATGTATTTAAGTGCAATTTTGATCGGGAAGGTCAATTCTCTATACCATTTAAGTCCAAGCTACACCCTCAGGCTGTCATTACAAATTAAAATGCCCCTTTCAAATATGCCAGCCTGGTGACCTGACAAAATTATGTAAACGTCACTGATAGTATATGTATTAGCGTTGTAGACGATCTAGGATATATATATATATATATATATATATATATATATATATATATACCATGAATGCGGCATGTCTAACTCAATTATTTTTCGAGATATATAATTTATATCTTTCAACACATTTTGGCTCATAATTTCCGTCAAATTGCAGATGGTATCACTAGTATCATATACAGCAGGGATTTTAAACTCAGTCAAAATTCAATGAAGATTCGTAAAAAATTAAGGATGTAAGACTGGCCACACGATTTTAAAACTCTTACCCATTGGCATATATTACATAATGTCGTAGGTGGCGCCCCTAATATCGAACCCGATATGTCCCGAGAGTTGTATGGCCTAGATAGAAAACTGTGGAATGTATTGCGTTCACAAGCAAATGGTCAGAAACCGAAGGAGGGACGGGCACACATAAGTGATCGCATAAACTCTGAGACTTGTCAGCAGAGCTTAAGACATAATGGCTAACGCTTCAAAACCCCTCAGCCGCCTACAAAAAGGATATGGTTCTCCTGATATCCTGCACATGTATTTCAAAGTAAATTGAGCCGGGTAACCTTAAAATAGAGTCAAGGTCACTCTCCTTCAAACTTGAATTCGCCTTCCCAAAGGGAGATCAACTGTAAACCTTTTGTGATCTTAGCTTATCTGGTTCTTCTGATATTCCCTCCACTTATTAAAAGTGGATTGACCCTTGTGATCTTAAAATCAGGTCATGGTCACTGTCCTTCAAACCTGAGCTAGACTCTAACAAGGATGATTAACTTTAAAAGTCATATGATCCTATCTTATCCAGTTCTTAATATCTCATGTACAAAACACTTATTAAAGAGAAAAAATACCTCTGGTGACCTTCAAAGTAGGTCAAGGTGACTGTCCTTCAAACTTGACGAAACCTCTGACAAGGGTGATTATCTGTAAATATTTTCATGATCCTAGCAATTCAGGTTCTATCTGATATTGCGTGCAAGAAATTCCAAGAGAATTGACCTAGTAAGATTTTTTCCCCAAATGGATAAGCGGATATCACGTTTTCATAGTTATGCACAGTAAATGAGTGGGTTGTGAAGTCACCTGGACTAACTGCTACAGCTAATGCAATGGCAGCTGAGTGAAACTTTGACAAAAACAGGGAAACCTGAGCGAGTACACTGTTCCACTATTAATATGGATGAAACAGTATGTACAGATAGAATCAAATATACGAAACTCAGATATTTTTCTCATTTTATGGTGATTAATAAGGAAAGAAAATGCAGAAATCAATAAAAACAAGCTGAAAGCTCCACGTGTCAACTCATCCACCACTGATAAGATCAAAGAGGGTGAATAACAGAGTGCACAAGTCATTATGATATGCCTGCTAATGTTGTGTATCTCATCTTGGTGCCCCTCAAGGTTTGTGTATTATAAATGGAAGGTAGCCCAGGTGACATCACACATCAGAACACCTACAATGGGAATATAAAATAGCCCTAATTAAATATCTGTTTCAGAAACAATGTTGACAAGTTGTCAAATGAACACCTAAAATGACCATGAATGACAAAAAAGTAAAAACTACCAGTGCTGTTCCCCTCTAAATAATTTGAGCAAACTTAACCACAGCATACGATAGCCCTCAATTTGGAATTCTTGTAGTCGGTTATCAATATCATTCGAATTGGCTCACAGCTGCAAGGCACCGACAAAATCAAAACTCCAGTGTGGTACAAACATCCACGGTGCCCTGGAAGAGACAGTAGTAAACACAGCCAAGTAGAGCATTTTCGAGTCACCGAACTAGCCCAGTGCTTGCACGAGGCCAGACTGTATGACGAGTTTGCTCCACAGGGCTGGTTTACTTTTATCCTGTAACTGGTTGCCTGTCCGTTTCCAATGGCCACACCACAGCAGCACCGGGAGAACCGGGCAACTTGGATATGGACAACTTAATCCTCCAGTTTGTATTCTCCCTTTTTTTTTATTCTATTTATTTATATATTATTATTATTATTATTATTATTATCATCATCATCATCATCATATGATAATACAGCTCATCATCATCATCATCATCATCATCATCATCATCATATGATAATACAGCTTCAGTTAGGCCTACAGGGTAAATGATGGAAAAAACGGAAAAGTAACTTGGCCACGCGATTGTAGCTCGGTGAGCTCTGCGCACGCACTGCAATGGACCTGTTCATACCGAGTTTTACCGAACTTCTCCGGACCCTAACTAATTATGCATTCCATTGTTGGCTTGATTGTCCAATCAGCAAGTAGCCGAGTCGAGCCCGCGCCGTCATATGTTTACAACGGATGCCACGGCAAACGCTAGTGATTACAGCATGGATTGTGTTGAACAGTGCAAATCTTTTGCCTAAATTGTCACGTCAGTGGTGAAATGTGCATTCATAGATTGCTGACGGTTTGATTTTTCGTTAAATCCAAGCACACCCTGTGTTTTACTTTCTTATGCTTCCACGTGTTATCCGGCCAGCGTGGCCGAGCACAAAATGTAAACAAAGCAGGGTGCGCTTCCCAAAGTGAACCGAATAAACCCGAGTCCTATGAACAGGTCTATTGAAAAGTTGTAGGTATCGAGGCCAGTATATCCAGTATTTACAGCTGTATTACCAACAAAAGCTAGAGAATAAAGACTGGAGGATAGAAATGTGGATACACTCCAGTGATTAGCGTAGGCCTACTAAATTTAAACTCCCAAGTTTTCAGCCATTTTCCGTGTCTGAAAAAAATTATCACTGTTTGTTTATTCGGTTGATTGGTTATTTGTTTGGTTGGTTGGCTGATTTATTTATTCCAAACTCGCAGCGTTGTTTATAGACTTTAATACTCTCCCATCCAGTGATTATGTAGATTCTATAACCGACGGCGGATATCCTGACCGAAGCTTAGAAGTTTGCGATTCTGTCAACCTAGGCTATGGTGTTGTATGTACATGTATGTAACCAAGCGTTCAGGCCTATCTCAAAACATTCTAGCCCCCCAAACCGTTTTTTTTTTCAAATAAAAAGCATGGAAACACAAAATTATATAGTTTCTTTTGTATAGATAAATGTAATTAATCCTCATAAAACAAAACAAACAAAAAATAAGTTCATTAAAATGTAACCGGCCAGCCAGTGGGACCTCCCGAAGGCAGTAACAATACAATCTGACACAGATTCGTAGCCAAACCCCGAATTTTATCGTTTACAGCCACAACTGGGCATTATCCTACTCCCTATTAGTAAGAATGCTAAGCGCCCACCAGGTCACGGGTGTGGCTTGTGCAACAATCATCATGGCGTCAGGGTCCCATGCGAACATTATACGTGGGATTCGGGTTGCATGCCGTACGCAAAAATCCTCACAGGAAGGCGAAACGCGCATGGCATTGTTTGTAGGATATAAGGGAAACTTGAACGTGTATTGCACGAGAGGCCATTGTTTACTGCAGTTGAAATTACATGCAAGTCTAAAACGGACGAAGATTAATTCAAAAACAAAATGTTTGTTGGTTTAACCCTTTCCCCCTCACATTACCTGGGCTTCACACAACTCTGCTCTTCGAATTAATTCCTCATTACCAATTATATTAAAAAACGGTACTTTCAGACCTGTATCCACTATCTTGGAATCCTTCTCCACTAAGTTGCATCTTTGACCAGGCATGTGATCCAGGCGCCAAGGCCAGTGCTGCCACTTAATTCATAGCTTGGGGGCGACTTCTGTGTCTGATACAATATTCCTATTCTGCAGCCCACTGCCACTCACAACTAGTAACTTCAAGGTAGTGTTTTTATATTTTTAGATAATGCTCACACGGGAAAAGTCCCAGTATATATTGTACATTACTTTTAATCGACAAAGTAACCTTCCCTTAACGCTAATCACATATTTATGGATACGACCTCTTCAAAATATCCAATCGGGAATGACCCAGATGGACTTGGTTGTGAGATAAAACAGCCACCACAATGTTGGTCCCTGGTCACAACAGTATCTAGGTCCTATGGTTAATTATTTCAAGGGACATTGTGCTGAAATTGTGAGTGATCAATGGGCGTTTTACATCATTAAACCTTCGGTTATAACTAAGCATGATTTCTGTGATTTTAATGGCCTGGATGTACTGGCTTGTTTGACCCAGCAGAGGCACTTGGCACATCAGCTCAGTGCTGCTACTTTGTTCATAGACTGGGGGTGACTTCAGTGTCTGATACCATATTCCTATTCTGGGGCCCACCACCGCCAACAACTAGTAAATTTACGGAATTTTATTTACATTTTCCAGTGATGCACACGGACTTAGCTGCCATTTTGAAAATTGCCGATTCCGCACCTTATGGTGTGTAAATTAGGACAGTAATGGGACGGTCCGGGGGGGTATAATATATGAAATCAAAAGTATATATTTAGCAAATGTTTCAGACCATCAATAATGATATGACATATGCTGCGGCCACGATTCACTTTGATATCCAAATTAAATATATTTCCCTGCGACTGTCCCGCAATTCATTGCTTTGTGTTCAAATGGCAATTACCAACACGTGCATGATTTGCAAGGGTATTGTGTCGCATTTGCATTTGTCACTAACGATGATAACTGCTTCAGACACAAGTGAGCGGGCAGATTAAGTTAACATAGTAAGGTTCATGGGAGCTAAACTTTCTTTTTTTCTGTGGTGATCTTTGGGCCTGACTTCATAAAACCCAAGCGCCACCTATATACTGTTCTGGTTATCATTAACTGCTGATAGTGTAAACTTTTGTTTTATACATTATATTTATGAAGAAGGGAAACAAAAAGTTGTGAACTATCTTCTTCTTTCTCGTGTTTGTCTGTTTACGCCATCAGTGAAAATTTCAGCATGAAACACATCTCCGAACAACGAACAGGTAAAAGTCAAACCTTTCACGTTTTAGGGGAAAAGTATCAATACAAACAATTAATTTTATTTACGTTGCGTTTATGTGCTTGCAGGGGTAAACAGGCATTTGTAAACTCTAACATGGCAAATGGCTGTCAATCCCTGCAGGCAATATATTTTTTTTAGACGTAATGCAAATGAATTTTATTTCTTAAATATAGGATGTGCTACTCAATCACAAGTAACCCGACAATAGTTGATGCTGACAACTTATCGCACAACTGCACAGCTTAACGCAACGATGCATCATCTTGAAAATGAAAAAAAGGCTGTGTATGTTTGTGGATACATTTATAGTTTGAGAAGTTCATGAACCCTGGTTTGGTTTGGTCCTGATACTTTCGCAGAAAAAGAGGCATTTAATTGTCGAATCTGCCCAATAATAAATAAGGCTTTAATTGACTATGATTGTGATGAGTTCGTTAACAAGAGTTTGACTTAGTGGCACATACGAAAACATGTAACACTTACTGGGTGATCAGCATCTAATTCCGCCCCATAACTAAGGACTTGATTGGCGAATCTGTCCAAGTCGCTTATCTTCCTGGGGAACCAGGGAACTGTAAATAAACACCAACGTCAGTTGGGAAACAAGAACCAGGGCATTAATGGCACACAGAATACTGGTTGTCAAACACAAGTCATACCTCCTATCCTGTGATAAATATGACGCTTGTACTTCTACCCTACAATTAAGCAGTGGTTCCAACCAGAATTACAAACAGTTACTTAACTTTTGAGTACGTATATATGTTATGGGTAAGCATGAGCCCAGCCAAATGTTGATACTTAAAACAGAATCTCTCTCTCTCTCTCTCTCTCTCTCTCTCTCTCTCTCTCTCTCTCTCTCTCTCTCTCTCTCTCTCTCTCTCTCTCTCTCTCTCTCTCTCTCTCTCTCTCTCTCTCTCTCTCTCTCTCTCTCTCTCTCTCTCTCTCTCTCTCTCTCTCTCTCTCTCTCTCTCTCTCTCTCTCTCTCTCTCTCTCTGTGCATTCTATACATGTGTGTTTTGGTCATGAAAGCAACAAAGGAAAACACTAGCAAGTTTACCAAGAGCGCGTTGCACACAATGGATAGGAAACCAACCACAACTACACTCTTTTGTTGTAGGCTCCTTGATAAGACACACACAAGAAATGTCAGCAGCATCGCCCACAATACTGAAATGAAGCCACCTCTGAACAAAATCTACTCTTAAAAACTCAAGCCAAATTTGTAATGTGACATGCAAGACGCTTCTTGTTAATTAAGGTTAGCTAGGTGTCTTTATACTGTGTCATTCAGACTTGCACAAGTTCCTGATGCATGTCCCTATTTTCCCATCCCGCGGTCCCACCCAGAAGTGCGATACATTTTCCCCTCCACAAAGTTAACTGAATAATATTATGCCAACTACACGGTGTTATTAAGTAGGTCCTACTGTTATTTTTTTATTATTTTATTTAACTGGTCGACACTGCTGCCGTGTCGGTTTCAACAGTAGCAGCTATTGAGTCCTAGTCAGTTCTAATCCCATTATCATTGCGATAAGACTGAGTGGAAAGTGGTCTTCGATGAATGCATGGGGAGTCACTGGCCACTCAAGCGAGACAAAGCTGACCGTCTCCCTCCGGCCGCCGACACCAGGGACTTGTTAAACTTGCACAAGCCCACTCTGGACTACCATCAATTCAGTGGGAGTGACGTCACAACATCCGGGGTTTTGCAGGATCTTAGAAGTCAAATCAGTGCCACAACTTTAATTTTGCACCAATGTAAAATGATCCACGTCATGATTTAAGTTTTGTTGAGTAAGACCTCTACACTTCTATGTGGTTCTTTTGTCAATTTAAACAAAAACTCTTGCCCTACACCCTAACGAAGGGAATATATCGATCTCAATCACGATTTGATCGAAGCGGTCAAACCTGTGTGAATACAATTGCATGGGTACCGGTCCGCGCATTTTTCTTGCTTAGCTTCACGAACGATGGTTCCTCTTTAATTTTTTCTAAAGATCGGTTGTGTGTTATAATTGTCATTAAATTACAGTGGTAGAGCTTGTTGCTGCAGTAAATAGTCCATAAACACACTTTATCGCAGTTACTGACAAACTGTCAACATGATAAACACAAGCGGCAGCGGTATTTTCACCCGAGCCATGTTCACCTGTGGCTGGCGTATTTTACTCTCTTTCCGTGAAATAATTGGAACCACTGCTCAATTGTACGCAAAGACTGGTACAGTGGTAGTATGTTATTCTGACCAATTTACAGCGTTAAATTTTGTTTCTTGCTTTAATAAATTGTCCGTAATCGTCACTTGTGTTCACACAAATGTCACCCATCTTTCAAGCCAGACTTCACAACACGAGGCAGCGAGTACTACCGAAAAACTTTTTGATCCAACAGCGAACACCAGGTGATCGATTCTGGGCCCCTGTAGTTTCTGACTAAAATAACGACCCATATGTTTGAAATAGAAGCAGTTTTGAAGGGGTTCCCCCCAAAATACTTTTGTTTCAGCCAATGGGAGAGCTTGTTGTTAAAATAGACAAGGTTCTGAGCATTCTAACGATATAAACAACATGGTGCGGAGACAAAAAAAAAGATCGAGGTCGAGATCGAGACGATGAAATCACCATACTTTTGCCCAGTTTTTCAAAGTTACATCATTCTTATTGTCACAAGCAACGGCCCGATCATTGATTTCAATCATCGTAGAAGGAAAATATTCATTTTAACGCAAAATCGAAATAGCCAAGGGCAAGAACTGACGTTTCTCTACTTGCATGTAAATAAACAGTCAACACAAGAAATTTGAGACGGCCTTGAATCGGTCACATGCTTGACTGCTCATGAATAATTCATAGTAGCGACAAGCCGGCAAGCTTCACAAGTCTCACTGGACGCCCTCCGCCTGACGCGGTGCACTGCAATTAATCCTTCATTACACAGTAGCTCAATTAGCAACTTCGGAAGAGGGGTGCGTTATGACCGCCCGCTTGTCTGTGTGATAAGAAATACAGTGCCGACCGCCCGGCGCTAATCATCTGGACTCAATGTTATCTGGTTATATACAGGTTCCACGCCATTAGTACTAAGCTAGGTAACTTGAAGGGCCTACCTGTATTGCAACAGAATAAGGCTACGACGTGTGTTTACTTAAAATTTTATTTTGAAATGAATTTGATTTTGAATAAAATATGGAAGACAGTCCAGTGAGACTTGAGCAAGTCTATGTGTCATTGAGAATGTAAATTAACCTGTGGAATCTGCTGAGGGCAGTCCTATATAGAAGATGAAAATTCCATAATTACGTGGTGTTCAACTTTACCCTACATTAGCATACAACTAGTTGCAGTGGTTGTTTGGGAACAGTTTTGGTTATGTTTTGGTTACGGTAAACCTTGTGTTTGAGATGTATAGTTCCCTTTTGCATCTTTGTAAATATAAACATCACCGAAACCATGAAGGGTCCAAAGAGACCCAAATTTAAATCATTTGTATCACACAAATATGCCACGTGTTTCTAAAATTCCAGGAATTTATAACTACACATCAAGGAAAATGCAATAAGCTACGCAATATTTACGAGGAATCTTTCCAACCTTTGTGTAATATTCAAAACGTTTTGACGAAATGAGAGAACAGAAGGCCATGGGACTGATGCTCTGCTGACATGTAATTGGGTTACCTTCACAAAAACTTTTTTGCCTTAAAAGCAGTCCCTAAATGCGTTCAAGAAAGTAGGTCAAAGTCATCAATATTATACAATGCGAAACTTCAACATTATACACATTTGTGCTACATTGGATATTGTTACCCTTATTCGTTCTCAACATATTGAATTTAGTGTCCTTTACTTAAGTGCATAATGACCTTGTAAGATAGGTCAAGGTCACACAATCTATTACAAATTGGAGCCTATGTCTAAGGCATATTTGGTGCAGGTTTTGTAGTTCCATCTTAATTCATTGTCATAATAGTGAATTTAATGTGTTTTTGATACCTATGATTTTAAGTTCAAACTGATACCACCAGTGGCGCCACCATAGCTTCGTAGGCCATGGACTTTTGTATGTATAATGCTCTTGTAATGATGTATGGATAAACGTACACACAGTAAGAGGTAAAAAAAATCGCAAAAAGTAATTTCCTGAATTTCATTCCCTCTCTGAAGCTTGCAAATGTAGGACAAGGTCATCCAGACTACGCAATATCAAATTTTTACATATAAAACAGTCTGATATATTTGGAATTACTAGCCTTATTTTTCTTAAAATATTTAAGTTATGGTGCTTCAATAAGGTGCTCAATGACCTTGAAAATACGTCAATGTTACTAAAAAATTTTTTTAAATTGACCATTAGTCTAAGGAGTATTTAGTGAACATTTTGTAGCTTCATCTCAATTTATTATTACAATCATGAATTTAATGTGATTCGGATACCTATGATGTTAGTTCAAATTAATACCACCAGTTGCGCTATCATGCCTCCGTGCACCATACATTTCTCTGTCTAATATTCCTGACATGGCAAAAAGATATGTGCATCAGAACATGTATATGTCTATGGGCTTGCTCTTTGGTTCCCTGATGCAATGCACACACGTTTCATCGTGATAAATTGCATAAGTTGATTTTTTTTGGGGGGGGGGGGACTCTTCTTGTTGGGGGAATAACGTCTGACATATCTGCGCTGGAGTACTTGGTCACTTCGCAGATCTTCATTGGTTCTTGTCAAATTTCTGCTTTTCAATTTGGCAAAACTGTAACATAGAAGTTTCATGCATCGTATAAAATTACAAGCAAAAATTAAACATCTCTTTTTCTTCAGATCTGTCAGGAGTTTGGACAGCTGCAAAAAATTTAGAGAAATAAAGGCTTTTCGTCACTTTATTTCGGACATTATTTCCTACTGATCATGTGCTTTTAGTATCCAAGCACACAGCTAAGACAGTTACTTTACTCGAACTTTCCGTTTCCTGTTTCATACCAGTATGAAGATATTTTATTTTGACTCACCTGTATCTCCAGTGTATTTTTCGCGTGGCAATACATGAAGACTTTTAGCATTGTTACGCAAATCCTTAATGGCGTCTTCAAGCCCTCCTTTGATGTTGTTGCATGACACGAAAAAGTCATAATCAGATTCATCTTTTTTGGAAGGTCTGGATTCTATATGTAGAAGATTAACGTTGTATTTCTAGAAAATGAACAGGTAGGTATAGGTATAAGTGTGTTTTGGGGACGTTTTTTTGCATATACAGTATGTGGCAATACAATGTCACAAATACGACAATGCGGGGTGGGGAGAGAAAGTGTAGCAGCAGATTAGCTGAGACAATTACGTGGTTAAGCCAACTTTAATGGTTGAAAACAGAAAGTGTGGCTTTAATTTCAATTTTACAAGCGAATGATAACTTAGCAATGTGTTGAAGCACATACATTGGGACATCACAACGTTTGAATGAGGGTAGTTTCTAGCGAATGTATATGATTGCTTGTATTGCGGGGATCATTGTATTTGTATTACTGTTATTATGCACGCTTACCGCGAAGCGTCAGGGGGCATCCCATTGGTACCCCCAGTATACAAGGGTAATTTTGCCGATAAAAACATTACTCTATGTGCAATTTATTCAAGTTAAAATCATGACCATATTTTTAATTTATTTCGCAGCATTGAAAGTGATTGGCGCTGTTACTTACCTCAAAGATTCTTAGGGCGTTGGCAAGAGCGTCAACTCCCTTCTGCATGGAGAATACCAGAGTGGTACAGCCTTCCTTGTCCTGGTAGTCCTGCATGTAGCTAGGGTGTCCCTTGGAAACGTCCTGCACAAAAAGTAACACAGCATTACTTTTACAACCATATCATAGCAAAATAGTGAAAAATAATAAAATTGTTATTGTTATCATTTCAAGAAAAAATAAATGTGGAAAAAATATTACCATCCGTCCTTCTGGTCATCCTCAATACGTCTTCGGAATTACGTGTCATAAATAAGAGCGCTGTGTGAACAACCCCTCCGCAGCTGCCCTTGACATTCAACCTAAGAGTCCCACTCTGTTCAGGGGGAGGGAGGGCGAGAATTTTAGAGAGGAAGTATAAAATGTGACTTACCATTTCAATCCCCTTTGACTAACATAATAATCAAAAGGAATGTTTGCATTGACCGACAGATACTTGAATTGAAAATTCATTAAAAATGAGGGATCCAGAGTATCGCCACGTAGTGAACACTTTTGTTCAATACTTCCGCAAGCTACACTTCCACCGAGTTGCAGAACAATCTGAGTCACGGTTTTTGGAAAAGTCAAAAGTAGCGAAAACACGCTAAATTCATAAGAAAAACAGGCAAAATTCGTAGCGCCACCTGTTGTACCAGTTTAGGTTTGTGGGCTCCCAGAAATGTCCCTGTATATTTTCAAAACAATTGGCTGAACATTTTTTTCGAAGAACATTGTTTCAGATTTTGCCCAAAAGTGAACCCAAAAAAATCATTAAAAAAATCTAAAAATCACTGGAGCGTGACCATGTGAACAAAGTTGGCAGAGGCCCACCCAAGGTACATCCCAACCAAGGTTTAAGAGAGGTAACCAAAAATGTCAATTTCCAGTGAAATCCAGGAATGTATGCTTGGAACGAAATTTATCCGATTTGAAATCTTCGTTAACAATCAGAGATACACAGTATCAACACATAGTGAACAAATATGTTTTTATCTTCCCACGAGCTACATTCCGATTCAGTTTCTTAACAATCTCAGAGACGGTTTAAGAGAAGAAGTCGAAAATAGCGTTAACACTTAAAAATTTGTATTAAACTAGACATATCTTTAACGCAAAGTGTTGACTGAAGGGTCCCCAGGAAAAAAATCTGCCATTTGCCCAAATTAGGTCATGGTGACACCAAAATCTAATTAGTTCATCTTGCCAGATAAGAAAAGCATGTTGCCAAATGTGAGCAAAATACTTGGAGGCATTGTGTAGATATCGCGGTAACAAAAATGTGCACATCCAGAAGGACGGAAATCCGGACGGACGGACAACCCGTAGACATAAAAAGTCCCCAAATGTGAACAAAATACCTGGAAATATTCTGGAGATATCGTGGTAACTAACTTTGTCGAACATGTAATTAGGCTGCCATTTGCTCAAATTAGGTCATGATGAAACCAAAATCAAATCAGATAATCCTGGCATACCAGATAATCATACTATAATATTTGAGCAAGATACATGTCAGCATTCTAGAGATATCGCGGCAACGAGCACTGTCGAACATCTAATTAGGCTGCCATTTGGTTAGATTAGGTCATGGTGACACCATAATCTAATCAGTTCCTCTTGGCATGCTAGATAAGCACACTGCCAAATTTGAGCAAAATACATTGGAGTATTCTGGAGATATTGCGGTAACGAGCCCTAACAAGCATGTAACTAGGCTGTCATTTGCTCCAAATAGGTCATGGTGACACCAAAATCTAATCAGGTAATCTTGCCAGGTATGATAAACATTTTGTCAAATTTGAGCATAACACATGGATACATTCTGTACATATCGCGGTAACGAGAATGTGCACATTCGGACGGACAACCCAAAAACAAAATGGGTCCCTGCATGGGGCAGACCCTTAAAAATAGAAAAAAACGTTGTGCCACGTGTTGAACAAGTTAAGATCTGTGGGTCCCAAGAGGTGTTCTGTGCAATTTCGAAGCAACTGGCTTCGCGGTTTCGGAGAAGATTTTTTAAGATTTTGTAAGAAAAAAAAAGGTAAGAAAACATCATTAAACATATGAAAAATTAATGGAGTGTGAACATTTGAACAAATTTCGTAGACATCTGCCCAAGGCACATTTCCTGTACGTTTGAAGTGCATCTGGTTGACAGTTATGGAGAAGAAGTCGAAAATGTAAATTATGGACGACAGACGGACGGACAACAGATACCTAACCACCACATAACCTCAGCTGACTGACAAATCAGCTGAGGTAAGATATGCCATTAAGCTTAAAGAGCAGTTGAAAAAAAAAAAATTCGCCAGTAGTTGACAAAGTACTTAATATGCACTATACACACCGCAGAGAATTTGCTTCTTTAACGTGTCACACTCAGTGGCCTGTGATGGTTCCCTGGCCATGTTTAATCTTAGCATATTATCTATCTGTTCCAGTTAAATGCGGTCGAGTCCTCATTTTGTCAATTTAATGACTTTTATCTGATGCCTTTGTCTTTTTTTCTCATTTAATTCTTCTACTGACAAAAGAAATCTAATGAAACATGATCAGCTCATATACAGCCGTTATCTAATGGATTCCTGCACGCCTCATCTATTTCTGCATCACATTCCTTATCAGAACATCAATTTGAATAAACCGGTTGATGTAATCTTTTTGATTTGCCAAGTATGACTTATTGGTTTAAACATTTTTTACTAATGCAATCGGAAAACAGGCACAGACTATAAAAATTCCTCTTGCGAAAAAAAAAGTGAAATACAAAGTACTGTGTAAAATATAATAGCACAAACCACAGGACACTACATTAACCCCCACATAACAGTATGCAAGTTGTTGACACCACCGGATGTCACATACAGTGGTCTGAGTAATAAGTATTTTGCATTGACTGTAAAAGATGTATAATACAAACACTGTTTGAAATAGTCATTTAGAAAAGTATTCATGTTTCCCCCACGTGGCCACTTAATGGTAGGCCTACCCATGAGTTTATAACAAATAATATCTGTATATACCAGCTACCAAGTGAAGCCAGTGCGGGCCTCGGTTTATCTGCCAGCGCGGATAAAGTACGTATGTACAGATTCAAAGATAGCTATATTAGCGGATTTTGAACATTTTAAACTTCCATTAACTAGTGTATTTAATATAAATGGAGCCTTGGTTGTGATAAACTTTTGAAGAGTGTTACGTTCGGTAATGAAGCGAGGACATCCAAAGAAAAAGTGGTCAGAATTTTAAACTGTTACTCCACAAGCAAAACTAGGGGAACTCACGATGCCAATTTTATACATCTCGTGGTTCAACTGGATGCAGCTCATTCTAATTCGGGAATGTAGAACTTTTACTTTCAGGTTGCCAAATGTAGAATACATCGTTAACCCTTGGTTTCTCTTTGTCTAATGTACACTGAAATGTATCAAGATCCTCATAATTTCGAACTGAATTGGGTAACATATTCCACTGACGAACGGTTGCTGGTATAAAGAATTGCTGTAAAAATAGTTCTTGCGTATACCTGGCTTATATCACTTTTTGACTTATAACTTATGGAGTATGACTTATTGAAGGATATCGTTGAACTATATTAAGCTGTTATCTGGTGTATACGTGTGTGTGTTTGTCACTACGATGTGTCCTCTTCAATACGTAATAAACAATCAATCGATCTGTTCACTGGTTTGCTTTAAACATTTTATTCCGCAAAAAGCAATTAGGAAGAAGGGCAGAGCCCTATTCAAATCCTTATTGCAAAGAAGAAACAAGAGCACAGGACATACGGCACGTACATTCCAAATTTACGCCTCTCGTCTCGTCAGGGGACTCACCGAGGGGCGTACGGAGGAGACAGGTAGAAGGGAGACACCACTAAACAGCACAAATAGAAGAGCCATGATGCAATTACCATAGACAGTGCACTAAGTTATTTTTTTACCTTGAAAGCGTTTACTTTTTTAAATGAAATCTTGAACTGACAAAAAGATACGGATATTTTCCTGTAGGGAACATTTATCATGACTATACAAAACAGTACGAATTGAAAACGGTGCTACCGAACTGATGGAAGTGTGGAGGATATCGCGGGCAATGACATATCGCGGGCAAGTTAGGAAATAGTGCCAAACGCTTTCAGTGGTGGCGCCGCATGTGCAGCTTGCAGATTCGACAACGCCAATCTTACTCAGGTAGTTGTTTAGCTGACTGCAGCCCATACGCAGACGGAAATGCAAAATGGACAAGTATCTCTTACCAGTATTTAAGAGTTTTGGATGTACGACACAACATGTTTCCGAATTCGAAATTTTGTGTTTGAATTGCGACAGGATCGGTAAGTTCCTAGTATCTAACGGGAGTAAGTTCCATGAAGTAATAGCAGATCATTTATATGTTACTTTGCCGTAAGAAGAAAATATTAAATTGTTCGGCTTTAGATGCCCTGTCAGATATATTTTTCCATCACATATCCATGAGGGTGTTGCCTGACGCTGGTTTTTATTCAGAAAATATTTAACTGTCCTCCACCATGTCTTATTTTTCTTTTTGGAGTTTTTAAGAGAGTTGCTTAATTAGGTATTATGGTGCTCTTCAGCTAAACTGAAATGCACCTGGTACTGATTGCGAAGCTGCTTATACATAGCCCATAACTGAGCGCTACGCGGACCATTATTTTTTTTTTTTCGCCCGATGGTATGCGTGCATGACCTTACGCTTCATGCAAGGGAGAGGGGAGGTATACCAAGGAAGGTCGTCGGGTAATACGGTAACTTCCTTATTAGGAATACATGCGGCTTGCAAAAAGCCGTCAGTCCATGAGGCATAGCATTTGTTTATATCATTGGGTAAAAAGAAATTATCCCAATTGATTTGACTCAGATGAGTGCGAAAATATTCCCAAATAAGTCTCTTATACGATGGTTCAATCTTCCTTCGAAACAGAGTAGAAGCAGACACTGTGACCGCAGTTCGCTATCGGTGGCAAGACAGAAGGGTTACAAATAAAGTTAGGAATGTTCGAAATGATTTGATCAAGACAACGGGACGTATTACTTGTTACGCGGGTATGCTCTCTAATATGGGGGACTAGAAAATTAGTTACACAAAAGTGGTCCAGTTTTTTCCCAGATGCTGTAGAAAAATCAGCGTTGAGGTCACCTGTTATTATGATGTTGTTAATACCCTTGGTTTTGGCATAATTGAGATTAGCTTGTAGGTTGTCTCAAAATGATACAGGGGAGTCAGGAGGCCTGTAGATAACTCCCAATAGAAATTAAATGAATTGTTATCTAATTTGATCTCTGTTTATAACAATTCGATCTCAGGACTTTCCAGATCTTGACGCCGAACGGCACAGAATTGTTACCACTTATATAAAAACCCGCCAGTACTCTCGGACCTGTATCCACTATCGGGGCAACCCTCTCCACTGAGCTTCGTCTTTGACGCAGTGCAGCGCTTGGCACTCAGCCAATAACTGACCCTGAATTTACTACCTCAGGGCGACTTCAGTGTCTGATACCAAACCCGTATTCTAGGGCCTACAACTGGTAACTGTTTGTGGTTGTATTTACATTTTCTGGTAATGCGCACTATGGAAAATTCCCATTATATTTTGTATATTACATTCATCGACAAATTAACCTTACCTTCACACTAAAAACACATATATTTTTGTTGCTACCTCTTCAAAATATCCAATTGACTTGGCTGCACTTATGAAAACTGTCAATTCCGCACACTATGCCAGTGGGACGATCTTGCCGAGTGGGGGGTGGGAAGAGGGTTAAAATAAATGAAACCAAAAGTATATATTTTGCAAATATTTCACAGCATCAATAATGATATGATATATGCTGTGGACGCGATTCACTTTGATATCCAAATCAAATGTATTTTTGTGAGACTGACCCACAATCATTACATTAACTGGGCAATGTTAAAAATGGGACTCGCCACCACATAGCGTTGTGTCCCATTTGGATTTGTAACTAACGATGATAACTGCTGCAGACGCAACTGAGAAGGCAGATTAAAGTTAAGATGGTAAGTCATGTTTTAAAAGTACTCTAACGACCGTTTGTCCTGGAAACTTGGAAAACAGGCACCTGGAAGCGTGCTGAAAACACTGGACCGCGATTCACTGTGATTTTCCTTTCCCGCAATGCATTGCGCCATGTTTAACCTAGTGATCACATTGTGTGCATGCATTACATAGTGGTGTCCTGTTGCATGTGGATTTATAACAGATGCTAACTGCTTCAAACACAACCAAAGTTAAGATAGTAAGTCACCTTTTAAAAATACGTCGATGACCGTTTCCCCTGGTAACTCAGAGAACGGACACCTGGAACCTAGCGATACTAGATACCGATAGCACACCACCGTGGCTATATGCAGGAGCTATGCTTTTACCCCAGCTCAAGTTAACCGTCCACACCAAGTTGAAATAAAATGCCGTGTTTGAGTTTATTTTACTGCAAAATAACGTCAAGTTGGCCAGCTTTTCTGTTAACTTGCAACTTGCTTACAGTTGATTAGAATGACCACTTTCTTTACCTGTGGTCGTTTCTGGGGCGATTTTGCTGGTCATTGGTCTCGTGTTGCAGCTGTCGAACTGGAGCATTGGAGCAAAATTTTGCATCACAGTTTTTGAAAAATGCTAAAGAATTTGTCCAATTGTTTCTCATGTGAAGAAATTGAGAAAATGCTCCAGCCCAGGGAATCTAAATTTGCTGCTGCAGAGATTTCAAGTTGGACAGCACTGTGGTCGTTCGGTTCAGGCCATTTAACATTGCAAAAGCACGTGTGCCAAGGAAAACTGGTCGTTTTGACCATGGACCTACTCTAGTAGGTCCATGTTTTGACCAGGTGGAGAGTGGGGTCGGTAATTGCAGGTACTACTATAGTATGATTATACCATGCAGAACCTGCCAGGGTATATAACAGAGCGTGAATGCAAGAACATTTTCAAAAGTGAGATGAAATCATTCTTGATGCATGACTGCCATCAGATGGGAGTACTGGAGAGGGACCACTTTATATATTTATAATTTCAGTATCTTAATGTTATAAAAATTATGCCTTTCGGGGCTTATATTTATATATTAATTCATGGAAAATTTAGATCTATCTTTTAATTCATCAATGATTAAGTCATTTCAGCTACAAACCTGTGCAAAGCAACTTAATATTTTTCTGATTTCAAAACAAAATGTTAGTCCTAGGGATGATAACGATGATAATAATGGTAAAAATATTAGGACAATGATAAAAATAGAAATCATAGTAACTGTGATGATAAAAATAATGATGATGATGATACTAATAATAATAATAATAATAATAATAATAATAATAATAATAATAATAATAATAATAATAATAATAATTGAACTAATCATGAAAATGACAGTAATGATCAGAACGATAATAATGATAACCAATATAATGACAATGATAACAATAGAATGAATATTAATAGCAATGACAAAAATAAGTGGCAGTCATGAACGACCCTTAATGGAAAAAATATAGAATATATAAGGGCAATCATGAAAAAAGAAATCATAGTAATTGTCTTTATATAAATAATAATAATAACAATAATAATAATAATAATAATAATAATAATAATAATAATAATAATAATAATAATAATAATAATTAGCAAAATGACAATAATCAGGAAAATGACAATAATTATAATCATGACGATTATAATGATAACCAATATATTGACAATGATAACAATAGAATAAATAGTAATAGGAATTGTAAAAATCAGAAGAAAAACAATAACAATAATAATGACAATTATAATATATACCAAACGCATTCGTGATTATTCATGAATCAACAAAATTGTAGTCCTCATGATGACAATGATGATAATAATGATAAAAATATTAGGACACTGATTCAAATAGAAATTAGAGTAATTGTGATGATGAAAATAATGACAATGATAATAAAAATTGTACTTATCATGCAAATGACAGTAATGATGATCATGACGATAATAATGATAACCAATATAATGACAATGATTACAATAGAATAAATAGTAATAGCAATGACAAAAATTAGAAGAAAAACAATAACGATGGTAATTATAATATATACCATAAATTTCTGAGTTTTATTCCAGCGTTTTGTATCCATAAGTGCTGTTAAAATAGCAAGGAAGAATTAATACATAGACAGATAAACAAACAAATAAGTAAATAAGTTTATTAATTAATTATGTTCTGTGTAAAATCCATATCTAATCATTATTTTTTGTATATATATATATATATATATATATATATATATATATATATATATATATATATATATATATATATATATATATATGTAACAAGTCATGGGGAAAATTTTTGATGAAAAATATTTTGTGGTGGGTCTGTTGGTGGTAGATGTGACAGCATCTGGCACCTATCATATGTCAAATCAGGAGACAACCAGACATGTGGTGCCAGGCATTGCATCATTGCACTTCCTGCATCTTGACACTATAATACCAGGCACTGCATCATTGCACTTCCTGCATCTTCACCCTGAGGTTAATGTAAAATATTCTGTGGGAAAGGGATTCAGCATTTTTTCTCCAATATTCTAGACCATATACTAAAATAAACTAAATCTTATTTATTTCTTGAACATCTTGCTTTACTAGAAATTTCTAAAGTCTGGTGGTTAGTTTGTGGGATTTTTCGCTGTATGTCTAGACAGAGATTGATTTTTTCCCCAGAAAGATATCTCCTTTCCCTATTAATACAGCCTTCATATCCTCCACCCAAATCAATTTTCTTGATCATTCACAGACAAAACAAACAAATACGTGTTCAAAATATTGGAGGCTTTAGATCCAAATAATTTAAACACAAAGGAGCTGGCAGGTTCTACATATTTTACTTAATATTTTCTGAGTATAAGTTTCTTTAGTATCAAATTCTGTCACTAGAGAGCAGCACAATATGGTATTATACATCCAGGTTTTTAAAGCAGCTAAAATTGTTATCAAAGAAGCTATCGAAAATAACTGGAACTGCAAATAAATTTTGTTTAATTGGAGATAGCATACAAAATTTTACAAATGCTACCAAGGGTTTTCTAGATAAAATGAGAAGTTCTGTTGACTCGAAATCTGCACCAAATTTTTATCATGATCCCATTTGTAAATTTTATACTGTCATGGTTTTTTTGCAAAAAAATCATCAGAGCTACCTGTACTCTGTAGAGCACACCGACAGTGGAATTTAATGGTTTACAGCATTAGTTGTATACATAATTGGAAAGATGTGCAGAGGGAATTGTTTAAAGATGGCAACAAAAGTGAGAGCATGGTTAGTATGTTGCATACATTTTACTATGATGTCATGCTTCATCAACGATATCGGGATAACACTAGACTCATGCTTGATATAACTATAGAATATTTTGCATGGTTGGAGGGACTAGCAGACTGTGATAGGTGTATATCATATGGTTCACTGTATGAAAATACAAATAGAAATACTGAAAACTCTTAAGTGTAAACCTACATGTAAAAGCTGCCAAAAAGAAATACCTGCAAGTTAGAGTAAAGCAGGAAGTATGAAGAAGGAGAAGTGATATATTCACTTCATTTTGAACAGAGACACGGTGCATCCACTATTATTGTCTGTTTCAGACATCAAAAATTGCTACATTTTAAGTGATTGGTTGTGTGATTGATGTAGGACAAAAATGCAAAGCTCTAAAAATGCAATTTTTGTAATTGCTTTATTTCCAATGATGAATGTTATTGCAAAGAGTGTGGTGAACTAGATAAAGAGTGTGTCCGCTGCCACAGACCCTTGTCCATTAAATTTTATGATACAGAAAAAGAAAATTCATGCCAAACTTGTAAGAACAAAAAGTCTTTTAGAATAGCAATGGAAAATACAGTGCAAAATGCAACCTTCTATCCCAGGAATGATTATGAGAGACTTAGTGAGAGGGGATTTTTAAATGCACATGTAGAAGAAATTGTATCTTATCTACAGGAGCAACTGCAGGAGAGAAACGCTCAGAAATTCCATTTCATACTTAGGGTGAGGTTAGTCAAAACAAATCTTTTAGATGGTATAAAAATGGAAACAAACCCAGCTTTCCACAGTGCCACTATGACACATCTGATAGCAGATGACATCCATGCAATAGTGGGAGAGGCTTTTGCCCACTTGCTTGGTAATCTAGACAAATTCATCCATGAAGGATACGGCTGGCAGCTAGAGGAAGTACTAGAATTGATCATAAAAGTGGGAACTTATCATACCAGTAGAGGTTCCTCTTATGTTCCCACACCAAAATGTGTTTAGAATACTCGGTCAGTCATAAATGTTAGAAATGGAGATGCAAAATGCTTCAAATGGGCTCTATTGTCATGCTTGCACCCAACCTCTGACCACCCTAAGTTAGTGAGCCGGTACAGTAGTAACACATCAGAACTAGATTTTACAGGCATATCATTTCCCTTAAAAATTACAGACATTACCAAATTTCAGAGATCTAATCCCTCTATCTCTGTCAATCTGGATGGACCTGATGGCAAGACTTTGATTCCCATTTATGTCACCTCTCAAAAGAAGCAAAAACCATAATGATTTGCTTCTCTTGAAAGTAGGTCATTACGTTTGGATCAAGAACATGTCAAGACTGCAATCTCCAGAAACTAAGCATAATGATAAAATGTATTATTGCTCCTATTGCAAAACATCCTTTGTGAATGAGCAAAATCTATCGAACCATGAACTTACATGCCAAACCTTTGGCCTACAGAGAGTAAAAATGCCTCAGCCTGACAGCACTATCAAATTTGGAAATTTTGGAAACAAACTTTGTGTCCCTATGGTCATTTATTTTGACTTAGAAAGTTGTATTGAACCATACAATGAAAAGCAAGGCTGGCAAACAATGAGAGAAAGTCTTCGGGATTTTGCATGTATACTGTGTGCAGAGAAGAACCTAAATCGTCTTCTGTAAAGCCCTTCCTGTATCAGGGAGAAAATGTAGTGGAGAATATGCAGAATTGCCCATATACTCGACAATGTTGTGCCCATCATCATGACCAAAGAAGAAGAACATAGATCTAAACATGAAAACACGTTATTTTTGTGAAAAAGCAATATTGAATCCAGCTAACAAAGTGAGGGAGCACAACCATTTGAATGGGAAGTTCCATAGAGTGGCACACAGGCAATGTAACCTCAATGCTTGCTTCAAAGGAAAGCAGAAAAAAGGCGTGATGGATCAGGTTCTAAGAAATAATCACAAGTGTGACTCTAAAGCAAAAAGTAACACCATGTCAGGATTCCATCCTAAGTATTTCAGAACCGTTGTGATACACAACTTGAAGGCTATGACTCCCATATAATCATGGAGGCTATTGGAAAAATTAATTTGGGAGAAGTGAAATGTATTGCACAAACTAGTGAGAAGTACATTTCTTTCTCCTTCGGGAATGCACGCTTCATAGATTCATTACAATTTTTGAATCGTGGGCTTGATGGATTGGTTAAAGGAGTGACAGAGGGTTTGATGAATTGGTTAAAGGAGTGAAAGAGTTCAAACAGGTGGGCAGGTATTTCCAAAGCAGACTATCAGCTTGTAGAGTGAATGTGGCACACTTTCAAATTAAGAACTCTGGGAGATTATCATGATCTATATTTGCTGATGGAAAATCTTTTGCTAGCAGATGTATTCAAAAATTTCTGCGGCTTGTCTTTGAGGGAGTATGGGTTGGATGCAGCCCAATACTTTATTCTGCCTGGTCAAGCGTGGGATGCTGCTCTTAAAATGTCTGGAATTTCACTTGATTTGATATCAGACATAAATATGCATCAACTGATTGAGAAGGGGATCAGAGACGGCACATCCATGGTTGTCCACAGGTATGCAGAAAAAAAGAAAAAAGAAAGTGAATTACTATATCTAGATTCGAATAATTTGTATGGCGGGAACATGAAACAAGAACTTCCTATAGGGGGATTTAAATGGGTCAAGGAACTTCCATCTGAAGGTACAAACTACATAGTGGAAGTCGACCTCGATTATCCAGCTCATCTACATGAAATGCATAACGATTTCCCACTTGCACCAGAGAATTTGCAAATACCCTCAGAAATGATTTCACCATACTCTGCCAATTTGTAAAAACACTTGAATGGAGTATTTGGAAGAAAGCTAGTTCCTCACCTTGGACCAATGAAGGCATATGTTGTTCATGGTCTTACACTTCAATTATACTTGAGCCTTGGGGATGGAACTCGGGAAAAGTCCACCATGTCCTGGTTTTCAAGGAAAAAGCCTGGCTACTACCATACATAGAAAATAACACAGAATTGAGGACATCTGCCAAGAATTACTTTGAAAAGGATTTCTGGAAACTGATGAACAATGCTGTGTTTGGAAAGACAATGGAGAATGTTCGCAATTGCATCAACTTCAAACTGGTAACGAACCTAAAAAAAACTGTAGGAACATTTGGCAGTGCCATATTACAAAACTTATCACATCTTCCATGACTCTTGGGGGGGGGGGGGGGCAAAGTTGTTTCAAAGGTGATTCTCAACAAGCCCATTTATGTTGGACAGGCCATCCTAGATCTGAGGTCTTACCATGATAGACCACGAAGTCTTAGTCAGTGAACAAGAATTTGAGAGAATGAAGACCAAACAAAGGCAGAATCTTTTGATAATGAAACTCATACATCCGAAATGTTAACCATGATGATCTTAATGATTATTCGTCAGTTGCACCATGGAATAATGGGTTGGGCACTTTTGACGATATTGATGACAAAACATCATATTGGCTTTACTTACAGTACGAAGCTACTTTTCAGAAATTATTACATGTTCATCCAAGCTAGGAAAAACTACGGATGAAATCAAAAATTAAGAAACCCAAAAGGAAATAATGCAACCGTAGCAACGTTACATAAGGACAGCGAGAGACTGTCACATCTCTCCAAGTTTACAAGAAATTGTGCAACCTTTGAGTTGCTGCCAACCACAAACCTATTTGTATTTATTTTCGGAAGGTGCAATAGCAGATTGGCCAACATAATATAAATCGCAAAAATGGAAGTCTATAACAAAATCTATCTTTGACTATGGGGCTATGCTGTTTCCCTGAATAACCATGGCTATGCAGCTATGCCATACTCAGCCTATGCTCTTTCCCCGGACCAAGTTAACCCTCTGTTCCAGACAAGTTGAAATAAAAAGCCGTGTTTGATTTGACTTGACTGCAAAATAAAGGCACACAACAGCTAGTTTCCCCACAATAACTTTCCGCCAGGGTCGAACAGTTTTTATCAGGGAAGGGTGGCTTGATTTTTTTTTTTTTTTTGTTTTTTTTGTTTTGTTTTGTTTTTTTAATTATTTAATGTCTCATATTTAGGGTCGGGACTTGGGCCTTTTCAGTGGGGTAGGCTGGGTTACCGGAACCACACATATATTTTTGTTAGGCCTTCGGTAACTTGGACATTTGTTGAAACCTGTTTAAAATGGATGTTCTTTCCTCTTTTACACATTTCTTCATTTGACGTCAGTTTAATTTGTTACCTGGGCACTACAGGAGGCACTTGTTTGGTTAAAAAAATGTCCTAACAAAGGTATGTTTTTTTGAGAAATTTGAAAGGTTGAGCTGCACACCCCCACCAAAAATTTGTGGAAGTACCCCCCCCCCCCCCCGTAAATGGGGATGTCATTTAATCAAGGATGAACAAAAATGGAGCTGTAAAGTGGTGGATATGGAATTTGACTCTTTACAAAGGTACATGTAATTGGAGGTTGTACTGTATTTTCTTTCAAGCACAGTCTTGAAATGCCAGGCTTGTAGCCCGTTAATAATCTTACGTATTTCTTTTCCATGAAATTTTGTTTCTGGCCAAAAAATTCCTCTGATCAGATTCCACTGGCTGGGCACGTCTCCAGCTGGGTTTATATTAATCAAGTCTGAGAACTCAATTTTAGAAATCCATTCTGTCCCTGTGCCAAGTGCCTATATCTAAATTAATTGTGGTATTGCAGCATATCAACACATTTGAAGTCATACTGATGCAACCTTAAGTTCACCAAACACCTGACTATTCTCAATATCATTGGCTCTGTCACCAGTGTTTGTGTGTACCTCATGTTGAGCGTCAGGGCCTGTACAAGGAATTCCACTGTTTTAGCCAGTTTGGCTAACATAAAAAATTTAGCAAAAATTGGGTCCTTGTTGGCCAACACATGACAAAAACTATGACAGTTTTGTATGCCAATATATGTGCACAGGTTTGGTGTAGAGGCTTGTATTTTGAAGTCCAAACAGCACGAAAATTTAAAAAAAATTCTGTAGCCAATTTAAACAAAGGAAGCTACAAGCTTTGAAACATACCTCTCCACTTTAAGCCTGTGGCTAATAGTTAGTGCCAGCCAAGAAGTGCGTAATTTAGCTATAGACTTTAATAAATTAAGTTCCCCATTTTCATTCTATGCTATATTTCTTATCCATTGCAGGCAACAGGAACAATCTCGGATAAAATCATCCATGGCCCAGTTTTTTCATAAACTGGGAAAAGTTCTAACGTGTAAAACCAAAGTCATACTGGCAGTTTCTTTCTCAGCTTGTTTGAGATTAAAAACAAATATTATCCATTAAATGATGAACCTTCCGTTATCCTTGAAGAGCTTGTATATGTTATTATTGTGAAGAAAAGGAATTCATGTCATGTCAAATATGCAGCATGTCACCTGCTGCAACATACCTTGTTTACATCATAGATGTAATCATGTGTAGTGTTAGTAGTCTGAGGAAAACATTCAATGTGAACGGGAAACGTGCAACCTGTAAGTTGCTGCAAAATACGTTATAACTGGTAGATTATATGCAACTACAAATAAAGAGAGAGAAAAAAAGCCCTCCAGGGCCCCAACTGATTTGTGAGTCAACATGGCTCAACAATAGAGTGCCTTGGTCTGCATTGCGCGTGATACATTATTTCAAGGCTTCAGCAAAGCACCTGATGGGGCTCTGAGAGATTTAACTACAAGAGTGCATGTTGGTTGAGACATACAAATGATTGAAAAGAATTTTTCATTGTACTTTTTTCCCTGTTTCTTTACCAGCAGAGGGCCACTTGATACATATAAATACAAATTTTTCATGCAACCTTTGGACTCGATCTCCTATTTTGAGGGATGGATCCTATGCTGCACCAAATGTAGTCACGAGACCCTTGTGGACCAATCAAAAGCCCGGATTTGGTCTCATTTGCATAAATTTGCGAGTCAGACTGTCATGGACATGTAATGATTTTTCATTGTACTGATTTCCCTGTTTCTTTACCACCCGAGGGCCACTTAATACATGTAAATAGATTTTTATGTGACCTTTGACCTGGATCTCTCATTTTGAGAGAGATGGATCCTTTGCTGCACCAAATGTAGTCACGTGACCCTTCTCGACCAATCAAAAGCCCGGATTTGGCCTAATTTGCATAAAATCGCGAGTCGGACTGTAATTTCCATAATTTCCATACTGCTTACTGATTTGGCTTTTTTCCCTCAGATTGCACAAAAATCTGATAAAAATTAATGAAAAATATTCTTTTTTAAATCGCCATATTATTAATTAAAATAAGAAAAATTTTGCATTCATACAGAATTTTTGCACACATATTATGTTTATTAATTTGGGGGGAAATTAACAGACAAATTATCCCACAATTAGTATGTTGTGTATTTTCTCTACAAAAGCAAGAAGAAACGATACATTAAAATAATCACTAGGCCTGAATGTACTTAACTTTTATCACTGAATGTTGATTGGTAATATTTGATGCACATATGCCAGGATGGTGCAATTATATTGCTGAAAGCACACCAAACTATGATGCATGAAATGGGAGTACCAAATGCCTTGGGGATCTTGGCCTGGGCTTATTTCCTTGGTGTACCACAACATGAAAATAGCAGAAATGCAAGTATGAAATCAGAAAAAATACTAAGTTGCTTTGCACGGGTTTGTAGCTAATATGCTTTAATTATTTATGAATTGAAAGACTGATCCAAATTTTCAATAAATATATGAATAAATATAAGCACCAAAGGCGTATTCTCCAGGTACCTACTATATATATATAAACTGCAGGTCCCTGACAACACAAAGATACAGAAACTGAAAATATATAAAGGATTAAAGCAGTCCCTCTCCAGTTCTCCTGTAATCCAATGTGCACTGTTAAAGTGGTAGGCTGGTTCATCATTTTTTCTGCACTGCTATAGTGGTAGGCTGGTTCATCATTTTTTTCCATAGCCAAGGTCACGTTTTGGGAATATTTACATTTAACCAATTTTAGCTAATTGACACTCTGTCTGTCAATGGGAATCAAAAATGTAAATTTTTTCACTGTCACTGCGTAGAAAAGTTCAAAATTTTGATCAGCATGAAAACAGCACGTCCACATTAAATTCTGTTGGGAATGTTAATGAATATCATATAACCTTTTTGCAATATACTTGCTTATTCCACTACCTCGTAATTGAAGTGATCTGGATATGCTGCATTCCCTCATTTTTACTTTACTGTTATGTCGATTTTGGCCTATCTGATAATCAAAATAGAATGCACGAATACTGCTTTAAGTGTACCTTCTGTGCTTCACCCCTGTAATAAATAGTTTTTTTTTTGTTTTGTTTTGTTTTTGTTTTAACAAGTCAGAAATTGCACCACCACCCCACCACCCTTAAGCAAATGGTACTGCCATATGGCATAATTGCACAGAACGCATGCTGCTAGGGCCCTGGCTGTACAGCCAGCATGTCCCATTAAAAGGGGGACACCTGCACTGGGCATTTTCAAGCTTTCCTTTCCCCATAAAAGACCCTGCTATTGGGAGTACAACATCCCTTATGAATCGCCAAAGGCACTTGTATCTTATTACAATACTTCTCTCATGAAAAGGGACTTGCCCAGTTATGTTCACGAAGAAATAGTTAAAGCTGTTCAGAGACACATTGTCGAATCCAAATTTCATTTCTAGTTTTACTGTTTCACCACTACTATGTATAGGGTCTTAGCAGTTTAACACCACGATCTTTACTGCCAAATACGTGAGGCATATCGGAAGAATTTATCTGCATCTAGTATATGGTCAGTAATCTTCACCTTCTTTTTATTCGTCCTGTGTGTTCTGTACACAACGGTGTGTTCTGGAGAACCTGTATTCTTAGTAGTATATATTGTACTACTTGGGTAATCCAGTATAAGTAAATATATTTAAAACAAGTAATTGATGGTTAAATGCAATATAAAAACATTCATTTTACAATTTTGTAAACTAGATAGCCTTTATTTGGACAGGGGGGGGGGGGGCTATTCTGTAACATGTCCCTGGTTCGGATACGGATTTTTTCTCCCTCTCACTCCGTGTCAGTCGTAGCTAGAGGACAAACTTACCCAAACACAATGTAAACAAGCTGAATCATGAACTAAGTCGTGTCCTATGGATAGTGCTAAAACTATAAACCACACAGACATTCAAATTAACGATATTGTCATTTGAATAATCACTTTTTTTTCACTTCATAACAATTACGTATATACTTTGAGGCTAAGGATGATGACATATATGTATGTCCCGAAGGGCCCTAACGGTGTATTCCAATGTTCTAAAAAAAATTGGGCCCGTTGCCACGCTTTTCTTCAAGTTGAGCTCTTAGCAAAAGAGACAGAGGGTATCGCGTTTCAAGTTTAGTATAAACCAACAGCTATTGGAAACACAAGTCCTACTGTCCAAGTATTCTTTATTTCCGCCCTGGAGATGACCAACAACGCTGGAGAAGCTGCAAGAAAAAGTGTCCCGATCGGTTTTATACCTCCCATGCAGATCCATACAGAACGGATCATTTTTCTCCCAACCACGACAGGCTGCGCACTACCGATTAGATTATTTCATTATTTTATTTAGATAAATGACCGCACGTATGCAGAGAATATTTCAATATGCTCTACCTTATTGCCGAATCTGCAAAAAATGACCGACATCTGTGTCGATTACGCAAAGAAATGGCGTTTTAAATTTGGAAGTAAAATATCCAAGTTTGTGATTGTTGGGAAAGATGACCTCGGGGACGTATCCCTTTGGCTGGGGTCACATATAATCCAGACTGAAGATAATATAGACATTCTAGGAGTTAATTATAGCAAGAGTGGTAAACTCGGCACACATATTGATAATAGGATAAATGCATCGAGAAGGGTCATGTGCAGCCTTAGTTCCTCAGGTTTGTCTTACCCCGGTCTCAGTACCGGCGCAAAGACATACCTGTGGAAAGCAATTGGTGTGCCCTCTCTTTCATATGGTTTCAATAGTATTTCTCTTTGTGTTTTAAGACAAAAACACTTGGGAAAGTCAAGTGCGCTAAAAATATCTGCAAAATCGTGTGTGACTAGGCAATTGTTTTGCTAAACCACATCAATACTTGTAGCAGGAGAAGTGATAGCTAATCTTGGATGATGTGCAACCAATAAAAGTGGGACAGAGATTTTACTTATACAGCCTCCTCTACCCTCCCCCCCCCCCACCTCTTTATTTCCGCCCTGGAGATGACCACAACACAAAGACAGGTACCCGCCATGACAAGGCACATCTTCTACGTCAATACAAATGTACTTGAGCCAGCAATTTGAAGTGTCTTAATTGGCGAGTCATGTTGTCAGAAGTATATTTTTGAAGGTTCACGCGGCGGAATTTGAAAACAGCTCACCGTAACAACCTGTTCCGTTTAATTTTTCTCGTTGGTTCACAGTAAACGTGGGACTAATTTTGATATGTAGGCTTGAAAAAAAAATGAATATGTTCCCTTGTTAGGGCATACTAAGTAACTTTGGAGCCCAGTGGGCCACTTGCAAAAATCCAGACAAAACGCTTTGACTCTCATGCTACCTGAGTCGGGAACCAAAATGTCACAGAGTTGCAGCAGATACCACGGGACTCATTTTAAGGATAAGTTCCGGGTTAGGTATATATTCTACAAAATCTCAAATGAACAACTTATAGCTCATATTTACCCCCATAAAGTATACATTTCTGAAAAGTAAACTTGCCGCGGAATCAAAAGACACTATTGTCAATTACGTACATTGTTATGTGTTTATGCAACAATTATGCAAAGATAGCACTTTTTTTCGATAATGTTGATTCAACTTTTTCAGTTATGGTACTACATACAAAATTCTTTTAAAAAATAATGTTCTTACACCTATCGTCAAAAGCGTGTTTGGTTTTTCCCGTGTTTTGCTCCGTTAATGAGCTGTAGCGGTCTGAAGTTGAAGTGATGACTCCATTTATACATCAAAGGATTTCGACTTTTCTCAAGTACTGTGAAAGAACCAGGCGTCACACAAAAAAATCTGAGACCCGACATTTTAGTTCAACTCTTTAGGATGACATTGCAAAAACTAGATGTTTTTTAAGTAAAACTGTGAAAGATGCAAACGAAATAGTTTGGGATGTTGTTATGAAAACGATCGTGTAAAAAATGAGTTCAAAGGTCAAGCCGTCTTTGAAGGAATTACAGGCACTTATTCACGTTTTTTCCAGTTTGACAACTCTATAATCCGTAAGCATTTTTTTGTTTTTGTTTTTGTTTTTGTTTTTTTTTTTTTTGTTTGTTTTTTTTTTCTTTGTTGTTGACCACCATGAGATCGTTGATTCATTATACTTGAAAAGAACGCAATTTATGAAGTTTTTGTTCAGAAAATTCTGAGTTCTGGATCAGACTCAGCATCTGCTGTCGCAAGCGTGGTTTCATAACTGGCCCGCTGATTGGTTACCCCTTATATGGCAGGCTCATTAAGATGATTGACAACTTCGTTGCGGGGTAACCACTGGCTGGCAAAGGAGAACAATATATGGAGGCCAGTATGGGAAATCCGTCAGTTTAGTTTACATTGATCCGAATATATCGAAACCTGACAAAAATCTGCATAATGCGCATGCACTATTTTTGTCAGTCAAAAAATGGAAAAAGCCTGTGTCTCTATATAACACGCAGGTAAAAAATACATTAGAACAAAGGCCAAGTGTACGCAAAGCACCGACCATACATCGGCCCCAAAACCAGGCATTTGAAAAAGTGGACGTTTAGCCAATCAATGTCAATAAAATAATTAATGTTTTCCACCAAAATACCGACTCTTTATGACGGTCTACAACGAGCTTGTGTAATGGAAACGCCCGGGAAACAGAACAGTGCGGAGCGAGTGGAGATCGTCATTGGTACTTTCACAGTCACACAACAGGCATCTCCAACGCATCCACTTTCATTCATATCTACCTGCTGTGAATCCATCAATTTATGCTAAAACAAAAACAAAAACAAAAACCTGTCAAAGTCGTTACCGGGCCAAACAGAAAGTTTGCGTAAATTTGGATGTGTCGGTAATACGATATCGTCATCTGGTGTGCAAAAATGGCGGCTCAGTCACTTGTAGACCACCGACTTTGAAGTTTAAACACAAAGAAACGATCGTAGTAAAGTTGTTTATAAGCTATGGTTTGTTCAAAAAGAGTATGAGGAAATAATTTTTTTATATGCATTTTGCAACAAAATATGGTGGTCTTCAGTGTTTTTGAGGACTGTTTCAATGAACGCATCATTATCGCCCAACTACCCATTCACCGCAAACTATGACGATTCTAAGCCGGCAAACATGAGGCTGAAAAAATGCTCTAGACCTCTGTGCCTGTGAAAAGCGCGCACCATAACATGAAAATACGTTTGGTGCTAAATGTGTGCATTAACTACGGGGAATTACGGTAGATCAATGCGGAAGGTCGCAGTAACTTAACCACTGTAAATGCCGACTTCTGGGGGGCGGGTCTTAGCAGCATGACACTTCGAAGCCTGACCATAACACGCAGACATGGACTGGAAAAGTCGTGCAAAACTCACCTTTTGGAATTAAGACTGATGAATTATGGATGGCTAAAAGGAAGTATTATTACAAATTGCAGTTGATATATGAATATGTCAAAATTTGAATTTTTTTCCCAAATTACCCTGAACTTATCCTTAAGACACACACACGCATCGCAAATAATCAGTTCGTGCTTCCGTATGTGCCTTTTAGTTCTGCGCCTTTGCATGAAGGATTTACATTTGTCAGGATATGATGAGGTTGATGACTGGAAAGTGTATATAGGTAGGACTGTTACAGAGGGCTGGAAAGAAGACTGGAAAAGAGGAGTCATGGAAAAAAAGTACATTAAAAGCGTACAAGGTACAAGAAAAGCCAAAGAAAAGTGTATGTTGGGATGGAGGGAAAGGATCCATTCTTTTTTTTTCAAATTAGGGCAGGAGTGATCAATCTAGAAAAGAGAAAACAGAAGTGGACAACAGGTAGTAATGGTAAATGTAAGGTATGTAGACAGGAGGCAGATGAAACAGTGGATCATTGGCTGTTGTGGTGTGATGCATATAGAGAGATGAGAGAAGGTTTTTTTCAGAAAGTGGCACTGAGAAGACTATAATAACAAGGATATAGAGGAAGTTCAGGGATAGGAACGTGTAGCAAGGGTTTTAGGTTTGAAGGGTGGCTTTCCGGGAGGCAAGAAAGGTACTAAAAGTGTACAGGACTACCTGGTAGGGTGCTGGGAGAAAAAATGAATTAATAGGGCTT